>JARHVA010001359.1:710000-1085000 GCA_037957365.1 Torreya grandis
TCTTCACTATGAGACTCTTGGTATTCCCCAAGATGACTCTTCATGGGAAAATGCATCCCATCCTTCTTTTATCTTTACCCCATGGCTCTTCGACTTCTCCATGGGCCCTTATTTTGTCTCATATGCAACCAAAAATGTATTCATTAATATTAAATAAATATTAACTCATATTAGCCAAGATAAACAACATTAAATGTAATGGGGCCTTTATCACCAATAATACTAGACCTTTGACATCAATGACAATATTTCCAACAATCTCCCCCTTTGTCATTGATGGCAACCTCAATCTTGAAACTACCACATCCTATCACCTGCACATACTATCATCTGAAAACATACAGTAACTCCCCCTTACTATAGCAACCTATACCTATTCCCTGTACCTATTTCTACACCTGTACCTATTATTTTCCCCCTTTGACATCAATGGAATAGGGCCTACTTGGAGCTAACACTTAGCTCCCCCTCACTTGATGTTGAACACCAATGGCAGGAAGTAATAGAAATTACTCCCAACTCCTCTCACTGATCTTTGAGAAGATATCTGATAATGCATATAAATCTTTACCTATCCTTTGAGAATTTACAATCAACTCATTTGAATATTTTCTTCTAATCTCACAACCTTCCGCATGAAACTTTAAGGTGTATCCTTGAACACATATTTAACTTACACTCAATAGATTATGCTTACAAAACATTTTTAGTCTTAGTTATACCATAATCCAAACTCAAAAGTACCTTTTCCAGCTATCTTGGCAGTGGTTTTATCTCCAAATCTCACTATACCACCATTGATCTTCTTTAGAGATATGAATTTAATTTTATCTCCTATCATATTCCTTGAACATTTTCTATCAATGAACCATGGATGATCTTTATTTCTTACATGCAAATCTATTTACACCAACATAGAATCTGCAGGTTGTTTCTTTTGCCACGAACATGTCTGAACCTTCTTCCTAATGAATGGAGCTTTGAAACTTTTATCCTTCTTCTTGATGAATGGAGCTTTGAAACTCTGAACCTTCTTCATAATGAATGGGGATTTGAAACTCTGATCCTCCTTGATTGAATCTACATGAGTATCCTTTTATTTCTCTCTAAAACTGTTAGCTCTTTTTCAACATTATAATTTCTTATGACCATAATCATTTGAAACACTGTATATGCAAGAATCATTCTAATAGCCTCAAACCGTAATACTTATGCAAAAATTTCTTCAAAAATCTATTCCCTCAAAAGATATACAAAATAATCTGCCAATTCACCTTCTTGTCATGCAACATAGCCAAGACCCAATAGCATCCACCATGCTTCAATTTTTCTTAAAAGTGTCTCCTTGAAGCCTAGAAGAGATACCCCACACAATAGGGTTATAGAAATAAATCTCAAGAGATTCCCACATCTCCTCTATTTCTTCTTTGATCTTCTTGTGTTTTTCTTTTAGAATCCATTTAAGCATGTCTAACCTTTTTGACTTACTAACCTTATCATTTATGATGTTTTTCTTTTTCTCAACTTTTGCATATATCTTATCTTGACAAAGCTCATGCTCAAATGTAACAAGAGATTCTGCACAATCCTTCTTATCTAATTCTTTATCTACTATAGCAAGTAATTCATTTTCATTCTTAAACTCAACCTGATCAACCTTTACTATTTTAGGTCTCCAAACCTTAATTTGACTCTTCTCATATCTTTTAGGGGCTCTATAACCTTTGACATACTTTGAATATCTCTTTACTTGTTTTGGACATAATTTAGCAATATGGCCAACCTTATGACAACAAAAGCAAACAATATTTTTCATACCTTTTTCTTGAATGTGACTGAGATCTCCCTTTGATTGATTTCTTCTCCTCATACAATCTCTTGCCCTATGACCAATATGATGACAAACAAAACAATGGCCATGAAAAGAATTTGAAAACTTGAAAGCATTGGGCTGCCTGATTGGCTTCTTTGATTTGCCTTCAAAACTTTCATCCTTCTTTCCTTGAACCAATATTTCATGATCTTTCTCAACCGTGATTATAAGCTTCTCATGATTATCCTTTAAATAACCTAACTCAACCTTTAACTAATTACACTCTTCTTCTTTTGATGTTAAAATTGAATTTGTAACCTCTAACTAATTCTTAAGATCTTGAATAAATATCTTATTTTCTTTTACTTCTATAGCCAACTTAGAATCCAAGATACACACCTTTTCCTTAAGAGACTCAACCACAAATTTCAACTCTTGATTCTCCTTCTTTAGTTTCTTGGCCATCTTATGCTTTTCTTTGATCTACCTTCAAGTTTTTAAACCCTTTCTAAAGGAACCTGCTCTGATACCAATTGTTAAGCATGGAATATATTGAGAGGGGGGATGAATCAGTATATCATATATCTTATAAAACTTTCCATTAACCAAATTCCACTTAATCAAACATTCAAGATATGTAATAAAACTCAAACAATAAACATCACACAAGATAGAGAGAGACACCAGATATAATGTGGAAACCCAATGTGGTAAAAACCACGGAGAACAATCTCAAGTATATTTGTGAGAACCAACCCACAAGAGCACCATACCCCTTTTCCAAGCACCAACCCATAAGAGCTTCAAACCCCTTTGCCGAGCACCAACCTAGCAACTATTCATGAGCACCAACCCACAGGAACACCAACCCATTTGTGTATACCACACACCTATCTCTCAATGTTGCTATCTCAACAAATGATAGTTCAATACAACATCTCTTTCCTCTCTCTCTCTCACCTTTGCTCTTCTAAGCTAGATATAAAAAATACAAATCATATTCATCTCTCACAATTTCTCTTCTAATCTAGATATTATAATATCAAATCAACCTCTATCTTCCATATCACAAATGGCTTCTCAAGCCTTTATTTATAGCTTTCCAAATGACCTTTGGCCTTCCCCCTTTGTGACCCTTCAATCCTCATGGATAATGGCACCAAACTTGTATGACCCTTCATATTCAAGCCTTTTAAAAGTCATGTGGTGACCCTTCATGACCTAAAACATCCTTCCCACTTTTGTCCTTATCTTTGGTGACTTTTTGCATTCCTTAAAGTGTCCCTTCATGAGAAATTGTGCCCTTACTCTTTTGTCTTCACTTGGTGACTCTTGGTATTCCCCAAGATGACTCTTCATGAAAAAATGCATCCCATACTTCTTTTGTCTTTACCCCGTGGCTCTTCAACTTCTCCATGGGCCCTTATTTTGTCTCATATGCAACCAAAAATATATTCATTAATATTAAATAAATATTAACTCACATTAGCCAAGATAAACAACATAAATTGCAATGGGGCCTTTATTACCAATAATACTAGACCTTTGACATCAATGACAATATTTCCAACACTTTTCACACTTAAGTGCTTGATTAAGTTTTTTTTCTAAGTTATCTTAGTCTTTTCTAGGTCTATGCTAGGTTAGAAATCCATGAAAATTGATCGTGTATTTATACCATTCCCTTTGGAGAATATATCACATTAAAACACTTAGTACAACCATAGGTATGTGTTTCATTTTAAAATTTAATGAATTTATGGCATTGTATACTTTCATTTGGATAGGACACTTATGTCAATGTAGGCATCTAACTGGGATGCAAGTTTCTAGGTAGTTAGAAATAGGTGCAAGTTTATAACTTGCAAATATTGAAGATAAGAAGGTTTATAACATTATATTAAATATAGTAGGCTTGGGTCATTAGAATAACATTGGTCAGACTAAGATATAAGAAATTAATCATAGAGATAAAGTGTATGGGAGACTTTTAGTAGTATAAAAGGCCTAGAAGCTAAAATTACATCCATGATATGTATTTTTTAAGTGTAAAAGACTAAGGTGATATATAATTCAAAAATAGTGTCTACAATGCCTATATATACTAATCAAATCCATCTCTTATGTCAAGATACATTACCTCCCATTGATCATCTTATACAACCCAGTAATTCCCCCATTATCCTGATACCAAATTTTATTCAACAGACTCACACCCTTACTCCTAAAATTACCTTAGATGTACAAGCCAAAACCATTCAAAAAATATATTCTAAACTCAATAAGCATGGAAACCAAATTTTAGATATTCAAATAAATGTTAAATATGATGGACCCTTATCCACACTCCCTACTGATGAATCCATATTAGAATTACTCCATGCTTGTGAACCTCAACTCCCACACTAACATCACAAGCTAGGTAATTTTGAGAAAAAGGTTCCTTATTTCAATAATTACATTACTAGTATAAACCCTAAAGACATCCTATTTATTCACTCCCTCCTACTCCTTATCATTTTCAAGACAAAAATGTTATGCTTATTGAAAAAACTATGGCAATTAATTATGGAACAAATACCATCCCTTGACATATTCTTGTTTCTAAAGAACTTTGTCATATGAAACATGTTAACTTTAGTTTATTCATAGATAAATATCATGAACCTTTCATATGGTCCTAATAATATATTCATGGTATTGACCCTAGTATTATAGTTCATAGTATCATTATTTATTCTGATGCCAAACTTGTACATCAAAAGTAATGTAAATTTTCTCTTGAGATTTCAATCCTATGTCATAAAGAGATCATCAAACTCCTAGATGCTAAATTCATAAAACCTATTAATTATTCTGAATGGGTTTCCAATATTGTTCTCATATGAAATAAAGTAACCATGGTTATTCGTATCTATATAGACTTTCATAATCTTAACTTAGCTTGTCCAAAATATAAATTTCCCTTGTCATCAATCGATGTCATCATCGATTTCAATTCTATGAAATTTTATCTCTCATGGATGGTTTCTCAAATATAATAAAATTCACATTGCTTCCAAAGATCAACTTGAAACCACATTTAAAATAGAATGGGGAAAATGTTATGTCAAAATGCCCTTTAGTCTTATAAATGTTGGTTCCACTTATCAATGTGGCATGCCATGACCCATATATTTCATGATCTCATACATAATATTGTCTAAACCTATGTAGATAATCTTATCACCAAATCCAAGCATCATGAAAATCATCTTCATGATCTTGCTATCATCTTTCATTATCTCATTAAATACAAAGTTAGACTCAATCCTTACAAATGTGTTTTTGGTGTCACCTCTAATAAACTCTTAGGTTTATTAGTTTCTCTTCAAGGAATTGATGTAGATCTAGCTAAATTCAAATCTATTATCAACATGCCTATTCCTCATTTTATTCTAAAAATATGAACATACCTTGGTAAACTTGGGGCAATATGATGATTGTTCCTGAAATGGCTTACCATATTTATTGAATTAACTCCCTTCATAATAAATTTATAGCTCTATTATGGACTTATTCATGTCAAAAATCATTCAAAAACATGAAATAATCACTCGTACATCCTCCCACTATTCAACCTCCTTCCAATGATCAGCCCCTCATCTTATATACTTCTTCTACCCCCATATCAGTTAGGCAATGCTTTCCCAACAAGATGAAATAATTCATGAATATGCCATATATTATATTAATTATGATTTAATAGATTATGAGACATGTTATGCCAAAACTGAATGTGACTATCTTACCATTTATTTTGTAGTAAAAAAGCTTCACCACTACATTCTTAATCAAAAAACTTATGTCATCATCCATTCCAATCATATTTGTCACTCATTCTCAAAATATTTATTATCCAATGATATAATTGGAAAAATGATGGTTCTCTTGATGAAATTTGACTTACAAATCATTACACAAAAAATAATTAAAGGCCAAGTAATTACTAATCAATTTGTTGCACCTCCTATCCCAACCAACAATCATCTTCAAGATACTCTTCTCGATGAATAAATATTAAACATTTAATATCTTAACCAATCTATTTCACTTAAATATTATTTCCACAATTTTATTGATAACCTTGAGAAAAATAATCTTGATGAACCAAACACTACCATGTCTAAACCAAAATCCAAAGCCATCATTGAAGAATTACCTAAAGTTACAATTGGCGTACATGAATATACTTAGACCCTTCATTTTAATGGTACTATATTCCTTTAAGGAGGTGGTTCAATTTGTATCCTATCCAATCCTTATGACAAATTCATACCTCTCACTTTTTTATTAAATTTGGATGTTACTAACAACATGGTTAAGTACAAATATCTCATCGTAAGCATGCAAGCCACCATTGATCTATACATCCCTTATCTACAAACTTTAGGTGATTCAAAACTCATATGTCATCAATTCAATGGTTACTATCAATGCAAGAGTGATAAACACATTGCTTATCATTAAATCTCTACCACCCTTTCTCAATAATTCAAATCTTTCATTATAAAACCAATTCCATGAGAGTAAAATGCCATAACTAATTCAATTACTTTATCTACCTCTCTTTTTCACCCTCATCAAGCCCTTCATGATTCCCAATTTCTCATACACATATGTAAATCACCATCTTCATTTCCAACCACAAATGATTATCTTATCTACAATGTTAAATCTATCACTATCTGACAAAGCGTGTGGTACAAAAACATCACATAATTTATCGAGCAACATACTTATCCTACTAAAATTTATTCTCATGAAAAAACCATAATTAAAAAATAATATTTCAAATATATCTTACAACATGACATCCTATATTATCATAATGTCAAAGGTACCTTGTTATTTTGTGTCACTCAAGATGAATTTTCTTCCCTCCTTGAACAAACACATGGGGGCATTTGTGGTGGTCACTCAATATACATTCTACAACCTACACATGGGATACTTTTGGACCACATTTAAAAAATATGTTGTCATATTTTCCAAAAAAAGTAATCATTAACAATTGCATGATGATCTCATTCACTCTCCTCCACCTGAGCTTCAAAAATTAGAATCTCTTTGGCTTTTTTCCATGTGAAGATTAGATCTCATGTTTAAATTACCTCATTCTCAATATGGACATGTCTTCATCATCATAGCCACTAAGTATTTCACCAAGTTTATACCCCTTTTTAATGTCATGGGTATCACCATATCCAAATTTATACTTAATAATATCATTTGTCTCTTTATAATTTCTAATACTATCATTTTTTATAATGGTGGAAACTTCAAGATTAAAGATATAAAATAATTACATGCTAAATTTAAAATCATGCACAATTTTCAACACCTTATCATCCTCAATGTAATGGCCACACAAAATACAATAATAATATTCTTAATGAATTATTATAAAAGATAATTTGATATTCTTTTTCTAATTGGCATCTAAAACTTTATCTAGCACTTTGGGCTTATCGTACTAGCATCTGTACCACTACTGGGATAACACCATTTTCTTTATTATATAATTTTAAATATATCTTACCTCTATAATCTAAATTTCCATCCTTACACATCTCTATTCATTTCATTATTCTTGATGTATAACTTCATGAGGCTCATTTACATGCTTTAGACCTTTTAGATGAGCATCGCCTAGGTGCTTTACAATATAATTGACAATACAAAGCACAAATTTCCAAAAAACACAATAAAAAAGTCAAGGTTTGTACCTTAAATATTGGTTACTTGGTCCTCAAATTAGATTATACCCATGATAAAGAAGGCAAGTATTCTCAAAAGTGGTGGGGACCTTATATGGTCAAAGACATTCTTGGTCCTAGTACTTACAGATTACAAACTAATGAAGGACATATTTTGAAAGAACCTACTAATGCTCAATTCTTGAAGAAATATTTTACTTAAATGATTTACTATTGTTATCTTACATGTTATGATCCACACTTATAATAATTATAAATATGCAAAATATAATGTATATCAACACAACATAAGAGATGTAGGTGGGCCAAGATGCCCAAATATTCAATATATGTAGAAAAATGAATGCCCTTAAGGTAGGGAAACACCATAAAATACTCTTTTAGGAAAGAATAACTCCAAAATGTCTCTTCAAGGGGAAAACCTCAAATATCCTCTTAAAATAGAAGACTCAATGCTTTCTTCCTTACTTTATAATGATAATCATCTCTTTTATATATACCTCTATCTAACTAAGAATGGATGGGTAACCTCCTAATTCCAATGTAGGCCAACCATTACCCAATACACTAATTCCATAATTTACTCAATTATCCTAATATATTGGACCCATATAACTAACTAAGGGGGATGTGTGCCACATTTTAGCATCTATATCAACCCATATATATTAATATATCATATCCCTATTACATAGTATTATTTACCTCCTTGACATGTTTCATCCCCAAAACATAGGAAGAAACCAAATGATGAGTGTGCTTCAAATCATTGCACACTTGTCTCTAAGCTTGATCATCCAACCACTCATATATGATCCTAGTAGGTGATAGTTTTCCAACCTTATTTCCAAATTTTAAAGTGCTACTCTGATTCCATTCATGATCATAACTATATCGCCTTGGAGTCTATGAATAATTATTCCTCCTTTGATTCTTTGTACCGTATTTCACTGCACTACTATGATTTTATTCATGACCATAGTAGTTGTTATTCCATGAATATTCATAGTGATTTCCCCATTGATTCCATGTTCCATAGGTTGTCATGCTGCTCTGATTCCATACCTAACCATAGTAGTCCTTCTTTCACTTCCATACATAGCCATAGTTATTAAAACTTTTATTTATTGTATATCCAAAGTACTTATTATTATGACACTCCCTCACATGGCTCCATGATTATTTCCTCTCATGATGATGTGGTTGACTATATAACTCAACTTTGTAGTGTTTCTTTTTCACCTATTTCAATCTCGTCCTCATGATCTACCTTGACTATTATTGGTGCCTTTCCCACTATGATATCCTATAAAGTGACCTTTTTCTTATACCAAAACTTCATGAACTTATTCTAAACATTAATATTGATTGTTCCTAAAGTTTATAACCATGGATATTCAAGAACCATATCCACAAAATCCATATCCAAAGTATAAAAAATTAAATTCAAAACATATTTTTCTATAATGAGCTTCAAATATTCAAACACTAGAATATTCTTACCATCTACTTAAACCTCTTTGATATTATTTACTTGAACATGTAGATGTTGGGCCACATTAATGTTGATGAATTTATACTTTTTGATAGGGTGTATGGACATAACAACCTTATTTTTTTAATGCATCCATGAAATTTAAAAATTGACTTGGATTTCTTTAGATCCAAACTATTTGAACCCTTATCATTTAATTCTTCTTATTCTTATTTAATATCCTCTACCTCTCTTTATGTACCATCTATACTCTCTTCATTATCATTATGATCAATTCATTCTTCTTTATCATCTCCATTCTCTTCTTCATTACCATCATTATTTTCTTCATGTTCTTTATCCTCTTTTTCTTTTATATCTCATCGATCTAGGAAAACATGTTTCGTTTCTTCCCATGAAGAATACCTTTGTGTGAAGATCAAATACTTAAACCAATGTTGTGCAAGCCTAGATAAAGAAAGAGACAATAATGTTTACCATAAAATTATTTGAGTATTATTCTCCTTAAAAAGGAGCCACCATTCTCTAGCATCAATATCATCCTCCCCTGAAAGTCATTGCAACTTCATGATCCAAAAAAACTAATCTTAAAGAAATACCCTAAAATGTTAATAACTCATTCTAAACTAATCTAAACAGTCCAAAATTTTGATTGTATCTTTCGAGTATGACATTTAAACTTCACTAAAACAATTGTGAAAAAAACCCAAAAAATTTGGCCTATAGAATGAATATATGAAAAATCATAAAATTGAAATAAATCACTCAAAACGTTTTAAAAAATTATTAAATTTCTATTGTATCTCCCTTTTATGTTGATAAAATGTCAGTAAAAATTTCAAATAAATTTTCATTATATTATGATAAATATGGCAAATTTATTACAAACCCTAAAATAGCAATAACTCCCTCAAAACCAATCATAAACCTCAATTTTTTTACTATGACTTCCTTAAAATATTATCCAACTCCAATTGAAAACATTGTGCAAAAATTCACAATTGATTGTAATATATTAATGATTCCACAAAACTTGGGTTTTGTCCCACACAAATACCTAAATTGAAGCTCTGATACCACTTGTTATGATCCACACTTATAATAATTATAAATATACAAAATATAATGTATATAAACACAACACAAGATATATAGGTGGGCCAAGATGCCCAAATATTCAATATATGTAGAAATAGAATACCCTTAAGGTAGGGAAACATCATATAATACTCTTTTAGGAAGGAATAACTCCACAATGTCTCTTCGAGAGGACAACCCCCAATATCCTCTTACAATAGAAAACTCAATGCTTCTTTCCTTTACAATTATAATCATCTCCTTTATATATACCTCTATGTAACTAATAATGGATGGATAACCTCCTAATCCAAATGTAGGTCAATCATTACCCAATGCACTAATTCCATAAGTTATTTAATTATCCTAATATATTGAACCCATATAACCAAGGGAGATGTTTGCCACATGTCAACATCTCCATCAACCCATATACATTAATATATCATATCCATAAGTATATAGCATTACATGTCTTTCATATATTTTTATATATCATGGTGCTAACACTTCTTTCAAGTTTTTCTAAAGCTTTCCACTGTGTTGCATTACATCAATCTCAGTAGTTTTAGTTCCTATAATTGGTCCTTTTGTCTATCTATATTCCTTCATTTAATTCATTATTTGCATAATAAAATTATGGATAGGATCTGACCAACCTCATGAATATATATTTTTTATTTTAATTTTTCCCTATCAATTATTAAGTCTCATTTTAGTTATTGGTTCATTACTTTACAAACTTAATTTACTTTCCCCACCTCTTTAAGATTTATTTTATGAGTTTTAGTGTAAGACCTTGAATAGGACTAGGCCTTCCTCACAAAATAATCTTATGTTATTCTTATTTTTACACCTATTTAGTTTTTTTGTGATTTTCAATGTAAGACCTCAGATATGACTAGGCATTCCTCACAAATTTTTATTTTCTAAATTTGTTTTGTCTACAATATTAGATAAATATATTCCCTAAAAAATAAGGCAATGGTTGATAATTATGACTTCATACTCTTAAAATTAGTTATATTTTTTTTGGTAAAAATGTTAACAATCTATTTCACATGTTTCCCATCACTTCCACTATTTCTTGATATGGAGCCATGCTTACGTGTCATTGTACCATTTTTACACTATAAATTATTTGTATTTTAATGTAACTCAATCATTCCATGTTCAATTACATCACCTCTCCCTTATTCCATTCCACAATGGGTACATTGAGGTCGATTTTAAGATATCACTCTCATCTAACATACAAGTACAAGAGTCTTAGACACCATGCTCTCTAAGTTATTTTTCCTAGCTACCAAGTCTAAGTTCTATAGTGATAATCATTTTTAATACCCATGTTTAGTTTTATAAATCCATATGGATAAGGAATAGATAAAATTAATAAAATTCAAATTTCAAATCATTAAAATAAAAAGTAATGATTAAAAGGCAAAAATAAACATTCAAATGTCAAAATCACACCAAAATACATTATTATTAGACACATCCTATTTTAATCAAATCTCAAACTCCATAGTTGGCCTCATGATAGAGTTGGGTACATTGGGGTTTGGTAGGCCATTAGACTAGGATAGGAAGCCTCATACCTTTAAAAATACATTTATAATCCCTACCTACTTTCTCATGCAAGTGTTTAATATTCATAGTAGATCAACGGCTCTGTAAGGGGTCCTAGGGAATAGAGAACACATTGTGGGAAGGTAGGTCCATTTTATTTTTAATGCATATATCCTTCATGGGATGATATTTATAATTTACTACTTAACCCAAATCTATGTGGATAGGGTGAGTTTTCTAGAGTCCTTAATGTCTATAGTATTTTTGTCTTGCCAACTTAATTTTAATGTCTTGTTTGGGATAATGAGTATTCACTTTGGTGCCACCTTTATTTCCCCCACACCCATTTCATATCCCCCCTTTATAGGTAAATTTATTTTTAAATATTTTCCCAGCTTTTTTATTTCTTATTCTTCATCTCTTTTAAATATGATCAGAATATAATTGTTTTAGTTCATCTATCACAAAAATTGAAACTGCACCTTTAAGTGTTTATGAGATACTTTATTAACCATTGCATTATCATTCTCATATTTATCTTGGTTATGTTTGAAATTCTAATTCTTATTTTTCACCCTTTTTGTAGACTATTTCATTCTATTTCTCTTACATCTTTATTTAATTTTTTCATTGTTGATTATGGATAATTACTTCTCTTCCATCAATATTGTTTACATTTTTGTTCTTTTTCCATCTTTTTTTGACTATAGACTGTTACTTATCTCACATTACTATTGCTTACATTATTTTAAGTTTTATATGTCCTTAGTTTGATTTGAATTGTTACTTTTCTTATCTAAAGTGCATTTGTTGGGTTTATTCACCATTTAGTAGCCTTGGATTTTCAATTAACTAATTTAATCCCATTTTATCTATATTCCTTGGTATTTTTGTCCTAACTTATCTTTTGTCATCCTATCTTTCCAAATTTCCAAGTGACTTACTCAATTTTGAAAGCTTTATATTTTGATTTCTCTATGTTTATTTGTCTTTTCTCTTTATCCTTATATCCTTAGGGTTTGTTCAAAGTCGTTAATGCACCCTTCATGATCAAGACTACAAGTATAATATACAATAATTCATTGATAAAGGTAATACAAGGTATGTATATGGTACTATCAATTATTTCCAAATATTCCTATCATTTTGACTTCAATTTCATTTACTTTCAGCTTTTTACTATAATTTCTTAGCTCAACATTGTGTGTTTTTATGTTCTTTCTCGAAGCACCATCCCATGTTACAATTGTTTGACACGTGATGAGATTCAAGTAGGGAATATGTATACACAATATTTTTAAACTTTATCATTTACTAAAATTGTTAAGTGTAAGTGACTATTCACAGGTCACTATTCACAATCAATATTCATGTGATGAGGTGGTAGTGGTGATTTGGTAATGACTATGTAGGAGATGTGTCAGGTGATTTAGTATGATTTAGGAAGGTTATGTGGCTTGGTGGTGATGTGTCATGTCCTATAAAGAGGATCTCTCATGAGAATCTAGTGCATGTGATGGAGTGGGGCATAGTACTCCACTAAGAAATAGGGTTTTTTGTCATTTGTAATGCATATACTTTCATTCTTCATGAAAAATAAGACAAATAATAGTTAGGATGACACCCTTAGTTGGACTCTTATTTTGGCATGAGAGAGAAAACAAAATATGGTGTGGCATCTCTTTCAAGTTTGTGTGCACATGGGAGGAAGATGATAGGACTTCACTATTATTATTTTGGCCTCAAAAAAGGAGTGGGGTGCCATATTTGGAAGCATATGGAAATAGAGGTGATATTATATAAATTAAAAGATTAAATTTTGACCCTTGCACATGATTCCAATCATGCTTAATATTTCTCATTTTGACCCACATAAATGTGGCACCACATTTTCTCTCTCCCCATAATTCATCTCTTTCTCCTTCTTTGTTAATTTTATAAATAAGGATGCATTCCTTTGTGTTTTTAATTAAATCATTTGATCCGGGAAACAATTCAGATGAAAATTCGGGTGATGGGTCTACCCTAATTGATGGCAAAACTTTTGGGAGCAATAACTTTTGCACCGTAGCTCCGATTGACTCGCCCTTTGAACCGTTGGAAAGATAATAATGAGGGAAAATTTGTGATATGGCATTGATATTTTATCAATGAATTTTTATCCTATAAAACCCAATGGAAGTGCCCCAAATTTTAATTTTAGTAGTGCAGTCTAAAAATAGTAAGTTTCTAAAAATAGTAATTCCTTGAATTTTGTATTGTTGTAAATTGTGGAAGTCGAACCACTTAATATCCCTCAATATTGGTGACATTCCACATCCTCCTCACCCCTTAAAAACATGTATAAATGAATATGTAACCCAAAATGGAAATCAAACATCTCTTCTCAGAGATAGGCATATGTTTGGGTCTACAATTTTGATAAATAAAACATCTCTTTTCAGAGATAACATTATGTGAATTGTGTTGTTCTTATTTTCTGAATTATCTTTCAACCAAAGATTTCAAGTTTTGTATCATCATTCCAATTATTGGATGTCAGTAACGACTTGTATGTCTTTTTTTAATATTATTTTAAGATTTGTGTGAATCTTGTTAAATCTTAGGGTAAGCTTAAATGCATTGAATGCAAGGAGTTTGTGAGAGATAGAAGAGGTGTGAGTGATAGGTTGTTGTCACTAATTTATTCTCTAAGTGATATTGTAATTAATATTTTATCATTTCTCTATAGATGTATCCAAATTGGTGAACCATATGAATCTTTTCTTATGGTTTGCATTGTTTGTATTTGATTTGTTCTAGTTTAAATTTTTGATTTTACATATCTTCCCTCTATAACTTTGAGGATATTTGTTTTTATTAATTTATCCTAACAAGTGGTATCAGATTAAGGTTTTTTATTATTGAGGATTAATTTGAAAGAAGTTAAGGATTATATCTTGAGTGGGAGCTATGGTAGATGACTAATCAAAGGTAGAAAAATTCAATGGGTAGAATTTTGGTTTATGGAAGATGCATAAAGAGGACTACCTCTTTTAGAATAACCTCTACTTACCATTGGGAGGTACATCCAAAAAGCCAATTACAATGTCAAATGAGGATTGGGATTTTCTGGATAGAAAATCACTTGGAACCATCTAGTTATGTATGGCATCTATAGTTCCCTTCAACATATCTGAAGAGAAGACTACATAAATCTTATGGATACACTAGGGAAGTTGTATGAAAAACCCTCTGAATCTAATTAAATTTTCTTGATGAATAAATTATTTAATATTAAAATTGATGAAAATGGTTTAATTACAAATCACTTTAATGATTTCAACATGATTATAAGGGAGTTAAATTATATTAATATTGAATTTGATGATGAATTCAGGGTTCTTATTATATGTTCTTTTCCTAAGAGCTAGAATAGCTTGCAATGGAGGTGAGAAAATTTGTCTCAAACAATACTAGTTTGAAGAAGTGGTGGGAGTGATCTTAAGTGAGGCAATTTGAAGGAGAAAAAATGGTGAAATGTCCACATCAAGAATTGCATTATCTTTGGAAACTAGAGGAAAATAGAAAAATAGAGGAATATGAAACCATCATAAATCAAAGAGGTGTTCAAGATAAAAATCAAGAAGCAAGATGGAATGTTAGCACTATGTAAATCTAGGAAACAGAAGAAAAATGTTGGCTTCTTCATGAAAAACTAGCCAAGGACCAACATGAAGGTAATAAAGAGGCAAATGTATCAGGTGAGGTGTTACAAGATACACTCATTATTTCTTTGGAAAATATCAATGAAACTTGAGTTTTAGATTATGGAGCTTCTTTTCATGCCATTCCTAACAAACATTATTTTAAATATTATGTTTAAGGTGATTTTGGACATGTTTATCTTGTTGATGATGAACCTTACATCATTTTTATAAAAGTCAGTGTGAATGTGAATTTTTAGAATGAAAACACTTAGGTGCTTAAGGATGTTAGGCATGTTCTCAGTTTGAAGAGAAATTTGATTTGTGCAAGATAGTTGTCAAGTGACGGTTATATGGTCACTTTTACTGGTGACTCATGGTAGGTTATTTTTATAGCTCAAAAATTCACCCTATGAGATTATGATTCAATCCCTCTTACCTTGATCTATGCAATTAGATTGAATCTAGGTTGTGGGTTACCTACAAGTGAGTCAAACCTCTATATTTTAGGTTAGCTCCCAAAGTACAACACCTAAAATAACCAACTTCACTATTTACTTGACATGGAAAAGGGAGAAATGAATACTAAAACTAGAAATGTAACTTGAAGGTGATGTACCAAACATGAAGTCCTCAGCTTGTTTAAGATGCACTATGAAACATTACACTACAATATTATTATGATGTTCCAAAATAGTCCTAATCATAATAGTGTTTTAATATGAAGGTTGGATATATTACAAAGATACTCGAATGATCAACCAATAGGTGATAATAGTAAACACTAATGGTTTATCAATTTTCTAGCATATCAAACTAAGTAAAACACATTATATGATTTGTGAGAGGCACAACTTGCATAAGGCATGAACATGAAGGACAACTACGAATAATATAGCACTATCACTAAGCATTCACTAATACAACATACTCAACTTCACTATTTAAAAGAAAGAGATAGAATATCCATCTTGAATCTATTTCAATAGGAAAGTACAAGAATCAATTTTGGTAGGGGTTCACCATAACCAATGTGAGGATCCATTGTAAGGCCAAAAATCACTATTTATAAAGAAAATTGTCAAGAGAGAGAGAGAAAGGTAGACATAGGAGGGAGAAATAACGAGTCTTAAATCATCATGAAATTAGTTACCCTCTTCAAAACCATAATACAATCATAAAAACTATCCTTAAAACATGTGTCAATCTAATATTTAATTAACTCCATAAATTTGGTGAAGATGAGAGGAAAAAGCACTCATTTAACATCCTTGAATTTCTAAAGATATGCCACTTAAACACAAAGTAATTAAATTTGTGAAACATTCCTCCAACTTTCATGATCATCTTGACACCTTCTACACTACCTAACATCTCAACTTGACACCTTTATACTCCTTATATACCAAAAGATAATTTCTTGACTAGGGAGTTCGCAAATTGTTTAAAAGTACCTTGGATATTTTTGACACCTTTATACTACTTAAAATATGGAAATCATGCATAAATAAATCATTAAAACCTTTCTTTAACTGATATATATTTTAGATTCCTTCCTTTCTGCTCTTACTTGCATATCATGAAGTCTTCTTTCATTGATCAAATAAGACAACTAGCAAATTAGGCCTAGTTGCTTAACACTTGTTACTTGGATGGATGTAGGAATTAAATATCACTCCCTTAATATATGAGAAACATGTGTATTAATATCATTTGTCTTTTTTTCTATCATGAAGATTTTAGGATAACACAACTTTTACTTCTCTTGATCAACTAGATATCCATATTGTTCCTACATAGACCATTCAAGACTGCCTTTCTTAAACAAATCTAAAAAAGTGAGTTTATGAATTATTGAGATGAGTTTTAGGTCTATGAGGTTGAAATTATACTTCACACACCCTTCACTATGATTCTCATTCATTTATTCATCTTTGTACCTTCAAATCTTCATAAAAACCCATAAAAATGAAGCATTCATCTCATCTATACTGATGATAGTATGGAAAAATTGTGTGATAAGAACCATGTATAAGTGACTAAAATGATCCAAATATAACATGGAAAAATTAAATGCATTTATATGAATTTTATTCAATATCTTCTCTATTGAGTCTCTATTGGGGTTTAAGAGGGGTTTAAGGAAGTTTAGGTTATTAGCAATTGTTTATAAAGGTTGGGCCCCTAACTTATGAAATAATTCCATTAATTTCTTATATAAAAGTCCCTCAACTTTCCCCAAGTGATAAAAACCCCATGAAACTATTCCATATAGTTATGATCTCATAAAGATGTTCCTTGGGTGACAATTGTGCATTTTATGCATTTTAAAAGCAACTTTAGGCCAAATGGCCATTTTTAGGCTTCCCTCTACAAACCAATTCCTTTTTCACATCTTAAAATATCCTAATAAGGATTCCATACTAAATTTAGGTCCCTATTCAACCTTTTTTTATTTTAATCTTAGTTTTCAAGTGTTGATGCCTTGAGGAGGGTATTAGGCTAATAGGCCTAATGACTATGTTCTTTGTATTTTTCCCTTGAAGAGAGTGATCTAATCACTTAAACACCTATGATTTCATGTAATTTAATATATAAACCCTTTATATCACTCATGTTGGCTTGGATAAGCCATTTATTCACTCCATAACACTCTACACAGTCTACTAACTAAATCTCAGAGTGCAGTTGTAGGTCTTCATTAGAATTTAGAGACCCATGTAGGTGATGTTTGTGCTCTGAGAAGTTTTATTTCATGTTCCTTTATGTCCCATTAAATACTTAGGACCATTTCATACCTTATTGAATTCAATTATACCTCAACAACCTTGATATTGTCTCATATTCCTCATGATTGGCTATAGGTGTTTATTTCAAGGTTTTAGGCCTCCTCTTAGCATTTGACTATGTAATCTTTGAGTTAACTCATCAAATTTTTAATTCATTAAATATTTATCCAATATTCAATTCTTCTTATCTTATCAAACTCCTCCTTCACTAAGACGTTGACCTTTAGGTATGTGATGTGTGAAAAGAATCCCTTAAGCTCGTCTAGGCCTTCTAGGATTTCATCTTGAGATACCACTGTGGGACTTAAATTCCTTATTATAATAAATTAAGGTGAATTTTCCCTTCTTGACAACTTTAATCACATACTTTAGTATAACTCTCATCCTTTATTCTACTAAAGATGGTTCAACACCTAAGCAAAGTAGGCCTGTGGGTGATGAACATTGTGTATACATTGATTAGACCTAGGTTTAACTTGTATTTTATTATCTCAAAAAGTATATAAAACTTATGGTTTTTATTCTCTTAACTCCACTCAACTTCCTCACAATATTTCAAAACTCCATCACTCTCCATCCTTATCCATTGAAGCTTGGTTGTAGGTAGTGCTCTTTTGAGGAGTTATGGGTATCTAGTTATCAATTTGAATTAACTCATAGTGTTATTTGGTTTTGAAGATAGTAGATATTATTAATATTTCAAAACAATTATTGGATTCCTCTCTCAAACCATTAACACCTTCACTCTTTGAAGTATATTTACTCATTTTGCACCCTGCTTGTAGGTCTACTTTTGCCTATAGGCCTTCTTCTTGAGAGTTGGTACTCTTGACTCCTTAAGACACCTTAAACACTTTGGAATTATTTACTATGTACCACTTTTTTGTCACTATTCTAATGTATTGTAAACCTTCTGACTAAGCATTTCACCATTTCCATCTTTGAACTACCTATACAGATTGTATGCATAGTTAGTTTGTGTGCAACATTTATGTGTTGGGAATTAAAGTATCTCACAAAATTAATATTATTTTGGTGGTATAATTGTGTTCTAAGGACTTCTATCATGATTTATCATTGATACCTAGACCAAATTTGGCAATCAAATATGTAGAGGATTGTATGTACATTGGTAATGTTTCCAAAGATCAAGCACTTGAAGACTATGAACAAGAATTACATATCAAATAATTAGCACATTAAATATATTAATTTCATAGCTATTCCATGAATTATTAAATAATTGGGAGCCTCTAAGAGTGACCATCATTAAAACAAAATATAACACTTGTAATAGGAGTGATTGAACACCTTATACTTGAGACATTTTTTCTCTTATTAAAGATAATTCATGGAGATGAGTTACTTGATTAAACCACCATGAAAAATATATATCATACCTCTAAAAATATCCTTAAAAACTATTATTCTCCATCAAATTTTGAAGTGGATAAACAGAAGCAAAATTAGACCCTGCTTGGATGAACAAGGCATAGTGACCTACTATCACTCTTAGCAATTGTTAATAAATAATGGGAATGAATATAAAAAATAATTCCATGGATTTAAATCTTACTATTACCCCTAAAAATTTCCAAATTTTAATCTCCTAACTCTCTCTCTCTCCTGGTCATAGCATTGACTTCAAATTTGCCTTTCTAATCTTATGAAGGTAGTGATAGAGGAGAGAGAATGACTGAAGTATTTATACAACATAAAACTTGGTCCAAATCTTGAAAATGATTTTAAGGATACAAAGGGACACTTTAAACCCATTTTAACTAACAGATTATCTTCTAAGGTTGTACAAGTTCCCAAAAGTGCGTATAAAGTGGAATTTTTCTCATTTTATATATTGACCCTACAAGTTTGTCAGTCCTTGACTATTCCAAAATATCCTCTAACATTAGGTACATTGGATAACTTTATTTAAATGTTTTAATTTTAAAATAGGATGTAAAACTCCACAAAACAAGATAAAAAGGTGGTAAACTAGATTTTAATCACATAAGGACACAATGAAATGCTAATTCATGATAATATGACCCTCAAAACTCATTAATACTCATTTTTAATGACTCTAAACCATGTCATAACTTTTACCACACTTGAAAACACCAAGACCTATAAATGACCCCTAAGACTAGATAAGCCATATAAGACTAAACCTTGAGAAAAGCTAAACAAGTACAAGTATGACCACATGAAGACCTTTCAAGACCATAAAAAAAAATTGTAATTCCACATACAAGTTTGAATATCCCTATGAAAGTTTCAATCTACAGGGGGTGACCTTTTTAACTTAGGATTTAAAATTGGTCAATAAATTAGCTACTCATAGGGGCACCATCCTGCAAAGTTGATAGATCAGTGGCCTTATCCTTTCTCATTGGTAAATGGAGTCCCTCTAAGAATATAACTTGACACTTACCTTGGTACAAACTAAAACTGAACAAACACCACACCAAACATGTATCATAAGACACGTAGAGAAAGGAAAGACACAAAATAAACAAGGCAAACATTTGGGCATACAGTACTTAGGGAACTCAAAACCTACTTTAATATATATTATTGGTGTCCTAGATTTTCACCCTAGCTGAGTAGAAGATTGTTTAAGTCTCTTACTCAAATCTAGTCTAACATGGGACTGACCATAGGCTGTGGATCACCTATCACAAACACCATACCAAACATGTGTCATAAGACACATATATGAAGGAAAGACACAAAATAAACAAGGCAAACTCTTATGCATGAATTACTTAGGAAACTCAAAACCTAATCTAATATGTAGTGTTGGTGTCTTAGATTTTACCCTAGCTGAGCAGAAGATTATTTAGGTCTCTTAATCAAATCTAGTCCAACATGGCATTAACCTTAGGCTTTGGGTCACCTATCATAGGGTTAGACCTCTAGATAAGTTTGGCTTCCTTTTGAATCTATCACCTAAACTAAACTCTAATTGGGAAAAGGGAGAGAGAAATAAACCAATGTATAAAAACATGTAAAAGAGGTGATAGACTAGTAAAGTGATGTTCATCCACTCTATCTAAACTCTTAACAAATACTAATAAAATTGGATTTGTAACTTAAAATGGTTATTTATGCATTAGTATTTCATGCAAAGGTTTACTAAATGCTCAAAACCTAAGGAAAGTGGTGGAGAAGCCTAATTCAAGGCATTAACCAGTTAGTGTATCCACTTGATATCTTTAATCAAATAACATTTAACACTAAACATGACCTGTAAAATAATATAATCTAGTAGCTAGGTGAGATCAAGATTTGACAAGGGAGAATTTTCTACCACATATGCAAATCAATTTGACATTGACACACTATACCAGAATAATAAAATCTAAAAAGAGGCCTTTATTTATCTCAAGAGGTTATAAATATCAAATCTGGGTAGAGTCTAGTCATTCCTAAGAGAGGTAATTTCAAGATATTATCAAAGCTTAGAAGCTTATATTTATAGAAAAAAGAAAGAGAGAGAGAGAGAGAGAGTTGTATATTGAAAGAGGCCCAACCACTTTCAATAGATTAGCATTCTCAAATATGTTGACTTATAATCTTATCAAGAAAGAAGGTCCTCATAAAATAATTTAATGTTCCATGATCTTTATCCAACTATCTCATTCTCTTAGAACTCTATGCCATCTTCTTGATTTGCTTACAAAGATAAAATCATGTTTTAAAACTGACAGAGCCATGCTTGGTCTATCTTGGGTAGTTATAAATATCTGCTTGTCAAAGGACAAGAATCTTCCCATTAATTACATATCTACCCCAAGGAAATATCTAAGCACAAGTTTCATTATAGAATAAAAACCAATCATATTTATAGGTTTTCATGTAGCTATCATGTCGAAGAGATGGAGTTCACCAAATATTTGATCTTAATTTAGCATTTAATCATCCACTTTGATCTTTGATAGGTCTAAAATACCTATTATGTATCGATATAGCCCTAATGATGATCTTTAACCTATGTAATATACATCCTGGTTCAATCTTGAGTCGTCTTTCAAATTGGCTCCTTACATTTGCTTATCTTCACTAAAAACTGACTCATTTATTTCTCTCAAAAGTGTCCTAAGCTTGCCTTTTATTCATTGGCTATCAAAAACTAGCTCAAATCATTAACATATTGACCTATCTCATACCATAGATTTCCTATCAGTCTGGATGACCATTGATCATTGATCTCTTAAAAGTCTAATGTGTTGTTGGTACTTGTCACTTACACATTTATCCTCAGGATCCTATTTTTCTTGTTAGTCACCTCACTCCATTGATCACCTTTTTTCAATTAAACTCATGTCATTGATCTTCTTGGGCCCATTAACCTACCAATTTAATGCTTTCCATTGGATATTTTATAAAATTAAACATAGATTGTTGATTTATCTTAGACATATCCCTTTGTCAATGAATGTGCACCATTGGATCTCAGCTTGATGAGCTTCCATCATAGGATCTCATCCAGCTTACAGCTCTTTAAGGGCTTTAACCTAAGGACCTTTTGACTTGTTTGACTCCAGTGTGGGTAGTTAGATCTTATGTGTCAGTATGCAAGTTCATGTGGACCATTAGATCTTGATAAAATTTTAACCTTTTAAGGGCATTTTGAATATAAATGGTTACTTTTTGTGGCCTGATTTTGATAACCATGCAAACATCTTATTAATTTCTTGACTTCACATGTACCACTAGATCTTTGCTTAGATGGAATGTAGACCATTGATCTTGAACCCATTTGAATACAAATGGATATTTATCATGGCTTAAACTTTGACATATGTGTAAATGTATTTGATGACTACATGACTATCACTACATATTTAAAAACCAATGGTCATCTTTTGTGCTTGAATTTGACTCTTGTGGGGCCATCCTAGACTTTTTGAATTCAAACAGTTATTTTCTATAGCCTGAAATTGATGTTTATGCAACTATCTAAATCACAAATTATATGGGGTATTTCCTTCAAACCTTTTTCTAGACATTTTATTTGGGGCACCTTATTTTAAAAAAGACCCTTCAAAACCTTTGAACTGGACCAGTCTCCTAAGAAATGATCCTTTAGGAAAATTATATAGGGTATTTTATCAAGAGAATAACCTCTCGAGACTTTGTCTACAACACTTTCTCAAAATAAATGGCCCTTCAAAAATTTTGTTTGGGATATTTTGTTGTAGACTTATCTTTGAAAAATTATGTCTAAGACACCTTACCTAAAAAAGTGACCCTTCAGAATTTTTGCTTTGGAACTTTTGGTGAAGAAATACCCTTTGATATTTTTGAATGGACCATTTTGACTAAAAAAAGACCCTTCAAGATTTTTTTTTGGTACACTTTTTGAGAGAATGATCCTTCAATATTTTTATTTCAAATAAAATATCCAAAACAATTCTTGAAACTTAGCTTGAAAGACCCAAAACAAATCTCCTAAAAGAAATAACACTTAGCCTTTTTTTGATGTGGACAATTTCTTTGAAAGAAATAGGTTTTTAGGAAAATTATTACAAAAAAATTTATCTAAAAGAAATAGGTCTTCATCTTTTTACTTCAGCCATTTTCTCTAAAATAATTCATGCCTTCATAAAATTTGTCTCAGATAATTTATATGAAAGAATTCAACACTTAGCTAAAAAAGAATCCCAAAAGATTTAAACTTAGCAAAATAAAGACTCAAAACAATTTTCTTGAGAGAATGAACACTTAGTCAAAATAAAAGCTTGAAATAATTAAACTTTAGCCCAATGAAATCCCATTATAGTTTTTTAAGTAAAGACTAGGCCAAAAAAAGGTTTTGTACTTAGCTTTTCCATAATCTGTAATCCTTTTTGAACTTGTAATTGAACTATTGCTTGATCCTTGAAGTCTTCAAAGAACCATGAAAATCTAAAGCTTGTGCAGACATATTTTATGACCTTAAACTACTAGGTTTCACCATGAAGCCTGCTCATATTGAATCATTTGACCACTATTCAATCAGGATCTTACTCCTTTTATTGAACTCTTGGACTATACACAATTTTGGTATGTAGACTAAATTTGGTCATCGTATTTGGTGACTTGGCTAGGCAACATGCCTGTTGTACTCAAACTCAGACCATGTACATGAACTTTGACTCATAATAGATAACACATCTACTCCATGAATATAAGGAACCTCTTGATTTATAAAGACAACAAACCCAAAAAAATAGGGAAGGAAAAAAAATAAATTATGGAAACTATCGTAACAAATCAAATGTGAAAACAAAGCACTTATTTAGGATAAAATATAAACAAACTAACCTAACTAACCATGACAAAACATGATCCACCTAGATCAAAAGGTAAATTCATGAATTTACTCATTCTAAGAGAAGGTACAACTTGTAAAGTAGGGTGTTTACTAAACATGACCTTTAAAGAGGCACTCATTTTTCCAATTATTTCCATTAAAATCTCTTGAAATGAGCCATCAACAAAAAACTAGTCACCAACAAAGACAAATTCATCTTGCACTTTTGAATCCTTTTTATGTTGTTTGTCAACTACAACCTTGTCAAGTGATATCTCTTCTATGCCTTATCCTTGAGTGACCTTATCTTTATTATCTCTTTAATGAGATCTAAATAATCAACCCAATCTATATCATGACCTTGAATAGGTGCATCTTAATCAAATGTATGAATATCATGCTCTTCAATGGGCAATATATCTTCACAAAGCTCTTCAATCTCTTTCAAAGATTCAAATTATAAATGCCAATCATCTTTTTTCTCTTCACTTTGATCAATCTGAATAAGGCCATTTTGAAATGCACCTTTATCTTTCTCAATTGGTTATATTTTAACCTCATTTGTGACATCATCTTGCATCAACTCCTCATGGATTTCTTCCATATCAAGATTAGCCTTTTCCTACATACCTAAGATAACTTTTTCAATATCAGCTACAATCTCAATTTCAACTTGCACCTCAAGTGCAGTATCAATGAATAAGTCTTCATCATACACACTTGGATCATTCTCTACACATTCCCCAAGATCTTGACTTGCAATTGCAACTTATTTCTCTATCTCCCATAAAGTAGGCTCCTCTTGAAGAAGGGATATGGTGGGAGGGTGATGAAATTCATTTACTTAAGAGGGAGAATGAAACATGAAATGTTGATCAGCATAAAATTTTGGGGTCTTGAGGGTAATGGAATCATTTAGGGAATCTTGAAGAGGAGGTAAAGAGAAACTTTTGAGAAATCTGACATTCTCCTCTTTCCACTTGGTCGTTACTTCATCCAAGTCCAAAACCTTTTTTCCTCATGGACAACTTAAGATTAAGGGGCAAGTGATGAATAAAAGGGACTATAAAAAGGTTTAGCCTCTTGAATAGGCTCCTATATAGATTCTTGAATAGGTTCCTGACTCCAACTAGGAATCTCCATTGGCTCACACTGAATATGGTTAACAACTTTATGAGAATAAGGAACATAAGAAGACTAGTAAGGAATACAAGACGGTTCTTAATCCAACTGATCCAAATCAATTTTTTGCCTCTCCCAAGCCTCCATATTTTCCAATACAAAAATACACAACTCATTCCTCTCCTTTATATCATTGGATACATTTAGAAACAGCCCATTCACTTCCTCATATTGAGAATTTGAACAAACTTTTCTTGCATATGCTAGTAGCTTGAGTTCTATTTCATCCATTCTCTTTTGGAGATGAGGATACTCATGTGCAACATCATATCCATATGGGAAAGGTGAAATCTATTCTTGAGACTGATATGGTTCATAAGGAAGGTAAGAGTCATTATCTTGATAATAAAGATCATGGGAAACTTGATAAGGCTCATCGTGACTTTGATAAAACTCATGGTAAGGTTGATTAGGCTCATAACAAGGTTCATATGGATCATGACATGGCTATTAATAATCATCATAGGTATGATAAGGAGGTATAGCATAGGTATTTTCTTCATACATAGCCATGAAAATAACATAAGGATAGTGTAATGAAAATAAACTTACTTGGAAACTGCCTAGACTTTTAGAAACAATCGATTGAGCTTGGAATCACCAAATTCTTCATGAAAACATTGATATAATTACAATTCCACCAAGACCAGATCCAATTGTTCCCATTAGGTGTGCTAAAACTATTGGTGTCCTAGATTTACAACCTTATTGAGCAGAATATTGTTCAAGTCTCTTACTCAAATCTAGTCTAACATGGGACTGACCCTAGGTTGTGGGTCACCTATCATAGGGTTAGACCTCTAGAGAAGGTCGGATTCCTTTTGTATCTATCACCTAAACTAAACTTTGATTGGGAAAAGGGAGAGATAAATATAACAACACATAAAAACATGTTAAGGAGGTGATGTACCAGTAATGTGATTGTTCATTCAATATATCTGAACTTCTAACAAACATTAATGAGATCAAATCTACAACTCCAAATAGTTTTTTATGCATTAGTATTTCATGAAAAGGTTCACCAAATGATCAAAACCTAAGTAAATTGATGGAGAGGCCTAATTCAAGGCACTAACCAGTCAGTGTATCCACTTAATAGCTTTAATCAAATGGCATTTAACACTAAACATGACCTACAAAATAATATAATCTAGTAGCTAGGTTGAGATCAGGATTTGACAAGGAAGAGTTTTTTTACCACATATGCAAATTAATCTGACATTAACACACTACACCAAAATAATAAAATCAAAAAAGAGTCCTTCATTTATCTCAAAAGGTTACAAAGATTAAATCTAGGTAAAATCTAGTCATGTTTAATAGATGGATTTTCATGTTGTTTTTAAAGCTTAGAAACCTATATTTATAGGTAAAAGAAAGAGAGAGATTTGTGCATTGAAAGATGCCCAACCACTTTCAATGGATTAGCATTTTTGAGGATGTTAATTCATGATCTTATCAAGAAAGAAGGTCCTCATAATATAATTGAATGTTCCATGATCTTTATCCAACCAGCTCAACCTCTTAGGACTCTATGCCATCTTCTTCTTGATCTGCTTATGAAGATAAAATCTTCATGTCTTAGAACTGATAGAGCCATGCTTGGTCTATCTTGAGTGGATGTGAATATCTAATTTTTTAGGAAAAGACCATGTTGAAGGACAAGAAGCTTCCCATTAATTACATATCTACCCCAAGGAAATATTTGAGTACAAGTTTCATTATAGATTGAAAACTAATCATATTTATTAGTTTTCATGTAGCTATCATGTTGAAGAGATGGATTTCACTAGCTATCTAATCTTATTTTGACATTCAGTCATCGACTTTGATCTATAATAGGTCTTAAAAACTTATTAAATATCCATAGATCCTTAAGATGACCTTTGACCTCTACCCTATACATTCTAGTTCAATATTGGGTCATCTTCAAACTTGGCTCCTTGCATTTGCTTAACTTGGCTAAAAATTGGCTCATCGATTTTTGTCAAAAATTTCCTAGGATTTCCCTTTATTCATTAGCTATCAAAAACTAGTTCAAATCATTGACATATTAACCTATCTTATATAGTAGATTTATTACTATTTTAGATGAACACTGATCATTAATTTCTTCACATTCTAATGCATTATTGGCACTTGTCACTTATGCATTTGTCTTCAAGATCCTATCGATCCTATCAGTCACCTCACTCTCACCTTTCCATAATTGAATGTGTGTCATTGATCATCCTAGGCCCATCAAACTATTAGTCTAATTTTCATTATTAGATCTTCTACAACATTGAATGTGGATCATTGATTTATCTCAAAGTCATCCCTTTATCAGTGAACATGCACCATTGGAACTTAGTTTGATGAGCTCGCACCCTAGGATATCATCCAACTTGTAATTCTTTAAGGTCTTTAACCCTATGAAATTTCAACTTATTTGACTCCAACATGGGTCATTATATATCATGTGTCAGTATACAGGTTCACATAAACCATTAGATCTTGATCAATTTTAAACCTTTAAGGGCATTTTGAATCCAAATAGTGAATTTGGCCTTAATTTGACAACCATGAAAATGTCTTATTTATGACTTGACTTCCCACATGCCACTAGATATTTACTCAAATTAAACACATACCATCGATCTTGAACCCATTTGAATACAAACCACTATTTACCACAACTTGAACTTTGGCATCTGTGTGAACATATTTGACGTCTATGTGATCATCATTGCATATTTTAAAAGCAATGGTCATCTTCTATTATTGAATTTGACACTTCTAAGGCTATCCTAGACTTTTTGAATTCAAACAATTATTTTCTATAGCCTAAATTAATGTTTGTGAAACTGTCTAGATAAAATAATTTGTAGGCTATTTCCTTCAAACCTTTTGCTGGACATTTTTATGGGGCACCTTCCTTAAAAAAAGACCCTTCAAAACCCTTGAACTAGACCATTTTCTCAAGAAATGACTCTTTGGGAAATTTGTATAAGGCATTTTGTTAATAAAACAACCTCTCAAAACATTATCTGTGGCACTTTCTCGAAAGAAATGACCCTTCAAAAATTTTGTTTGGGACACTTTGCTACAGACTTACTTTTTGAAAATTCTATCTAGGACACCTTGCCTAAAAAATTGACCCTTTAGAACTTTTACTTTGGACTTTTTGGTGAAGAAATACCCTTCGGTATTTTTGAATGGACCACTTTGGATTAAAAAAAGACCATTCGGGCTTTTATTTGGTAAATTTTACAAGAGAATGATCCTTCAGGCTTTTTATTTCAAACAAAATATCTGAAACAATTCTTGACACTTAGCTTGAAAGACTCAAAACAAATCTCTTGAAATAAATAACACTTAGCCTTTTTTGATGCAAATAATTTCTCCAAAAGAAATAGGTCTTCAGGGAAATTATTGTGGAATAATTTCTTCGAAAGAATAGGTCTTCATATTTTTCTTTGGACATTTTATTCGAAATAATTCATGCCTTTGGAAACTTTGTCTCAGATAATTTATCCAAAATAATTCAACACTTAGCTAAAAAAGGGTCCTGAAAGATTTAAACTTAGAAAAATAAAAACCCAAAATGATTTGCCCAAGAGGATGAACACTTAGTCAAAATAAAAGTCTAAAATAATTAAATTTTATCCCAATGAAAGCCCATTATAGTTTTTTAAATAAAGACTTGGCTTAAAAAAAGGTTTTGTACTTACCTTTTCCATGATTTGTAATCCCTTCTAAACTTATACTTGAACTATTTCTTGATCCTTGAAGGCCTAAAAGAACTATGAAAATCTGAAGCTTGTGCAGATTTGTTTCATGACCTTGAACTGCTTAGTTTCACCATGAAGCTTGCTCATATTGAATCATTGAACTACTCTTCAATTAGGATCATGCTCCTTCCACTGAACTCTTAGAATATGCACATTTTTGTTATGTAGACCAAATTTTGTTAACATGTACAAAGATAGAGATAACCTCAATAGCATGGATTCAAGTGTATCCCATTGACTGTGATACTCAATTCCTCTCCATTTAGTCTTGATAGTTGAAATGAATTATGTTCCTTGCAAGAAATGATGATATAAGGTCCACTCCAAAATGTATCAAACTTGGTATGCTTACCAAGCTTAGCTCTATCATCATCCCACTTCTAGACAAGATCCCCTTCTTGGTATGTTCTTGAGATAACTCTCTTATCAAATTTCCTCTTCACTTGTGCTTGGTGGCATTTCATGGTGTGCATAACATGATTCTTTGCTTCCTCTAAGATCATTATTTTTACTCATCTTATCTCCATAAGATCATTTTCTATCCTCTCAAGCTAATGTGCCATCTCAAGAGCTGGTAACTCAAGTGAAATTGGCAACTTGGCTTTTCTCCCATTGACAAGCATATAAGGAGAGTTACCAATAATAACATTGGGAGTGATCCTATTAGCCCATAGGGTTGTCTTTAGTTTAGTATGCCAAATCCTATAATTGTCTTCTATATTTATCTTTATAATTATGATCAAGTTCTTATTACTGGACTCATCTATCCCATTACCATGGGGATATCAATTAGAGGAAGTACTCAAGTAGAGGTCATGTTTTAGATCCCATTCCATTGTCTTTACTCCACTAAAATCCATGGCATTATCATAAATTATGGTTGTGGGTACTCTAAATTTTGTTACTATGCTCTCATAAAATTAAATAACTAATGTTTCATTAGCCTCTTTTAGGGTTATTTCCTCTACCCACCTTTTGAAATAGTCCTTAGTTATAATAACCCATTTGTGACCAGCACTAGATGAAGGGTTGATCATTCCAATGAAATCAAACCCCCACTAATGAATGATTGTTCAAATTGGATTAGGTGAAGATAAATGGCTACAATTCTTAGTTTAATTACAAATAATGCACACTTTTGACACTTCTAACCCAATCATATGCATCCCTGAAGAGGTTAGGCTAATGGTAACTAACCCTCATTATTTTTACAATTATGGTTCTAGGTGAAAAATGACCTCTTGATGGCCCATCATGGAATTGTTCTAAGATTTTATCAACCTAATATATTTCTACACACTTGATTATCATCCCATTTAGGTCTTTCCTAAAAATAACTCCATCTACAAGGACATAAGGTACTGCTTATAATCTGAAGTATCTCCTTCTTGATTGATCTAATCCCATAGGACACTCACCTGTTTGAAGGAATCTCACCATTTCTTATGTCTAACTTGTAGGAGATGAAGTAGAATTTGTATTAGGACCTTATTTTAATGCCAAAACCATCTTTTCTTCTTCATTTAGGTCTAATTATAGGTGCTCACATAGCCCTCTTCCTCTTACTAGCTTGGTGGCATTGATATCAACATCATATTCCATCATTTTAGTTATCCACCCACCCCTTTTCTCATTCAAGTCCTTATTCAAGAGGAAGTCTCTTATGCTTGGATGGGTTACCATCATATGGATTTTTTTATTTGACACCATATGTCTGAATTTATTAAGACTTCTTATCATATCCAACACTTTCTTCTCAACATATGTATACCTTTCTTCATAATCCTCTAGTCCTTGACTAAAAAATGCTATAGATTGTTCAAGTCCTTCATCATTTTACTACATCAACATATAAGATATGGTGTTGGTGTTATAAAAATAATAGAAGAATAAATATTTAGATAAATCTAAATTTATTATTGTATATGCTTGAGCAATAGCTTGCTTGATAGCCTCAAAACTAGTTTATAGGTAGTCATAAAGGTAGAATGGCCTCAACTCCATCAGGATCAATAACAAGTCCATATTTAAAATCAATGTGTCTAAGTAACTTACCCTCATGAACATCAAATACACACTTATTTGGGTTGAGATAAACTCCATATTGTCTACACCTTTCAAATACTAACCTTATATGCTTCAATAGGTCACTAACATTCTTGGAGAAAATTTTTATGTCATCAAGATATATTGATACCATCTCATTAATCAAGCCTTGGAAAGCCATATCCATGGCTATTTGGAATGTATCACCTGCATTATATATCCCAAATTACATTATTTTATATTCATGTGTCCCCCATTTCATAGTGAAGGTTGTCTTATATTGGTCTTCTTCTTTGACCAACACTTGGTTATACCCTAAAAGCCATCCAAGAGTGAGAAATGTTGAGAACCTGCTACCACTTGAAGTATTTTATCTATGAAAGGTAGAGGATAGTGGTCTTTCAATGATACCCCATTCAAGTCTCTAAAGTTCACACATAAATTTATTTCACCACTTTTCTTTCTCAAAAGAACAAGATTCGTAACCCATGAAGAGTGTTTTATAGGAAAGATGATATTTGACTCTATCAACTTGGTGAGTTATTTTCTCATGAGCACCTCCACTATAGGATTGATTGGCCTTTGCCTTTACCTCATAGGTTTATCATTCGGATCAAGTTATATAGTGTGTTGAGCTATTGAGGGGTCAAACCCCTTGAGGTCACTATACTCACAAGCAAAGATATCCTCAAACTCCATACATAGTTCAATGAATGTTGCCTTTTCTTCTTATGTACATACCTTCCCAAGCTTGAGTAATTTTTCCTTGAAGATATATGCCCTCTCATGGTGTTATTCCTTGGAATATATGCTTACTTTATCCATCCTCATTTGATCACTTTCAATGAATATACTATCAATAGTAATAAATCCTTTAGGGAGCTTGTTAGACCTTAGTTGTACAATTTATTCCCCATATTGATGTTGTATCTTGGCCTAGTTTTTGGAAGATAACTTAGCTTCATGTTTTAGGAAATATGTTATTTTTTATCACTTTCATACACCTTCCAATTTACATCATTATCTAGTATGGAAGGCCTTAAAACTACCATGATGTGTGGCTGAAATTTTGGGTTCTTTACATCATTGGGAATGTCAAATTATGATCCAATTATTTCCAACCTATCAGCATGTTGAGTCTCTTCTCTTGAGATTGATTTGATGTCAAAATATTCAAAGTCCTCAATAAGGTCCCACACTCTATGATTATAGTACTTCAATAAAATGTTTTTATATGCACTCATACCTCTTACTTGGTGTACAACAAGCTCACTATCTCCAATGGCTTGCATTTGTTTGATTCCTCTCTTCCTTACCCATTGGATCCCATGAATGAGATATTCATCCTCTACTACATTTTAATAATAACTAAACTAAAACCTAATATCTGAATAGTACCTTTAATTTTATGGAGAAATGAGCATCATTCCAACAACTACTCCATTCTTGCTTCTTGAGCCATCAAAAAACAACTTCCACAAACCATCATCATCATCATTAGGTTTAGAAAGAGAAGGCATGGTTTTACCTTCTTCATATAAATATCAAACTCCAAGACCAACCTCTTAAATCCCTCCATATGGATTAAACTCATGATTTTTTTCCCCCCATTCATCAAAAAAGAGCTCTAAAATGTCTCCAAGAGGAATATTGGTTAGCGATCTCTAGGTTAATCATATTCATAAATAATGGCATAATTAACATTAGTTACATTTGATTTATATGTCTCAATATGAACCTTGAGATAGGTTTTGATCTTATAATCACTTTGGTTCCATATCTTATCCTAAAGGCCATGTAGGACCAATCTAATGATAAGTAGCCACTTATCTTTGCCATAAAGTCTCTTGAAAATATAAGGGAAAAGTATGGTGGTAGGTCAACCACAACTACATCTTATTTAATAGATAATTTAGGACAAGCATGAAGAGTTATATTTAAAACCTTGACAACACCAATTGTCTTAGTGGCTGATCCATCTAGTTGAAACACACCTTTAGCATGAGGTTCATACTTGAGGCCTAGTTTATCCACAATTTGTTTTGGCATGACTGAGCTACTAACCCCACTATATATCATGCAATTATGTACCAAAAAATCACTAATGATGACTAAAACATAGAATGGAGGAGGCTTATTCACCTTACCTTATTATGGCTCACTAATCTAAGATGTGTTTTATATATATATATATATATATATATATATATATATATATATATATATATATATATATATATATATATATATATATATATATATCATGCAATTATGTACCAAAAAATCACTAATGATGACTAAAACATAGAATGGAGGAGGCTTATTCACCTTACCTTATTGTGGCTCACTAATCTAAGATGTGTTTATATATATATATATATATATATATATATATATATATATATATATATATATAGTAGTACCTTTCTTTGTTGTTCATGATGATAGATTGAGCTTAGATAGTTCTTCTTGCAATGTATCCCTTTGCCCCAAATTTGAAAAATTGTCACACATAGGTATACTTACATGAACCTTTTTCATTTGATCTACTATGTTAAGAGAAGGAGCATCAATCCTTGGTTGTCCTTTAGCATTCATAGTCTCACCATGGACCTGATTGTTTTGTTGTAAAAAGTACCCTTGTCATTATGATTTATATGAGATTATTGATCCTTGAGAGGTACAATAGGTTCTCTCATCCCTTAAGTCATGGATGAAAATACATTTGAACCTTTTCCACTCTCTTTAACTCTTAAATGGCCCTTATTTTATACCTAATTTTAGCTGCAACTGAACTATCCACTCCTCTATTGAGTTTCCCACCTAATTTACTACACAACACTCCCCTTATTGGAAGTTGAAAATGGTAGCACTTGATTTACCTTGCTATCCAATAGTCATAACATGATTATAGAATTCATTTGTGTCATATAAGGAAAGGTTCTTTCTTGTGCAACACAAGTTTGATTAAATGTCCCATCTTGATTGGTGGATTTCTCATGAGCTTGGTTCCATTGAGGAGGCCATCATTTCTATTTAATTAAATTATTTTGAGTGGGTACCAATGCTCTTGAAGTAGAGGCTACATGTGGATTGAAGCTTGCATATGGTCTAGTATTTTTGATAAGACCTTTTCCTTGAACATTTACTTGGAAAGGTGGCATGTTTTATTGATAGGGACGATGAGCCTGATATTGGTCTTGGTAAGGCCTATAAAATTGATTTTGTTGCCCTTCCATTACCGTGACTTTTTTTAAAATTATCTTAAGAAGTCCTTCCACATCATTTTTTTTTCTAGATTGACTAGTGGTAGATAATTCATGACCAGTTATGGTAGGAATTAGGGCAAAAAATGGGGTAAGAGGTTGGATATTAGGAAACAAAGGCATAGGAAGTCTTGGATTAATTTTTTTAGCTTGTAGCAAGTTATTCTCAGCTAATATGGAAATGTCATATGCATTTGGTAAAGTATTACCAACCATGGATTGGGTCATGACTGCAATATCACTATTTAATGTCTTGAGATAATAGAGAAGTGGGTCTTACAAGGATTGGGATTTTATCCCATGTCTTTTGAAACCTAGCATTGAAATCTTGCATGAATTCTTGGGGGTCTATTTTTATGGTAGTCAATTACTTATCCATGGATAAATGATCACTTTTATCCTCAAATATCTCACTCAAATTCTCTCCTAATTCATCCCATGAGTCAATTACCACTCCAAATCCTTGCCTTTGAAACTAATTGCTAACAACCTAATTTCCACAATCTTTTATGTTATGTTATGTATGTTACAAAAAATTTCCATGTCTCTAATGTGTTCAATTAGAGTAAGAGAGGTCTCTATATTTAAATAAGGCACACTCTTGAGTGCATCCATGGGTATATCATAATATTATAAAATATTCAAAGGAGAATCACCATTAAAGGCAACAAAAGGCATATTTTTATCCATGTTATCATCCTTAGGAGAATTTGGATAATCAGAAATAAAGAGCCTCCTTATAGGTGGCTTGGTGTATGGGAGAGTATGAATAAATCTATTTATTTTATATGAATGTAAAGGTAAATCAAGAAATTAAAAGGGAATACCTTTCACTTTTGACCTTGTAATTACCTTTAGCATGAAATTTGGCCCACTAGTCAATAACCAAGAGTTCAAAACCTTTTGAAGTCACCAAATGTTGCATGAAGAAGCTTTATACTAATACAATAATGCCAATACCAGCATCTATATTGGACAACCTATTTTATTTTGAGTCCCGATAGGTGTTCCATAATTTTTATAGCTCAAAAATGCACCCTATGAGAAGGTGATTCAAGCCCTCTCACCTTGAGTTGTGAAATTTGATTGAATCTAGGTTATGGGTTACTTACAAGTGAGTCAAAACTTTAGATTTTGGGCTAGATCCCAATGTAAAAAACCTAAACTAACCAACTACACTATTTTCTTGACATGGAAAAGGGAGAAATGAATACCAAAAATATTAATGTAACTTGAAGGTGGTGCACCAAACAAAAGGTCCTTGGCTTGTTGAATATGCACTATGAAACATTAGACTAAAATTTGATTATGATGCTCCAAAACATTCCTAATCAAAATATTTTTTTAATATTAAGGTTAGAAAGATTCAAAATATACTAAGATGATCAACCAAGAGGTGTTAATAGCAATCACTAATGAATTATCAACTCTCTAGCTTAACAAACTAATTAAAACACTTCATATGACTTATGAGAGGCACAACTTACATAAGGCATGAACGTGAAGGAAAAATGGAAATAATATAACACTATAACTAAGCATTCATCAATACAAAATACTCAACTTCACTATTATCAAGAAGGATATAGAATACCTAGCTTGAATTCATTTCAGTAGGCAAGTACAAGACTTAAATTGGTAGGGCTTCACCATAACCAATGTGAGGATCAATTACAAGGCCAAAAATCATTATTTAAAAATATAATTTTTAAGAGAGAGAGGTATACATAGGAGGGAGCAATGGTGAGTCTTCAGTCATCATGAAATCAATTGACTTGTTCAAAACTATAATACAATCACAAAAACCAGCCTAGAAACATGTGTGAATCTAATATTTCAGTAACTCCATGAAGTTGGTGAAGATGAGAGGAGAAATAAATAATTTATAACAATTTATGTTATAAATATATACCACTTCAACATAAAGGAGTTACATTGGTGAAATATTATTCCAACTATCATGATCATATTGACACCTTTATGCTCCTTCTACGCTAAAAGACACTTTCTAAACAAGGGAGTTATCAAACTCTTTGAAATTTCCTTGGAGATTCTTGACACCTTTATAATCCTTAAATGATGTAAATTATGATTAAATTATTCATCAAAAAATTCCTTGAACTGATATATCTTTTAGAGACATGCCATTCATGCTCTTACTTACATATCATGAATTATTCTTTCATTCATCAAATAGGCCAACTAGAAAACTAGGCCTAGTTGCTTAACATTTATTACTTGGATGGTTATAGGTGTTTAATATCACTCCCTTCATAGATGATAAACATTTTAATTAATCTCATTTATCCTATGTTCTATCATGAATACCTTATGAGAACACAACTTCTACTTCTCTTTATCAACTAGATAGCCATATTGCTCTTACATAGCCCATTCAAGACTGCCTTTCTTACACAGACCTAAAAAGGTGATTTTATGAATTATTAAGACTATTTTTAAGTTTTTAAGGTTTAAATTAATATTCACACACCCTCTATGATGATTCTCATTCATATTTTCACCTTCAAATCTTCACTAAAACTTGCAAACATAAAACATTCTTCTCATATGTATAGATGATAGTACATAAAAATTCTATGATAAGAACCCTATGTGAGTGTTTAAAATGATCCAAATATCACATTAATAAATTCAATGCATTTAGATGCATTTTATTTAATGTCTTCTCCATCGAATCTCTATTAGGGTTTAAGAGGGGTTTAAGGAGGTTTAGGTTCTTAGCAATGGTTCATAAAGATTAAGATCCTAACCTATAAACTAATGCCACTAATTTATTTTATACAAGGCCCCTAAACTTTACCCAAGTGATCAAAACCACATGAAACTATTATATATAGTTTTTAGCTCATAAAGATGCTCTTTGGGTGACAAGTGTGCATTCTAAAAGCAACTTTAGGCTAAAATGGCCTTTTCCAAGCTTCCCTCTACAAACCAATGCCTTTTTCACATATGAAAATATCCTAAGGATTTCATACTATATTTAGTTCCCTATTCAACCTTTCTTACTTATGACCTCATCTTTCAAGTGTCGATGCCTTGAGGAGGGTATCAGGCTAATAGGCCTATTGAAGAGAGTGATCTAATCACTTATACACCTATAAGTGTATGGAATTTACTCTTTAAACCATTTAGGTCACTCATGTTGTCTTTTGTAATCCATTTTTTCACTCCATAACACTCTACATACTCTATTAACTAAATCTCAAGGTGCAACTATAGGTCTTCATTAGAATTCAGAGACCCCTGTAGGTGATGTTTGTGCTCTGAGAAGTTTTGTTTCATGTTCCTTTATATCCCCTAAAATACTTAGGACCATTTCATACCTCAATAAATTCAATTATACCTCAACAACCCTGAGCTTGTCTCTTATTCCTTATGACTGGTTGTAGGTGTTGATTTCAAGGTTCTAGGCCTCCTCTTGGCATTTGATTATGTAAGCTTTGAATAAACTCAATAGAGTTTGAATGCATTGAATATATATCTAATAATTAATGTCTATTAGCTCATAAAACTCCTCTTTTATTATAATGTTGACTCTTAGGTCTGTGATGTGTGAAAATAAGCCCTTAAACTCATCTAGGCCTTTTAGGCTTTCATCATGAGATACCACTGTGGGAGTTTAATTCCTTATTCAAAGAAGTTAAGGTAACTTTTCCATTTCCTAACAACTTTAATTGTATACTTTAACAGACCTATCATCCTTTATGCTATTGAAGATGGTTCATCACCTAGACTAAGTAAGCTTATAGGTGATGAAGACTATGTATATAGTGATTAGACCTAGGTTTAACTTATCTTTTGTTATCTCAACAAGTAGATCAAACTCAAGTTTTTTATGCTTTGAACTCTACTCAAATTCCTCACAATATTTCAAAACTCTGAAACTCCATCTCTCTCCATCCTTATCCATTGAATCTTGGCTATAGGTAGTGTTCTTTTGGGGAGTTATGGGCATATAATTATCAATTTAAATTAACTCATAGCTCCATTTGGTATTAAAGATAGTAAATCTTATTACTAGTTCAAAACATTCATCTAGTTCCTGTCTCAAAGCATTGACACCTTCACTCTTTGAAGTATATTTACTCATTTCACACCTTACTTATAGGTCTAATTCTACCTATAGGCCTTCTTCTTGAGAGCTAGTACTCTTGACTCCTTAAGACACCTTCAACACTTTGGAACTATTAACCTTATTCCACTTCTTTGTAACTATTTCAATGTCTTATAAACCTTATGACTAAGCATTGCACCATTTCCACATCTGAACTACCTATACATACTATATGCATCATCAATTTGTGTGTAAAATCTATGTGTTAGGAATTAGAATCTCTCACAAAGTTCATATTTATTTGGTGGTAAAATTATGTCTTGCGGCCTTCTATCATGATTTCTCATTGATACTTAGACCAAATTTGGTAATCAAACGTGTAGAGGATTGTATGTACATTAGCAATGTTTCCAAAGATCAAGCACTTGAAGACTATGGACAAGAATTACATATCATATAAGTAGCACATTAAATCTATGAATTTGAGGGATTTTCCATGAATTATGAAACACTTAGGAGCCTCTGAGAGTGCCTACCATTTAAAAAAAGAACACTTGCAATAGGAGTGATTGACCACCTTGTACTTGACACATTTTTTATCCTATTGAAGACACTTCATGGAGATGATTTAGCTAATAAAACCACCCTAAAAATGAGCTAACATTTGTAAACATCCTTCAAAACCATTATTTTCCATTGAATTTTGAAGTGGATAACCAAATGCAAAATAAAATGTTGTTTGGATGAACAAGGCATAGTGAAATGATGTCACTCTTAGCTATTGTTCATAAATATAGGGCCATAAATATACAAAATAATTACATTGATTTCAATCATACTAGGACCCCTAACAATTTTTAAAGTTTCATCTCCTAACTCTCTCTCTCCTAGTCGTACCATTCACTTCAAATTTGTCTTTTTGATCTTGTGAAGGAAGTGATGAATGAGAGAGAATGTCTGAAGTATTTGTATAACCTAAAACTTGGTTTAAAGCCTAAAAATGATTTTAGGTATCCCAAGGGACACTCTAAAATAATTTCAAATTGACAAATTATCTTCTAAGGTTGTAATAGTACCCAAAAGTGCTTGTAAAGTGGCATATTTCTCATTTTAGACATTGAACCTACAAGTTTATCAGTCCCTAACTATTATTGAACATCTTATGACATCAGGTACATTGGATAACATTATTTAAATGTTTGAATTTGAAAATAAGATGTACAACTCCACAAAATAAGCCAAAAATGTGGTAAAATGACTTTTAAGCACATAAGAACGCAATGAAATGCTAACTCATGATAATATGACCTTAAAAACTCATTAATACTCATTTTTAATGACTATAAACCATGTCACAACTTTGACCACACTTGGCAATACCAAGACCCTATAAATGACCCCTAGGACTAGACAAGCCATATAAGACTAAACCTTGAGCAAAGCTAAACAAGTAAAAGTATGACCACATAAAGACCTTTCAAGACCATACCAATCCATTTATAATTTCACATATAAGTTTGAACATCCCTATGAAAGTTTTAATCTATATGGGGTTGACCTTTTTTACTTAGAAGTCAAAATTGGTCAACAGTTACCAAGGGTGCACTGGTAGTTGTAAGAGGTAATAAGGTGGGTAATTTATATTTATCCATTGTTAGCACTAATGCATCTTGTGATATAGCTGCTTCATGTAAAGATGTAACTTTGTGGCATTACATACTTGGCCACATAAGTGAAAATGGATTGAATATTCTTTACTCAAAAATGAAATTACCAAGTCTAAAAAAAATTGACTTGGAATTAAATGAACTTTGTATATGTGGAAAATAGAAATGTGTGTAGTTTATGATAGTCAAACCAGCCAAGAAGATGAGGAAGTTAGAACTTGTGCATATGGATATATGGTGACCCTATGAGACCCCATTTTAACATCATCATCTTATTATATATTTTGTTAAATGTTTTGTGGATTCGATGGATATATGTTAGACTATCTGGAGGCACAGAGTGCCCATAATTTATATTTTGTTGATATCATGGACATCGATTATCAGTTTGGTAGATTTTATTATATGCATGGTTATTATGAGTGAATATACTTTGTTATCAAATTGTTGATACTAAATAGCATGATGTTCTATTTTTAAAGTTTATAGTTGATTAGGTGGAACTAACCAAGATATATGATTGCCTTGAAAAGTTTTATAGTGACAGTTATACTAGTTCATAGTAATTTAGATATAAATTATTTTCTTGTGGATGTATTTGATATTTGTATTGAGTGTGAAAGTACAAGGGACTAAAGGTAATATTATGAAGGACTCAGGCATGCCTCAAGGAATCATATGCACATATAAAATCACCTTAAACCTTTAATTTTATACCCTCCTTTCTTTTCAAATTCTTAATTGTATTATTTGTGTCTTTTAAATTCTTCCCTTTATTAATTGAAATCTTGGTGTTATGATTTAAACCTCTCTTCTAATTTTAAACATCCTAAACCTATGTTAACTCTCAATGAGGTTAACTAACCTTTTCAAGGGTTGGATTGACCCTCAAAACTCAACCCATTAGTGCAAACTCGTATTTCTCCTTTCAACCACCTTTTAGCTTGAGTTTTTGACAAGAAAAGCTTCTTTTGCTAGTCCTTTTTTGGCCCATACCTATACCCAATAAGTAGGTGGGTTTTTCTAAGACCTTTTGACCACTTTTTAGTCATAAAAAAGACTTTATTTATGACTTATATCTTTATCTCCACAAGCAAGCTTGTACTTAGTACAAGTTGTATTTTGTATGTTTTGTGCAAGAAACACCCATGTGGGTGTGTAAGTGCATTTATGAGAGTTGTAATAGAAATTAAGGATGGTCCTATCCTTGAGATGTGGATGGAGATGTGTCACCCTCCTATTAGTCTTTAGTTTTGGTTGTCTTCTTCTTTTAAGAAACTTCTTTTAGGGTCTTTTAGGAGTTTTTATGAATTTTTGGATGGTGGAAAAAGCTTGGGTGCTTGGAGGAAGAGGCTTTGGAAGTATCAAGTGGATATTTGATTGATGTAGGCTTTGTTCTTTCAATTTTTAGTTGTTATGCTTGAATGCTTTCACTTCTCTTGCCTTTCTTGAATGAATCTCTTCTAAAAGAAAGTGAATGAATATTTTTACTAGATTGGAGGTCTTGTTATTAGTTTTCCTTTTTTGATTTTCATTTGTATTTTTTGTCATATTATCTCTTTCTTGTTGTTTTTCTTCTTTGTTGATTGAGTGTTGGGTATGGGATTTAGGAGCACCTATATGCCACCCATGTGGGGATTAGTATAAATGTATGTATTTAGGCAATGAGAGTGGTGCTCTTGCTTAAGGCTTGTTGGACAAGCCCACTTTTGCCTTAGTGGCATGAAGATGCTTATGAGTAGTGAAACCTTTTTACAAGGTTAAAAAATCACTCTCTTTTATGATATTTATAAGAGGTCTAAATAGGAATGATACTTATGGGAGGTCTAAAGAGGAATGATGTTTATGAGAGGTGTAAGGAGGTGAACTATTACTTGGCAAGATCTATTTTATTTTGCTTTGGAAGCCATACATTGTTGGCAAATTTATATGATAAAAAATCAAGAGTCCTCTTCTCTTCCCTTCAGTGAAGTTATTCTTGACTTCCTTGTTCTTTTTGTTATCTTTGTGATTACCTTGTTATTTTGTTCTCTTTTTCTTGATACCAAGTCATTACCCTTTTTCAAGCTTATCCTTGTGCATATGAGTCTGAGGTATGCCTCTTTCCCTTGGGCTTGGGGGAGGCTATGCATGAACCTCATTTGATGATGTTTGAATGTAATGATGCCTAAGGGATGAGTGGTCAAGTATCTTCTTTTGACCTATTTTAATGTTTTCTTGGACTATTCTTGGAGCTTGACACTTGTATGTAGGTTTTAGAGCTTGGAGCTTGTTGTATCATGGTTATTACTCTCACATGTATTTTGGCATCCCAAGTCCATATTGTTGAGGAGCTTATACTCCATTGTGATGCATTGTTTTTTTTATGAATGTGATTTTTGATAAAATCTTGTACCTTTGTAATGGGATGTATTGAGACAATGATTTTAGTTTTGTGAACTTGAGATTTATCTCTCTTATATCTTGTTGGGAATGTTATAATCTTTATTAGAGTGAATATTTATAATAATGTTTTTACATTTCCTTCCTCTTAAGTTATTGTTAATAAATATGTGAAAGAAATTATTTGTTGAAAATATGAATATAAGATAATGTATGTTCATTGCATTCTTTGTTATTTTAAGATTGTTCATATGTTTAATTAAATGGCAAAAGAGTCTTGATATGATGTATAATTGAATATGATGAATGAGAAGTTATGTTGAAAATATCCTTGTAGTATTTGAATGTTATGCATACTCTTGATAAATGGATGAATAAATTTAAAATATATAGATATTACTTGTTTTTCTTTCCTTGAATCCAAAAGAATATTCTAACTACAAATGATAAATTGCTCTCTTAAGTTGTATGTTATTTGATGTAATCTTCTCTCTTTGCGTTTCCTTTTTCTTTCTTTGAGAGTTGGAATCTATAATTGAAAATTATTAAGATATTACATTCACATAACAAAGAAAGTAGTACATTCATTATAAAATGGATTATCCAAAATAATCTTATATTAGTTAATGAGTATGTAACAAATGAATAAAATTGATAATGTTAATGTATTACTACTTAAGATCAAAATAGTTAAATTAAAGTTTTGAAATTAAAAAAAAGTATATATAAAATCATGTATTACACTTAACTAAATAAATAATTTATATATAAAGCTTATATAAAATTATGTGTGAGAGAAAGTATATATATATATACATACAATAATACTAGATTGAGTTAAAAATGTATATTATATATCAAAATAAATAAATAATAAATTAATTAAAAAATAAAAACTATAAAAATTAATATATATATATATATATATAACCAAAAAAATTAAAAACAAAATATATATAAATAAATATTACCAAGAAATTAAAAACAAAATATATAAAAGTAAATATTAAGAAGAAATTAAAAACAAAATATATATATATATATATATAACCAAGAAATTAAAAACAAAATATATATATAAATATTACCAAAAAAATAAAAACAAGATATATATATAAATATTAGCAAGAAATTAAAAACAATATATATATAAATATTACCAAGAAATTAAAAACTATATATATATATATATATATATATATATATATATATATATATATATATATATATATATTAATTATACCAAAAAATTAAAAACAAAATATATATATATATATATATATATAACCAAGAAATTAAAAACAATATAAATATATATATATATATAGATAGATATATTACCAAGAAATTAAAAACGAAATATATATATATATATTAACCATATGAAAAAATAAAAATAAAGTGTAAACAAGAAAATAAAAAATATATTATTGAGAGGGAAGGGGCGGTGGCTGGGCCGACACCCCCCAAAACTCTATCTTTCTTAAAAGGAAGGAGGGAGGGGATTCGGTCAGCCCCCTGCCCTACTATAGTTGCCATTGGGGTCGGTGGGCTTACTATAGTTGTACTGCAAGGAGAGGTCGATAGACCCAGCGAAAAAGAAAGTTTATTTTTTTTCTTTTTTTCTCCGATTGTTATTAATTAAATAAATAAAATAAAATAAAAATGTATAAACTCATAAATAAAACAATAAAATATTTGATAATTAAATAAATAAATAAACAAAAATATAATTATGTGTATATATATAAATAAAATAAAATGAACATATATATTTATATATAATATATTTATATGAAGGCAAATATATATACCAAAATTTAAAGTATGTGTTATTAATTAATTAGTTCACTACATAAATATGTTTAATAAGTTTGATTAATAATTATCTCTCTCAATTTTATAGTTTTCTAACATTGGTGGAAGGCGGATGGAGCGAGCGAGTGTGCGAGAGTTCTAAGCAATCCCGCAACCTATACCAGGTCGCGGTCTGCAGGTTTTTTAGCTCTGTGGCCTATAAATTTTATTTGTAGATCGGGCCCTGTGGGGCCATTTCCAAAAAAGGGGTGGGGTCTTCAACTTTCAGGGGGCAGGTTTTTTCTTGCGTGTATGTTATTTCAGCGCTGGTGTGGGGCGCGAAGGTTTCAGGTTTTCTCTAATGGCAGGGTCTATGCTTTTGGGTGAGTCATCTAGGGATGCTACTATGGTTGGGGCTAGTGATGGGTTTCCTCATCCATCCCCACCTGATGTTGGATTTTTTAGCACTGGTGCTTTGAAATTGCACAAGATAAATGGATGCTTGGAAAGAGCTCAAGTTCATCCGAAGCTAGTGATTCAAACAGAGGCAGTAGCTGAGGCTTGGAGTATTATAGCAAACATGATTTAATCTACAAATTTATGGGATTGAGGGTTTCAATGCCTTTTTTGGAACCCTAGATTTGCAAGTCATGGAATCTAGATGGTGATTTTAAAATCTTGCTAGCTACAAATAACTTCTTTCTGGGGGTCTTTTCATGTATCTCTGATCATAACAAGATTTTTTGAGGGAGGGCCTTACTTTTATAATCAGGTTGGCCTCTTCATGAAGCCTTGGCACGTAGGATTTAATTTGGCAGAGGAGCTACCCTCAAAGGTGCCGGTGGGGGTACGTTTTCCTCAATTGCCATTGGAATGTTGGAGATAGGATATTCTACAATCAATTGCATTGTTACTAGGGAAGCCTATTGGCCCATCTCAACAAACTCTAGAGAAGCAAATTTTTTCCTATGCCTGGGTCTGTGTGGAGATTGACCTAAGCTAGCCTCTCCCAGATTCTATTGATCTCACTATTGGGTCTAGCTCTTGGACTCAATAGGTAGACTATGAGACTTTACCTTTTAGGTGTTGGTTATGCCATGAGTATGGCCATCTTCTAAGGAGATGCCCTCATGCCTCAGGTGCTCGTGGTTTAGATAATGTAAAGGCTCTATCTATTCCAAGGGTAGAAAAGGGTAAAGCACCCATGTAGGGGGTGGTACCGAATAAAGATGGTTTTGTGCCAATTAAGGCATGAAACAGGAATCGAGATCAGAAGAGGACTCTTCAGGATCGTCAAGAGGAGGAGACTTTTAACAAGTTTGAGGCTTTGAATGAGTTAGCCCATGAGGAGGGTGTTTCTTTTGACATGCATGTTGAAGCCTCTCCTTTAGTTGATCTTAACTCTGGGTCTTTACCTGTCACTAACTCAACCCTTGATCTTATGGTGGATTCTAGGGCGGTGATGGATTCAGTTGCTACTCTCCTCGATGCTGGGTTTAGGGATTCTTATGGTTTGGTGGAAACCCCCATGGCCTCTTTGGATGTAAGGATGAGTTTAGCTAGTGGACAGGGTTTGGAAGACCTTGGTAAGAAAAAAGCCATCTCTTCTTCATCTATTATGGGTCTGCAGCAAAAATATTTGAAAAAGGGTGCCCCTTATAAGCCCCAAAAGGTGGGGAGGAAGAAGGATTAGGAGAAAGTTAAGTTAGCTGGAGAGACATTGGTGGAATCTGGGTCAGTGAAGACATTGGATACTCACTTATCACCCTTCGTGATGATATTGTTATCTTGGAATGTAAGGGGTATGAATAGCATCCCTAGACAAAAGGCTATTCAGGATTTGCTTAGTGCTCATTCTCTAGATGTGGTTTTCCTACAAGAGACAAAGTTATCTGTGGACATTATGAGCAGTGTGTTTCTATGATTTGGAACAGAGGGGATTGCCAATGTGTGGGTGTGCAAGGAAGCTCAGGGGGTCTTGTTTGCCTCTGGGATCCTTGGCAAATTTCCCCTATTTGGTGGATCTCTAGTAGATCTTCCATCTCTCTAGTTGCAATTAGTTTGGAGACGAGGGAAAGTATTCTTCTTGCTAACATTTATGCTCCAATGGATGTCCCTGGAAAGACACTCCTATGGTCACATATCAATTTTTTTAGATCGTTGGATCCTTTCCTCCCCTGGATTATGGCAGGTGACTTCAATGTAATTGCCTCTCTCGAGGAGAAAAGGGGGGGTGTGCCTCATTTGGACCCCTCTTCAGATCTTCTAAGGGAGAATTTGGCTCGACTCTGGTTGGTGGATATTAAACCCTCAAATGGCATGTTTACTTGGAATAATAGGAGGCTTGGAGATGATGCCATCTCTAAATGGTTAGACAGGTTTCTTGTGTCCTATTTTTGGGTGGGTGACAAGTGGCTATCATGTTCTGAAATTTTAGATTGGAAAGGATTAGACCATTGGTTGATTAAATTCTCTACCTGCTTGGCTGATCATCCTAAGAAACAAACTTTTAGATTTTAGCTTATGTGGCTCTGGGAGGAGAGTCTTCTTGACTTGGTTTCTAGCTGGTGGACTGCAAGATGACCTATTTTTGGTACAACAATGTACTCTTTTGTGAAGAGGCTTCAATATGTGAAGTATAAATTGAAACATTGGAATAAATCTTAGTTTGGCAATGTGTTTCAATGGAAAAGGGTTGCCCAGGAGCACTTGGATTCTATTACTAGGTAGATTCGGGACCAAGGTCTAGATGCGAATCTAAGCAAACTTGAGGTCAATGTAGTGAAAGACCTCAAGGAATGGGAGCTCCGTGAGGAAATTTTTTGGAAATAGAAGGCCCATGTTGATTGGCTTTAAGAAGGGGACAAGAACACCTCTTTCTTCCATAAATTGGTGAAGGCACATAGACAAGGTAATTTTATCTCTTCTCTCCGCTCCCCTGAGGGCTCTATTCTTTCTTCCTCTTCAGGCATCTCTAGTGAAGCGGTTCATTTTTTCTCTACTCTCTTTTCTAAAGATACCCCGCCTACTCGTGAGGAGGAAGCCTCTATCATGGCTTGTATTCCCTCTCTAGTGACTATGGATATGAATGCATCTCTTCTTAAACCTATTTCTTTGAGGGAGTTGGAGGATGTGGTGTTTTAGTTGAAAAAAGGAAAGGCTCCTAGCCCTGATGGCTTCTCGAGTGAGTTCTTTCAGGAATTTTGGGAAGTCATCAACCTTGATCTTTTGGAGGTGGTGCAGGAGTCTTTTAGGAATAAGCAAATGTTGAGAGCCATGAATGCCACATTTTTTGCTCTTATACCAAAACATGAGGGAGTTGATTCACTAGATCTTTTTAGACCAATTGCTCTGTGCAATGTTATGTATAAAATCATTACAAAGCTAATTGTTGAACGTTTGAAGCCATGTCTTGATAAGTTGATTTTAGAGGAACAAGGGGGCTTTGTTGCGGGTAGACAGATTTTGGACGGAGTAGTTATTGCAGCTGAGACTATTCACTCTATGGCCTCATCTAAGGAAAAGGATATGTTTATAAAGTTGGATATGGCTAAAGCTTATGACAGAGTTAACTGGGGCTTTTTGATCAAAATCCTTAGTGCCTTCGGGTTCAGTTGTGAGTGTATTGATTGCATCATGAGTTGTGTGAGGACTTCTTCATTTTTTGTCCTCATAAATGGGGAGTCTTCAGATCTTTTTGGTGCCTCTAGAGGCCTTCGACAAGGGGACCCCTTATCCCCATATTTATTCATCTTGATGGCTGAAGGCTTAGTGAGATTCATTAAGTCTCATGTTAGGGATGGGCTCTTTTAGGGTTGGAAATGGAGCAATTCTCTTCCTCCTCAAACACATCTACAATTTGTGGATGATATAGCTATGATGGGTGTCATTGAGGTGGCTGAAGTAGTTGTTTTGCGTTAGATTTTAGATTGTTACCTAGCTGCCATAGGTCAAAGCATTAATGAAAGTAAGTCTTGTATTTATTTCTTTAATACCCCCAAGCTTATTCAGCAGTGTATTGCCAAGATTTTAAGGTTTCAAATAGGGAAACTTCCCTTTATATACCTTGGCATCCCTCTGGATGTGTGGCCACTTCCCTAGTGTTTTTGGTAGGATGTGATGGATAAATTTTGTAGGCTAGTTTGTCACTGGACCTACAAATGGTTATCTACGGCTGGAAGAGTTACTCTATCCAAGTTCGTAGTTTAGGCCCTTCCTATATACAAGTGATTTGTGTTGACAGCTCCCTCAAGTTTTATCAAATATTTTGAGGGCCTCTATCAGTAGTTTCTTTGGTCTGAGAATCTCCTTTCAAAGAAGTGGAGCTCAATTAAGTGGGAAGTTGTTTGTTGGCCAAAGCAAGATGGTGGTTTGGGTTTGCATAGGACTGATTGGAATGGTCAAGCTTTGGTTGCTAAGTTATATTGGAGATGGTGTTCTTATCAGCATCAGTATTGGGCCAGGGTCCTTACCTTCAAATACCTTAGTGAGGTGGAGGACACTGAGGTGCCTCATTTTAGCCTTTTAGGGAAAGGTTCTATGATCTAGGATACTCTCAAGAGGGGGGTGACGTTGGTTAAACAAGGCCTATTTTGGATCTGCAATAGAGGCTCTGATGATATTTTTTGGCATGACTCCTGGGATGGCTTCCTGCCTATCCTCTCCTCACACCCTCACTTGGGGAACTTATGTAAGATTTTTGTTCGGGCTGGTTAGAGTAGAGTGATGGATTTCAAAGCCCCTCAAGCTTTGGGACAAACTATTGTCTATCAGTGGAAGGATATGCAGGATTGACCCATGGGTGGATATTTGGAGGATAGGAGGGATTTGGACTCCATTTTGGCTGATAGAGTCTGTTGTTCTCTCCCAGAGCGAGATGTACTAGCTTGGGGTCTGGATCCAAAAGGGAAGTTCACTGTTGCCTCAGGGTATCGAGTTTTGGACAGATAGGCTTGGGGTAGTGTTGAGGTTCCTCTCTTGGCCAAAATGCAATTTCTTTTCTTGGCTAGTGGTCTATGGTAGGTGTTTGACTTGGGATAAACCTCTGTAAGCATGGATTCCAAGGCCCTTCTTTATGCTTCTTATGTTGAAAAGATGTTGAGATGATTTCACATCTTTTCTTCTAGTGCCCTTTTGCTTGGACTATTTGGCATTTTTGGTGGGGAGCCTGGAGTTGGCAGTGCAGGCACCCTTCTTCTCTAGAGGAGTTTTGGTAGAATTTTGTGCCTATTCCAGTGAGGACTTCATTTCTACACATAGCTTGGCCAATTGGCCCTAGTCTGATTATATGGCATATCTGGTTGGAGCGCAACCGTAGGGTCTTTTTAGATAAGAAGTTGCTAGTGGGTCAAGTGTGGTCTCACATTCTTGTGGCTTTGTAGGAGACCTTGTATGCTAAATGTGATATGTTAGCTCTGGTGGATTCAGGGGATATTTGAATAACTCATAATCTAGGGATTTTGGTTGGGCATCTCGGAAGGCCCATGAATGGGCAGAGCAGGTGTTCCAGAAGGAAGGTTTATAGGGAAGGACACTAGTTACCCCCTCCCACTGGAGTCTTAAAAATCAATACTGATGGGTTTGTAAGGGACAACCCTGGGCACACTGGTATTGGTGGGGTGGGTAGAGACAGTTCTGGGGTGGTTGTGTTTTTCTTCTCAAAGTATAAGGGGCTGCACTCTAATAATCTTATGGAGGCCTTGGCTATTTTTTTAGCTTTGAAGAAGGCATATGCCCTTGGTTGGAATAAGATTATCTATGAGTCAGATTCTTAGGTGGTGATAGACTTGATAAATAGAAGGCAGTTTGATGATGTTAGTTGGCAACTTGCGGTGGTGGCTAAGCAAATCACCAGTCTTGGAGATTTATTTGTTTCTATCACCTTCTCTCATATCCCTCGAGAATGGAATAAGGTGGCTGATGGGTTGGCCAAATGGGCTTCTAAGAAGAATGGGACTTGGCTGGTGGATGATTGGGACATTTTACCTAGGGATCTTGCTCAGGATTTGGTGGATTTGGTCACAGAGGATGTGAGATGTTGCATGACCCCTACTTGATTTCTAGTTTGTGGTTTCTTGCCTCATTTGGGAAATTTGTTGCTTTTATGTTTTGTTCTTCTCTCTTGGATTAATAAAGTTTTTACACTCTTTTATTTAAAAATAATAATTATTATCTATCTCTCTCTCTCTCACACACACACACATGTGTGTGTGTGTGAGTGAGTGAGAGAGAGAGAGAATTAATTACTTGTCACTAATTAATTAGTTCACTAATTAAATATATTTAATAAGTTTTATTAATAATTCTCTCTCTCTCTCTCTCTCTCTCTCTCTCTCTCTCTCTCTCTCTCTCTCTCTCTCTCTCTCTCTCTCTCTCTCTCTCTCTCTCTCTCTCTCTCTCTCTCTCTCTCTCTCTCTCTCTCTCTCTCTCTCTCTCTCTCTCTCTCTCTCTCACACACACACACACACACACACACACGTGTGTGTGTGTGTGTGAATTAATTACTTGTCATTAATTAATTAGTTCATTAATTAAATATGTTTAATAAGTTTGATTAATAATTATCTTGTTTTTCAAGTGTACATCAAAGTGAATAACAAACTAAAGATTTATTTTTAAAAATAGTTCATTTTTACAAAAATTATTTAATATTTATTTTGAGAATTATAGACTCGTTCAAGTATATTCACTTGGTGGTTCAAAATATTATGTCATATTTATTGATGATGTAATTAGAAAGGTTTGGTTTTATTTTATTAAACAAAAATGATGTGTTTGATACATTTAAGAGATGGAGAGCTTTAGTCGAGAATGAAATAGGTTTAAAGCTCAAGTGCTTTAGGTCAAATAATGGTGGAGAATATTCAAGTAAGGATTTTGATAATTATTGTTCGTTAAATGGAATATGTAGGTAGAAGATGGTTCTAAGAACACCACAGCAGACTAGTGTGCTAGAGAGGATAAACAGAACCATCATGGAATGTGATAGGAACATGAGGTTGCATGTAGGGTTGCCATTATAGTTTTATGTAGATGATGTTAATATATTTGTTTACTTGATGAACAAAAGACCTTCAACTACCTTGGATGGTGGCATACTAGAGGAGGCATGGAGTGTTAAGAAGGTTGACTATTATTTTTTGAAATTTTTTTGTTGTGAAGCTTTTATTTATATTGACAAAAATAATAGGTCCAAGTTAGAGGCTATGGATCGTAATCCATGTTTTATTTTTTGCAACAGTTATCTTTTATCAACAACAAGCTTGGTGGGTTTGACATTTTGTTTTTTGGCCTCCTATTTTCCCCTGAGTCCCTTTTGTATTTCCACTAAGTTTTGACTTCCTTTTGTAGCTTCCACATGGTATCCCAATGCTCTTTCAACTCAAATAATTTCTTGACTTCCCTAGGAGAAGCCCCAACCCTCTATGTGGTGACCTAGTGCTCACCCAAGGGAGGTTTATTTTTTTAGAATTTCAAGTAGTGTCATTGGTTGATGAAGTAATAAGTGGGGCCCACTATATAGTTACAGTGGAAAGGAAGTGGAACTCACCATGTGGCACCATTACACTCCTCAGGAGCAAAGGTTTCTTTTGTCAAGACTTTGAATTGTGTGATTGGATGATAAGGTTAGGAATAGGGCCCACCATGTGGTTGTAACAAGAAGGAAGTGAACCTTCCTTGTGGCATCATGGTGCTTGTCTAAGGTGAATTTTTTCATGTCAAACCTTTAAGCAACACCATTGGGCGAGAGGAGTGGGCCCCCATTTCTAACAAGCATCCCAGAGGTAGTTCCAAAGGCGAACACGTGTTATAACCTTGATTTTTCTAAGTTTCATGGGCATCATAAGGTGTTATAATTACACCATATCCAAGTTTTTAAAGACCAATTTCACTCATGATCTAGATTCCCCCAGTCAGTTACAATGGCCTCATAATGAGAGCAAGTGCTTAGTTCTAGGGTCGCTTACTTGAGAGACTACTATACCTATGTAAGCATAGCTCTTTTCTTTGTAAAAGGTTGGAATTTTTAGATAATTATTTACTATTAGATCAACTATTATAATAGTTAGTTATAGAATAGAAGTAGTTAAAGTGTTTATTTTCATTTTGTGACCTTAGCAAGTGCCCCTCATGAGTAGGATTGAATATTATATATTATGCCCTCGAGGCCTTTTGTATTTTATTCTTCACTAACAATAGAGAAGATGTGGTGTTTTGTGTCAAATGGAATTGAATTTATTACTATCTATTTTTTATTTTATTTGCTTCCATAATGTAGGATTTTGTTTAAGTTACAGGTATTAGACCATGCATATGCCTTTTTAATATGTGTATGATGTTCAAAGGTTGAATCTATTTTATGCAATTTTAGGAGTGAATGCTTTGAACTTCTGGTAAATCACCTTAGTTTTTATTTTAATTTTTACTTGCATTTCTTCCTTACCCTTTCCCCCTAAATCAATTCAAAGATCCAGATTCTAAAACTTTGAAGGTCATTTTATAGATTGCATTCAAGTCCCACATCTATAAAGCTTCCCATAGAAGGTTGTTTGCCTAGAGCAAGGGTTTTAAGAATCAATAGTTATTTCTTTTCTAGAATGCTTAGTGGGACACAAACCCATAATTTCCTAATTATAAGCAAGATTTTATGATCTATAGGCCCATTACGAGGTCACAAACAGCAAAGAATCCATGCTTGTTATCACCACCTCTAGTAGCCTCAACTTGTTAAAATATTGTGGGGTTAAGTGTAACATAGCAACCACAATAAATAGTGATCCCAAGACCACCAAAGAACTTCATAGTATGGAATAGTGGTAGCCCATTCATCCCTCTAGTAGCCTTAGCTATGTAGGATCCTATTCCTACTAATGCCTTAAAGTCACTCCCTAAATTCATAGGGGAAGATTCCAAAATCATGGTGGAACATTTTCAAGATGTTGTCAATGTTTGTATTGTGCACTATGTCATATAGTAGAATGTGGCCCTGAGGCTAATAGCCACCTCTTTCAAGGGATGAGCTCTCGATTGGTATCAATCTTTCTTGCCTAACTCCATCACCACCTGGGATGAATTGGGCAATAGATTCTTTAAATGATTTAATGAGAAAGCAAACCGGTTATCTCTCCTATAATAACTAATCACTATAAAGAGAGCTCTATAAGAGGCTATTATATATTTCAACACCAAGTTTGATAATAACTGGAAAAGGATCTTGATAGCATATTGACCTCTTGTAAGTATGGTCGTTGTCTTCTACCTCAAGGTATTTAAATTAGATATAGTAGTTATGATTCAATCCCTTGGAGGACAAACATTGTTGGATGCCTATGAACTAGTAGTTAGAGTGGAGAACAATATAATAGATGTCAGGAAGCTTCCTCCTTGATCACCAATGCCAATGTTCCTTGAAATATCTATGTCATTATAAGAGGAGGTACCAAGCACATCAAATGTTCCACCTTCTTAGAAAAACACATCCTTTTCATCCTCGCTAGCTACAGAGATGAATGACATGAAGAGCATCTTATGAAACTTCTCCAACGAGAACATAAGTCTCAAAATCTAGAAAGTTATGCTTCTGAGACCTCCTTTCCAAAAATACTAGGAAAGAAGAGTGCCATAACAGTAGAACTAGTACCAAAAAAAGAAAAGACCACATCATCAAGTGTTGAATCACTAGGTGCAACCCGTAAACTAAATTATCCTAGTCCCAGATCTTTTACAAATAATCATGCCAAGTTTAAATAGAGAATTAGTGACCAGCCAAAATAACTTGGTGGAGGATTTTAATTTATGGTGCTTCCCATGCAATGACATGCATATGCCTTAGAACTTCCTAAGAGGTAACATTCAATAAAAAAAATCCAAGCAATGAAGATAAGGAAATATTCTTGATTTAGCTTCTTACAGATATCAATCCTTAAGTGTAAAAAATGTTGTCTTAATGGTAGAGATACAAGGAATGTCCTTAGAAAAAGAAGAATAAATAGCCCCAGAGCATGTACTTTTATCTTGTGTAGAAGGTGAAGATGTAGTTTATATAAGAGAGATCCCAGTGTTGAATGCCCTATGAGTTTAATTGGACTATTTCACCTAATCCAAGAAGAGACTGGATGAGACCCAAAAAGTTTTCACAAGTCCTAAAGTGGATTTTGAAAAAGGCCTAAGACCCCAACCACCACCTTTGGCATATCAAATATAGAGATAAATAATATAGAATAGGCCAAAGGACCCTGAGGTTCAACTACAAGGGTCATTTAACATAGTTGAGTAGATGAAGAAGGCTCTGGCTAATGTCTCTCTTTGGGATGTCTTATCTATCCTAGAGCAAAAATATTTACTGCAAGAAGCATTAAAAGACCAAAATAAACCTATGCAAACTAACTTGACTACGAAGCCAACACAAAATAGGGGAAACAAGCTAGAAATAGTATATCACCTCATATGTCATCAGCATTCATCAACTTGTAAGTGGGGGTAAGTAAAATAAAACCAACCCCATTATATTTAACCCTCATCATGGGTAAGAAACTACTACACAATTCCATGATCGACTCTGGCACCAATGCCATAGTGATGCCCAAATAGATTTCAAACACATTGTAACTTCAATATGAACCTTCAAATAAAGGGGTGATATGGTTAGATGGGAATAAGGTTCAGACCATAGGTATTATCAGATCTCTCCCCCTAACATTTTACTCTTGCCCCAATATCATGGTAACCCAAGAAGTTGTAATGATAGACATCCCACTAGTCTTTGGGCTATATTTATCAAGATATTTCACTGCCAAGATAGGTGGATACTTATCTTTAGATTAGTCTCACTTGATCTTAAAGACCAAATACATTTCAAAATTGAAATTTTTATCTAAGTTGTAGCATCCAAAACACATATTTGATGAGGCTATGGTAAATTTTGAACCAACACACACTTCTTTCTCTAAGAAAGGGATGTACTATGTATAGATTCTCAAAAAAAGAGTGACAAACAATAAGAACCTATAAGAAGAGGTCGACATCAGTGAATTTATTAAGAATGATCCTTTCACAAATTTTGATACCACCAACCTTGAAACTTATGTGATCCATGATGAAGTTTAAGCCATCCTCGAGTGATGAAGAAAAGGGAGGATCAAACCAAGGAACCTAAAGGTGAGTTCAATTTTTGGACTCTACATTTCAATGGTGTGAAATGTAAAACCAGATCTAGAGACTAGTATCTAATTGGTGTCCTCATCCAAAAAATAGACCCTATGAGCCTTTTGATTCCAATTTGTTTGCATGAACAATGAATCCAAAAATGAAGTGCTAGTTTATGGCATCAACCTCATTGAGTGCATGGGTGTAAAGCAGCTAAAAGTGTTTGGTGATTCAGAATTAGGGGTGAGACAAGTAAAAGGGGTCATAGATATGAAAATGTTTACATGAGATCCTACCACCACTAAATATGGGATTTAATTAAAGTATTTGAATCATTTAATATTCAAATCACTCTTACGTCCATGAACATAAAAGTGGATAGAATGGCAGTGATCAGCTCTCAGTTTAATTCAGTGATTGATTTAATTACCAATGAGTAAGCAGTGTAGGTGATTATCAAGCCCACAATTTTAGATAATTACTAGAACTGGAAAGTGTTTGAAATTGATGACCAAATAATTATGTTTCTCCAATAATCATGTGAATTCATAGAGCACTTATAGCCAAAGATCTAAAAAGCCTACAAGGATCAGATCATGCAGATGAAGTCCAACAAACTTCCAAAGGGGAAAATCACCCTAGATAATATATTCAATTTTGATGATGCTAGGAATGAAAAATAGAAGTTTATCATAGATAAAAGTGACTACTCTAAGCTTGATGTCAGAGGTGAAAGAAAACTAAAAGTAGGAAATGAAGTTTTAAAAAATGATAAGGACCGACTAGTGTCTTTCTATAACAAGTATGAAGAAGTGATATCCTGGACCTATGACAACCTAAAGGGATATGATTGGAATGTCATTCAACTTACCATTGATCTATTTGAAGGCTCCAAACTTGTATGCCAAAAGTAAAGGATAATTAACCCAAAATTGAGTCTTTCATGGCTCAAGAACTAGGAAAATTGATCGACTCAAGAATCATAAACCCAATCAAGCATTGGACTTAGGTATATAACCTAGTTCTAATGAGAAATAATAATTAATAAATATGGATATACATGTAATTTTAAGATTTAAATAAATTACCTTTGAAGGATCATTACCCCCTTCCTTCAATAGAATAGATCCTCTAGACAGTAGTCGCTGTAGAAATGTTTTCTCTACTGGATGGATTCTTTGGATATAACTAAGTATGGGTCAAATAAAGAGTACCAACATAAAACCACCTTCACCATAAATTGGGGGACCTTCACGTATTTTAAGATGCATTTCATCCTCTCTAATGTAGGGGCTACCTTCCAATGACCCATAGATATAGCCTTTCAAGGCCTAATCAATAAAATCATCCTTATCTATTTAGATGATCTCATGGTATTCTCCAAGAAAAAGTGTTATTAATTTGGCCTATCAAGGCCAAATTACTACCCTTGTTATCCAAAAAAATCTTTAGAATGGTCAATTTCCCCTTGTCGCTGGTCAATTAAAGTGCAAATTTAGGTCAAAAAATGCCAAAAATAGGGTAAAAAGTGTCAAAATGATATCAAGAGTTATCAAATTATCTCAAAAGAGATTTAATATGTTTAAAAGGGTAAAAACAGCCTAATCCCTAAGTTTCAATTTATATAAAGTTTATTTGGTATGTTTTAATAGCCAAGAAAGGCCCAAATTCACTTCCCACATGCCAATTACTAATTAAAAAGGGTCAAAATTATAAAATTTTGCATGAAGCCATGAATTCCTTCTATAATGTTCCATTCAAAGTAGTGGAGAATGAGAAATTGGCTTTAAAATGAAAAAAATAGATTTTTTTCACTCATTTTCAAGTAATAGTATGAAATCCATACAATCCAGGGTAGGGGAAGATATCTCCAGGGCATATACTAGCTCCCTCAGTAATTTCATGGAGTTTCTTGGCCATACAGGCCCTTAACTAGCCTTCTTTTGTTTTTTTGTTTATTGGCACAGAGTGACATGCATGTTGTTTTCTTGATGGTATGGCCTATTGGAGGAGGGTATAGTTCTCAATTTTGGGGTGAGAAAACAAAAACTCAAAGGGCCATTTTAGAAAGTTGAAAGGACATTTTCACAATTTTGAAGGGTCCATTGTAAAAACTCTAAAGGGTACTTCTCAAAAAAATGGGTAATTTCCAAAAGGGTCGAGGGTCATTTTCAAGAAGGCCCATCTTCAAGAAACCTGAAAGTCATTTTCAAAATTTTGAATGATCCATTTCAAAAAATTTGAAGGATTCCTTCCTTTCAAAAAGGGCATTTCTAGTGGAAAACAAGGCACTTAACAAGAAGTCTGAAGGTACTTTTTTTTATAAAGTGCCCAAGCACAAAAGGATGAAGGTCCTTTTCAAGAAGTTTTAAGGCATTTTTTTTGGGATACAGTTGAAAGGACTTTTTTCACAATTCTGAAAGGTTCATTTCAAAATTCGAAGGTCTATTTTTCCAAATGTTGAGGGGCACTTCTAAATTTTTGAAAGGCACTTAAAAGAAGTCTAAGGTAGTTGTAAGAAAAAAGTTATGAGGAAATAATTCATGGACAAATTGTCTGAAGGAAAAGTCTATTTTTAATATGTCAAATAAATTCCTTCAGGAGAAAATAAGTCTACAAAAAAGAGGAAAACAAAAGGCCACAAAGAAATAGTCCAAAAAATTCCTTCAAGAGAAAATTATGAAAAGAAGAGCCTGAACAAAAAACCCAAAGTAATTTTCCAAAGCAAAAAAGGGTTAAAATGTCACCTAGTACAAATCTGAGGAAATAAGTTTGGGAAAGTGTCTAAGGGACAAAAAAGGCTAACATAATGAGCCTAAAAGAAAACAAAAGGAAAAGGAATTAGCTTGAGTAGATCAACATGGTCTATAGCCTACATGCATAACATACAAAGTGACCCAAGCTCAATTAGATGCATCTAGGTGGAGCACGAACATTCAAAAAATAAAGACATGTAGCTACTTTCAAGCACAACTTTCTCAGTTCCAAAATGGAGACTCGAATCCATGAGGGGCTCAAGGAGATTTGTAGTGATTTTGGATGGCTGATCTCATGATCAAAGTAATTGCATGCTTTTAATAAAAAATATCTTGATAACAATGAGTGATCCATAGTCATTAACTACTTCTTCTCTCAACTTCTCGACTCTAAAATGCTATTCCTTTTCTTTCTTTTATCTTTTCTTCTATATATACAAGATTTCGAGTCATTGTAAAGGATCAATTTTCAATCTGAAATAGTTAAAAAAAGATAAGGAATCCTGAAACCCATGTTGTGTCTAGGACATGCTTAGAGAACATCTGTATTTTGCCTCTTTTGATGAATAATACAAAATTTGTACCTCATTAATAGCTTATGTTTTAGTGTATTTTTATGGTCTGTTAGGAGATGAAAGTGATATTTATGGCTTCCTTTCATCTTATCCTTTTCATTATACCTATTTTCAAGTTCTAAGCTCATCCTTATAAGTCATGTAGAATGCTCTATCATCTTGATTTGTACGGCAAGTGCAAGCTCTCTCTAGTGTCTTTTACAGACCTATTAAACAATTGCCTTAGATCGTATAACAAGCCTGAGACTCTATGTAAAATATTGATGCTCAAAGGCTACCCATTTGAGTAGCATAATTAGATTCACATCCTTTTTCATCTTCTTAGTACATTTCAAGCAGATGGAGGTCATATTTTTAGTCTATCACCATCATTAGATAGTATTTTCCTTCAATTTTATTTCTTACCTTTTCCCTCTTCCCTTTTCTTCGGTAATTTCTAGCATAGACTAGGGATCTTAAGCGATAAACCAAAAGGAAATAGCCCTTAAAAACTAAAGATTCAATCCATTGATTAGGCCACCCACAACCTAGAATTATTTCCATGTTTTAGTAGACTGTGAATGCCTGAAATTACCTTCATAAGGGTGCAAGTCTAATTGATAACAAAAAGGAAGATCACTTTGATCATTTGGAAAAGGTTTTCCAAAAATTTAAAGAGTTTGGGGTATCTTTCAAACCCCAAAAATTCATCTTCAGCATCCCACAAGGTATTTTATTAAGATATGTAGTATCCAAACAAGGAATCTATATCAATACTAATAGAGTAAAGGTCATCATGGATTTAACATTACCAGTCAATAAGAAGGGAGTCTAATCTTTTCTAGGAAAGATCAATTTCATCAACAAATTTGCATCTGACTTTACAGGACTAGTTAGGCCAATCACATTAATGATGAAGAAGGATCATCCTTTCTAATAGACCACCAAAGGGAGTAGCATTTGATAAAATCAAAGATGCAATATCCACTACCCCTATGCTGGTAAATCCCAACTTTTCCAAAGACTTCATCATGTATGTTTACGATATTGAACATAGCTTAGCGGCTATGTTAACACAAAAGGAAGAAGGGATAGGTGAGCACCTGATTGCCTTCTATTCAATAACATTGCATGGGTATGAGACCAAGTACAATTTTTTCAAAAAATAATATTTTATCATCATCAAAGGCCTCAAAAGGTTCAAACACCTGGTGGCAGAGAACAAGATAATAGTATATGTGGCATATTCCAATGTTAGATAGTATATAATCGGAGGAGAGATCATCAAGAAAAAGGATAATTAGATCATCAATATTCTAGAATATGACATTGAGCTCAGACCCACCATGGTGATTCAAAGAAGAGAGCTTTGTGAGTATCTGGGCCAACGCGTAAATACCCCAATAAAAGAATAAGATACATCAAATATGATCTTATTGAATCAATATGAAATAGATGGGTCCTAGGTTGTTGATAGGACCTACTTTATGCAAACTGACTAATACCCAAGTGGTTTCCCTATGCATAAAATAATATTATATAGACTATAGGGAGATAGCTATATGCTAGTGCAGGGAGTCCTCTTCAAGAGGAACTTCAATGGAGAACTTCTCTGATGTGTTGATAACAACTAGGATATCAAGATCCTATAAAATATGCATTTTGCCCCTCTAGGTGGACACTTATTTACAAATATAACCATGACCAAGATCATGCATGTGAGATATTATTGGTTGACCATGTTCTTTGACTGTTATCAGGGAGTCAAAATGTACTAGCAATGTCAATTATTTACAGGTAAGAAGAAGAATTTATCCATGCCACTGAATCCAATCATAACCAATTAACCTTTCACACAATGGGGCTTAGATTTTATTGGGATGATAAATCCTATATCTATCATAGGCCACAAATGGATACTCATATTCATATATTAATTTACAAGGTGGACCAAAGCAGCCCTAATGAAGGAGGCAATTGAGAATATGATCCTCAACTTTCTAGAAGATCTAGTAACAAGGTTTGACCCACCCAAAATGACATTTTAATCACCACCTACTATAGACATCCAATTCCTAACACCAATTGTGTTGAAATGGTCAATCTTACTCAAATTGCACTCAAATGCACATTTTAGGTCAAAATCACTAAAACACCTTAAATGGTTTAAACTTGTGATTTATAAGTGTCAATTTATGCCAAAGTATACCTAAATTGGGTAATGCATTTTATGTGATTCCTAACTTTGATCAGATCATTTTGAGTCAAAATGATGATTTTGCTTTTTTGTGATTTGGATCACTCTTGTATTCTAATTTTTTACTACACATCACATACCATTATTATTTTGTGTTGGTAACATCCTAAATGGGAATATGGTTCCAACACATCTAACATCACCTTCCAATTCTTCTCAAATCAAATTATGACCTAGTAATATGACTTTCTGACCATTTTGATCAATTGAGGGCTAATTTCCAAAGAATTGCACAAATATTAATTAATCTTATTTGAAGATAATAAATTCAAATCAAGATCATAAGTGGATTTTCTATAGAGTTTATTGATTTTTTTTTTGGAAATTGATTTCTATTAACTGCATCATCTAATGACATTATTTCTTGGAAAGGCATCCCTAGGCCATAAATACATAAAATATCTAAATCATGGCCTCCCATGCCTCTTTAATGCCTCCCATACCTCATTGATGTCCCTTCTTCCCAAATCATTATGTGATCATTTATTTATTTTAGCCTCCAAAATTGAATGTATTCTTGGCCACACATCTTGATCTCAACATGGACAGTCATAGTTCATTTTGATCAATATCAAAAATCTATAAATAGAGAGACAATGAACATCATTTTAAGGCTTAAATTATGTATGATTATAATGCAAAAATCTCTCCACAAGTTATTTATGTTTTTATTATTTTGTTATTTGCATTTTGGTAAGCTTCATTGATAGGCTACATTAGAGATTCTTTCTATCATGATCCTAGGTTTTACAAAGTGTTCTTAAGACATTGGAGGAGCTTTGCCACCATTGTTGATGAAGATAAGAATGATTGATGAAGGGGAGAACATTATTTTGATCCACTCTTAGGTGATTAAATCAATTTGGGAAAGTAACTAATATTTCTTTCTTTCATTTTATTCTTCATTATCATTAGCAACCCCGCATAAATAGTTTAGCTTGATTTTTTTAGCTCTTTATGCATTTCTCTTTGTTTTATTGACTAATGCTTGAATAATAAAATATTTTAATTCACTCTACATTTTAGCATGCCTAATGATAATACACCCCATGAATTCAATCAAATAGAACCTTCAAGCAACCTGTTAACCATTGTCATTGAGGATCTTGGAGTGTGAGAGCAAAGAGACTTAAAATCTAAGCAAAAATCCATTTTTTTGGAAGTCATAGTTTTGTCACTATAGAGTCACAGGTTTAGCCTCTAGACCACAATCTTTCCACTGACACAATCACTAGTTTGTCATTTTAATTCATGATATTGTATTTAAACTATGTTTTCAAAATAACCTTATCTATGTTTATAGATCCTATAGTTATATTACAATACTTCTACTTGCAAGTAGCAATATTTTAATACCATGATTTACTAGTAGTGATATTACAACATCATTACTCTCTAAGTAGAAATATTACAATACCATGAGTTAATAGTAGTGATATTGCAATACCGTGACTTGATATTCATGATATTTACTATACGAGTCATGGTATTATAGGTAAGCTACTAGCGGTTAAGTGACAATACCATACCTCTCATAGTGGTGGTATTACACTGTGACTTACGAGATTGTTAGTCTGAGTTGAAATATTTTAGATTTATGTTAAGAAATTTGAGTAATGATATTTCCTATCCAAGTCATATTTTTACAAAGTAGTAGGGTTACACTATGGAGTAGCAAGATTCCACTGTGTGAAACCTGAGAGCTCAATTTGCAAAGTTGTTTGCTTCATTTGGAAAAGTGCTTCAAGGCTAAATGAAACTCTAAATTTTTCCTTGCAGGGCCAACTTGAAATGGTATCTATACATGCTTAAATTTAGTCTTTTTAACCTCTTTTTAAGTGTTTAAAAGGATTATGAACTTTTATTTTTAGTTTTTAAAGAAACACTAAGATGTTTACTTGAATAGTTTGTAGTTGTTCTTTACAATTTTTTACAACTTAAATCTAAGGGGCTAAATAACACCACCACACATTTCATTTAGTTCTTTAAAATTGAACATAGTTCAAGTTTTTGCAAGTTGTTTATCTTTGTTTCTTTAGTTAGTTTTCATTGAGCAAATAGGGAGTTGTGTGTGTATGTTCTCCCCCTGTCCCCTATAAGGAACTTGTGAGATCAAAAGCACTAACTTCATTGCAAAGTGCCTTAGTCTAAAGGAGTAAAAGAGAAGTTTTGAAGGCTCTCCCCAAGACCCACATATCTTGGGTGATCTATAAATAAACTTTAAAGCTCTTTTACTTGATTTTTTACTTTCATTGCATCTTGGCTAATGAGGGGGATTTCATAACCTCCCATAAGTTCTTTATGGAATATTTGACCTAGGATTTCATCTCTCAATATCATATTTAACCCCTCTCCATGAGAGGGTGTGTAAACTGGTATGATCCCATTGAGATGATGGTTTGAGCGATTAAATTATCTCATATTGCTAGGGCTAAGCCCAGGACGTATGATCATGTTAGACAACGCACTACACTGAGAAAGTGATGGACATAGTGTTTGTAAAAATAGCAAGACCTTTTTACAACAACACATATGATTTTTACCCAATTGATGTGTTTCTTCTCTTACATTTTGATGTGAAAGTGTTGTGTATGGGATCCATCTAGAAATGTTTGAAAAACTTGTTAGTTTAGTTAACCCCACTTTGCCACACCTTTTTAGTTTAGGGTTTAAGATAATTAATTAGTTGATTTATCTTTGTCTTAATTTAATTGGTCTTATTTTGGATTAAAACTTTCTTTTTAACTAAAACATCATAACCAAAACACATTGTCCATAATTTCTTGAACAAGGAGGCGTCACACTGTCCAAGAAAATATCATCTTTTTTCTTGTTCAGATTGTCATATTAAACATTGTGTCATATCTTATAAATGGCATAGTTATGCTACCCATTTGATTCTAGATCATTTACAAAATTTTATTAAGTCCCTCATTGATAATTTAAATTTGGAATTAGAATTTTCTAAGTTTTAAAGGTTGATGTGTTAAATTAGATTTTCCATTTGCACTTGACTTGTTCTAACTTGGGTTCAATTTCCTATTTGAATTGAGGACCATTTATAGACTCATCATCACATTATCATCTTTGTTAGACTCAAGTCATATTCCATATCACTTACAGTTTGAGTCTTAGAAAACATTTTATACTACCATGCCTATTACCATGTTGCGGTGTTGCACTACCCGTTTGGTTCTAGCATTATACTTAGGAATTCTTGCATGTTTCCACATCATGAGTTTCTTAGTTTGGATTGTCTCTTTCCTAATTTTAAGGTATTTCTTCTATTTTTATAGTAGCAACTCATTGAAGTTGAACTAGATTTTATGGTATTGATGTATCTAAAATAGTCTATATTTTAGTGTACTAGCGACACTCTAGGATTTTTGAGTTATCATACCCTCTTCTAATTTATATGATTTTAACCCTACCCAAGGTTGAGTAATTTCATTAACACATTATTCTATTTATGTGTGGTTTTAAGCCACCCTCTTTGTATAGTCTCTTTGGAACCTTAGTCACTTGTTTAGAAGAAAGATCAAAGTCTCATACCTTATTTACATGTTTTCAAAACATTGATCCAATTTTAGTCAATTGTATAAAGTAAACCTTTCTAGACATGACTTAAAGGTTCACTCATAGTGGGGTCCCTTAAACCCCTAGTTATGAGGATGAGCACTTTTTTGATGGATAAGACAATTTTTTTGTCTTTGAGGACATTCCTACAACTATAGGATCCAAAGGGGATTATACTAAATATCAAGAGAACCAAGATGAAGCACTCCTTAGATTGATAGAATCAATTGCTATACTACCCTCAAATTTTCCTATAGAGCAATTGCACACCTTATTTAGAGAAGGAGAACAAAAATAGCAAGAGCAATTTTTTGCTCAAATAAACATACCTTCTTCCTCTAACAAAGGTAAATAAATATTTATAAAGTAAAAACCAACTACTCAAGAACTTGTTAACAACATTAAGAAAATAAGTCAATGGTATATTGATCAGCTTATCATTGACTTAACAGAATCTCTAGTTGTTACTTCAATCCATAATAATGTTTCCAAAAAATAAGGAAATTTGATTGAACTTACACAACAAACATTGGTTGATAACATGACAAAAATTGATCAATGTGTCTCAAATGAACAGAACAAGACACAAGAGGCAGTGTAAAATGTTCCACTAGAAATGGAATACATATTATTTAACCATCAATAACCTCTTGTTACTTTACAAACATAAATACCTAAACATTCTATTCGAATTGAGGATACCCCTCAAGACAATTTGTCTAGTTCATCTCAACCAATTAAAAAATTGGTGAATAGACCAAGGACTCCTAAAAATCAATAAAGCATGTATAGTTTAAGGCAACAAATTACAAGTAATCAATGGCCTGTTTACTCAACTCTAGGAGAAAATCAAAACCAAGTTGTGAAAAATAGGGTGTACATCCCACACAAATCCATGCAACAATAGAGGCACATTTCACCCCAACAACAACAATAACAACAGGGGCACATTCCACCCCAACAATAACAAGAATAGGGGAACATTCCACCCCAAAAATAATAGCAACAGGGCTATATTTCACCCCAACAAAACTATGTTCCACCAATGAATGCACCAAATATGCAAGAGTAGAACTCCATGAAGGAGATTATGTCACATTTGGAGACTGCAAACAAGATCAAAAAGTATAAATTTGGAAAGATATGTCCATATCCATTTGATTTAAGCATTCTCTAAGTCACCTTTTTGCATCATTTTAAGGCACCCAAATTTGATAAATACAAAGGAAAGGGTGACCCATGTGAACACATTCAGGTATTTTTTTGTATTATGCCAAGAGTTTGCTTACAGTAGCATGTTCTTACTTCAATTGTTTCCATGAAGTTTAGTGGGAAAAGCTTTAGATTGAATACTTAAGTTACCTAAAGGATAAATTATAGATTGGAATGACTTATCTAAAAATTTCATCAACCATTTCTCGTAAAACATAGAGCATTAATTTACTGTTGTTGACTTATGCAAAGCCAAACAATGAGATGAATAAATCTTCATTGCATATTTAAAAATATGGAGAGCATTAGCAAGTCACTTTCAACATAATTTTATAGACAAATAGTTGGTAAATATATTTACATAAAACTTACATCCTGAGGTTGTGCATAATCTATGTCTAGATTTTGCTAACTCATTTAAGGAGATCATAGACAAGGGTGTATAGATTGAGAAGGATTTTATTACCAAGGGCCTTGTCAGGATCCTTGCACAGGGTCAAACATTAATCTAGACCCCATCTTATATTTATATAGTTGTACAAGATAAGCCTAAAGGCTTTAACAAAAACAAGAACATGGTTGGAAATGGGGTGACTAAAACAAGGCACATATAACTGATGTAGACTTCATCGGCCCCAAATGTATAATTAAATCCCTCTAATCCACCACCTAATTTTTAGAGATGCCTCCATGAAGAAAAAACTATAATGATTTCAAGGTCTTTAGTAAAATAGGAGAACCAATTGAAATAATATTCCAAAATCTCATAGCAACTAACCTAATTGTATAGCCAGTACCAAAGCCATTTCCTCAAGATCAACTAAAACCAAATTGGCACAAAGAGAATGAATGGTACAATTTTAGACATGTCATTTGTCATGATGCTTATTTTTACATCCAATTATAGCATATTATTAAGGATCTCATTGAAACCATTGAAGTTGAGATTAAACTAGCTCCTAATTAGGATATGGGAATCTATAAGGGCCCCTTTCCTCAACATATTCAACCACCACTAAGTAACAATCAAAACCAAAGATAAAACCAAGGATAGAGGTAGAATCAGAACTAAAATAAGGGTCAAAATCATAATCAATATGATGATAATCATGATCATAATACCCATACTAATAATATGGGCTACAACAACATGCCTTACGACTATGAAAATACCATGGGATGCATTTTTGCAACCCATATTTCTAGTGTTACTGTTAAACCAAGTGAACCATCTCATGTTCCTCATAGTATAGGACCCATCATTATAGGGTAAACACCCTCTCTCTAGTAATACCCCATTGAGTTTGCATAATTATATTACAACTCCATTGACACGGGTTACCATTTCTAGACAACACCCTTCTTCTAATTATAATGGCTCCTTACTGACTCAAAATTGTAGCAATGTAACTAGATACCTACAACTCACCATCAAAGTCCTTTTTCCTTCATATTTTAATTATATTGGCTCCCCACCACCTCTAGGTTGTACAGTCACATCTAGATGTTCACGAGTTACCTTCAGGGCCCTTCACCTACTTCTTCTTTAGAACCTAATATGAACATTTCACCAATGGATCCAAAGCTGACTATTATCCCAACCAAAGCCAAGTTGTCTCATCCCAATGTTGAAAATACATATAGTCTATCAGACCAATTGAGTAAAACCCCTACATATATTTCCATCTTGGATCTCTTATGGACATCTAAAGTCCATAGAAATATCTTGAATAGCCTTTTGAAAGAATCCATTGTTCCCAATGATATAAACCCTGAATAATTCCAAAACCTTGTGGGACATTTATCTTCATTTCATCAAGTGACATTTGATCAAAAATACATGTTTACACTTAGAACTAGCCATAATAACCCATTATACATTGAATTAATCATTAAAAACCATAAGATCAAATAGGTTCTTATAGATAACGATTCAGGGTTGAACATCATATCTCTTAAGTTGGTACAAATATTGGGCTACACTGTGAAAGATATTCATCCAAAGATAATCACTATCAAAGCTTATGACAATGTTGAAATGGAGTATACTGGTATTATTTGGCTTCTAATCATTTTTGGGTCTATTTCACATCATACATTGATTCATATTATGGACATTGAATTGCCTTATCACATACTTCTTGGTCATCCTTGGATCCAAGAAGTACAGGCCATTCCTTCTACCCTACATCAGTGCCTTAAGTTTCTTAATGATGAGATCAAGGTTAATATTTTTTCCAATCAATAGCCTTATGATTATTACAAACATATTGAATCCCAATTCCATAATTATAACTATTAACCAGTTTCTGAATTTATTACAAAGAAGAATAAACTATATTTTCACATCCACCTCCATCCAATTATATCAACCCTAGTGATCTTGATTCCACTTTAGTTGATCCATTTCCTATAGCTCTTGTGAAGTATGTTGTTATTAAAGATGTGGGAATTTTCATGTATATTTTTAAGGATGCCTTCTATGTTACAAAGTTGCCTAAAACTCTAAAAACATTCAATAAGCCTAAACCTTCAAAGAATCTTAAAAAACCCACAATGATTTGGAAACCAAAGAAGAAACAACAAAAAACACTTATGGTTTTTGTACCTATTATCATGCCAAATAAATATTGAGAGGATTTTACCAAGGGATTTTGGTTATATTCTAAAGGCCTTGCTAATTCCTTTCAGAATCTAAAGTATCATATCCCTAATTGAATCATGGATCATCTTGATTATACAATAAAATGTCATAGCCCATGAGCATAAATAATCCTAGAACCCTTATTAGTTAGAGTACCTAATTTGAATCATGGTATCAAATTTATACCAATTGAGGGTGACCTCAAAAATTTTGATAATGATTCTTCTAAATCAACAAGTGATGAGACTCCTAGTAATGACATAGCATCCCATTATAGCCTTTTGATGATCTTTTTGACATTGACCTATGTGATTCAAATGCCATTTTAACCTTAACCATTAGAGCTTCCCATCCTAAAGCAAGAACCTATTTTATTGGTGCTTTCCCTCCTAAAGTGGAGCATCATATTTTTACCATTGGAGCTTCCCTTCCTGAAGCAAACCCTCATTATTCCCTATGTCTTTGCCATCCTAAACTCATTTATTAAGCCTAGAAAAATTTGGTCATATGCCTCGATGAGTTTTAGAATGAAGAATCACTTGAAAAATACATGGGCCTAAGAGATGGATTACTTATTGGCAATCATAAACAAGGATTTGATTTTTCATTGGACCCTTCTACATAATTTAGAGAACAAGCAAACTTTATTGGTCATAATAAAGAAAAAACATTGAGATATTTAGGTGAAACCCTATTTGAGGCACTCATTGATAAGGGAAAAATTAAATAAAAAGATAAGCATTCGATTAAAAACCTATTTCAGGCACTTTTAGTCAAGAAAGTTTGCTCATCACTTCAGGATGTAGAGGTTCCATATAGTCTAAGTTATATAGCTAGTACAAGCATCTCTTTAGAACAACAACAAATGTTTGAGCATCTTGCTCTTGATTTTCTAGAGGTTTTTGCTACTTGGCCTTTACTTGAGATGGTAGATTTTGATCCATCACACTATCTAGAACTTTGGGAAGAACAACAAGAAGATGTGGCAGAAGAAGATGATCATGATCATACCTTGCCTATAATTCTAGAAGATGGATCCACACTCTTTATGGAAAACATGACATAAGTGAACTTGGGAACCTATGAGGATTTTAAAATTGTTTACCTTGGAGCTTCCCTTACTAAATCAGAATGTGAATAAATTATATTCCTCCTACGCGATTATATTGACATCTTTGCATGGGCATATTATAACATGCAAGGCTTGGACCCATATTTAGTTGTACATCACCTTGTTGTCCATCTTGATGCTAAACCAGTCAATCATAAATTAAATAAGATGCACCCATGCATTACTCTATTGGTTAAGGTAAAACTAGAAAAAAAATTAGGATCAAGCTTTATTAGGCTACTAGATTACTCTAAATGGATCTCATACATAGTCCCAGTGAATAAAAACACCTCAGGTATACATATTTGTACTAATTTCATAGATATCAACAAAGCATGCCCTTATTTTTCCCAACATTGACATGATTATCAACTCAACTACTAGGTATGATATGTTGTTCTTAATGGATGGATTTTCTAGATACAATTAGATCAAGATAGCCCAAAAATATCAACACAAGACTGCATTCACCACTCTGTGGGAAACATTCTATTCCCAAGTCATGCCATTTCACTTAAAGAACATTGGATCCACATATCAATGTGTCATGAATGTCATCTTCCATGAGATGATGCATGTTATTGTTGAAGACTATTTTGATGATATACTAGTAAAATCAAGAACAAGAGTTGGACATCCTGACATTCTACAATTAATTTTTTAGAGGCTTTATGAATATAAAGTCCACCTAAATGATAAGAAATGTGTCTTTGGATTTAGATCAAGGAAATTTCTAAGTTTCATTGTATCATAAAGAGGGATTGAAGTTGACCCTACCAAGGTCAAGTCCATTGTGGAGATGCCGCCACCAAATAATCTTAAATAGTTGTGAAGCCTGTAAGGAAAGATCCAATCTATATATGAGTTCATTTCTTAATTGGTAGATAAGTGCCATCCATTTACCCAAGTTTTAAATAAAGGGGTAACTTTTAAATGGGATGAAGATTTTCAAATAGCATTTGTAAAACTCAATACATATTTGGCTAATCTGCCAGTATTGAAACCACCAACACCTAGAAGATTGTTACTTCTTTACATATCAATGATAGAGCATGCACTAGGGGAAATTTTGGCCCACCATGATGATCAAGGTAAATAACATGTAGTATATTATCAATCCACACTCTGGTGGATTATGAATATAATTATACACCTATTGAGAAGGCATGTTTAGCTATGGTTTTGCTACCCAAAAATCATGACGTTATATTCTAAACAATGAAACTATTATCATTACCAAGGTGGACCCTCTCAAATTCATATTGTCTTAAGAATATCTTGAAGGATACATGGCCAAGTGGGTTATGCTCCTAAGTGAATTTGACATTGAGTATCAGAATCAAAAATAAATCAAGGGGTAGATTATTACTGATCAACTTGCAGAAGGACCTATCATAGATACTCGACCTTTAAAATTAGACTTTCTAGATGGTTATATTATGACAATAGAACAAGCATCATAGGAACCTAAACAATAAAAGCTATATTTTTATATCTCCTTTACATCTCAGGGATATTGAGCCAACATATTTTTTATTACACCCTAGGGGGATCTAATTCCCAAAGCATTTCATATACAATTTCATTATATGAATAATATGGTTGAGTATGAGTCATTGATTGTAGGGCTTTGCCTTGCTATACAGTGGGATATTAAAAGTTTAAAGGTCTATAGCGATTCCTAATTAATCATCAATAAGACCACTGATAGTATCAAACCAGAGATGAAAAGCTTGTTCCTTATAAGTAAATTGTTAATAATCTCAAAGGTCATTTTAAATCTCTACAGTTTGAACAAATCCTAAGAGAAAATAATAGATCAACTGATACGATGGCAATTATTAGTTCCTTGATATAAATTGACAGTGGTGCTAAAGATTATTAGTTTTTAATTGAAAATCTTCTTCAATTTTCACATGTTATACTAGATTTAGAAAGGGTATGTGTCATTGCTAGTCCCAATACACCACCTAAATTACCCTAGTTCCAAGACTTTTATACCTACTTCTATGATCATGTTTTCCCAGTTGACCTATCTAGTAGTCAAAAAAAACTATTCCATCACCATTTATCATGTTATATCCTCCTAGGAGACATGCTTTATTATAAAGGCTATGATGGAACACTTCTTCATTGTTTATCTTTGGAAGAATCCAAGCAAGCACCAAGGTAAGTTCATGAAGGAATGTGTGGGGCCCACACCAATGATGTATTCTTAGCAAATAATATCCTTATAATAAGATATTATTGGTTAAAAATGGATATTGATGCTTGTATATGTAAGGAAGTGAGTTCCTTGTCAGCAACATGAAAATTTGATACACGCACCTTATTTACCACTACAGTCGATCACAACACCATGATCATTCTCAACATGGGGCCTCGATCTCATCAGGAAAATAAACCCATCTTTAGATGGACATAAGCATATTTTGACTACTACTAAATATTTTACTATGTGGATTGAGGCCATTCCTCTCTCGTATATCACCGAGAAGAATATTTCTAAATTCATCCATTACCATATCATCTATCGATATGGCATCCCCACACATATTATACATGATAATGATGGATCCTTTGTAAACCAAGATGTAAAATTTATTTATACAAAATTCAAGATCAATCATAAAAAATCTACTCCATATAACCTGCAAGGCAATGGATAAGTTGAGGCATCAAACAAGACCATTGTAGCCATTTTAAAGAAGATTGTCAATGATATTGGCTATAATTGGCACTTGCAAATCTTTCCTTTCCTCTAGGCATATAGAACCAACCCTCAAATTCTAATAGGATCCACTCCATACTCCCTTGTTTATGGTACTAAATTTATTATCCTGATCGACATTGAGTTGCCATTAATATGAGTATCACTAGAGTACATTAAATATGGTGAGGACTACAATGTCTCAAGACTAAAAGAACTATAACTTCTTGATGGTAAGAATTTAGCTACCCTAGAAACCTTACAGGCCTATCAGAATAGACTGAATAGAAAATACTACAAGCACATTCTCCCTCAAGAGTTTGAGATTGGTGATTTGGTCCTAAAAGAGAACTAAAATAACATGAACACCAAATGCAAGAAAAAAGGTAAATTTTAACCTAATTGGTTGGGGAAATTTGTTATCATGGAAAACTATGGATCAAGATCATATCGATTGGCTAAACCCAATGGTGAATAACTTCTAGATCTCATGAACATCATGTACCGTAAGAGGTTCTATGCATGAATAGATTTGAATCATTGTCTAAAATACCCCTTACTTGGGGGCGAATTATGTCAAAATAACTTCATCCTACTATTTTTGGACCATTATCACATGAACCCTATTACTTTCATGACTCTAGATAGTAAAATATTTTGGACCATTGGTACTATGAACACATTGTATCTTATCTTAGACCATCTTCTTTTGGACTGTATTCTTTGGACCATTCTCTTTGATAACTTCTTTCTTTATCCCACCCTAGACCATCCATTTATTGGACCCTATTCTTTAGACCATTATCTTTGAGAACCATATTCTTTGTCATGTCTTGGGCTTGTTGTACACTAAACACTTTTATCCCTTAACCAATTATGATCCTAATTATATTTCATTAGTATTATGAACACCTTTGATGCCAGTTCTACAAAGCAATTTAGCAAAGATAGTATTTTGTAACTTTTTCTATAGATAAGTGAAAAAGAACACCTTTACAGCTTAGGATCTTTTCCTACCGCATGGTTCGCTAGATTAATTTCACATTGCACACTATTCTATATTACATTTACTGCTCTTTGGTGAACATTATTACTATCTTTTCAAGATCCTTTCTCTCACTAATTTTTTATCATGTGCCATTGTAGTTGGATTTATCTATTATTAAAACTATCAGTTAGTTCCTTGGTCTATTTTTTATATCCATAAGTTCTGTTGTAGACAGCTTAGTTGTTTATTGGAGCCTCTACTCTCAGACAAGCATCTCTTAGACTAGTTGGTCCCTCTTTGTATATATTTTATCCCAAAAACTTTAGAAATGACTCACAAAATCAAAAATATATTGTCTTATTATTTTGTATATTATTTTCCTCATGTTCTTGCCATTTTTCAATCATTTTATCCTACTAAATTTCCACTATGTAAGTTAGCTTGCTCCATGCACTTCTCATTTTGCATGATTATTTTCTCTCATCCTACCAACTTGCCATTTTGCAAGACCAATCTCATTTTTCAAGTCTTCCCTTTTCTTCTGAAACATTAATAATATATTTTTGGTCATCACTTTTTCTTCCATCCCACTTCTTGGGAGAACTACATTTGGCCTAAAGTTCATATTAGAACATGCATCCATGGAACTATGTAGGAATCATCCACTTGTCTTGTACATTTGGAGTCATCTCAGCCAACCCTTTCCTTTTATTCTCTTCCCCTATTCCTTATTTTATTGTTCCTCTTTAATTAGGTATCAAATTGTGTGTCATTATTCTTTGTTACACTGTGGTAGAAAGTAATGCCTCTCCCACATGTGCATAAACAATTGTCTTTAAACCGCACTAACTAGGTTTTTGTTTGTGTGTGTTTATTTGAGTTTTTATTGGTGTTTTGTTGGTGTTTTATTTTGATTTCACACCTCTTCATTTATTTCTTCTTCTTTTCTCCTTTTATTACTTCTTGTCTCACCTTGTTCTTGTGTTTCCCTATATGTTTTTACTCTTCTCTTTTGTTTTTAAATAACATCTTGATGATCCACATGAATCTTGATTATTTGTATCTTAATCTCATGTTTTAGATTAAGGTGAAAACAGGTTTTGAAGGGACCCCGAAACCCTTTAACAAGTTTAAAAAGATAGAGCAATTACAAGCACCAGGATAAGCAATCCTTGAGCCTACTAAAAAATAGCAGCAAAAACAAGGGCAACATCATTAACCATTTTATAATCCGCCCCCTAAATTCTAGAAAATGATTTTCTATCTATTTTTTAGGGGTAAAATCTAGAATAGTTGCCTGCCTGCCGTGAGCAATATTCTTCTTACTTTCTAACTCTTTGTTTTTCTTTGTGGATCTTCTTCCCGGTCTGTCTAGAGAGCCAACATCTAGTTTCACCTTTAAAACCTGTTCGTCTCCTTTTCCAGATTTATTCATAGTAGAAGCAGGATGTTTTGCCTTCAATTTTTGGTCTTTTTTGCTGCTTCTTGTTTCAACCCCCTTAGTAATGGTCTTTTTTATCGGCCCTTTTCTTTGGTTTATAAAATGCTCTAAGTTTTCTCCACTATCATTTACATTAAGCTCCTTCAAAGGGGAAGCATTCTCAGCCTGAGTCTCCCTGGACTGAGAAAAAAGAGAATCTCCCTCTAAATTATTTTCAACTTCATCCAAGAATTTACCTTCCTCCAGCTCAGTTTTATCTTCTACATCTCCCGATCGGTCTTCTATCTTTTGATAGACAACGATTTGTTTTGATAAATCTATCAAATCATCTATTCTTTGTAAAGGAATTGTAGTTTCTGATTGCATCCCATATCTTTCTTTCTCAAAATTTTCTTTCTCGACAGCAAACTCTTCGTCCGCCTCTGATTGTGGATCTTTGGGATCTTCAATAGAAATCTCTTTCTCCTCCTCATCATGTAGATCTTTCAAATCTTCATTATTCTTTAGTTCTTGTTGATTATTTTCTTTGGGTATCCATACTTTTTTGTGCTGAACCCTAAACTTTCTGTCATCCAAAACACTGCTTGGATAATTTTTTCTTTTGTAAGGACAGTTTCTGGCCCAATGCCCCTATTTTTTACAAACATAGCAAGAGTTGGGCAGATTTTAAAAAACAAACCTTTGAGTTTTTTTTCCATTCTTAGAAATTAAATCCACTTTTTTTGGGAGATTATTCAAATCTGCCACTTTAACATAAAGTCTGGCATTTTGAAGTTTGGATCTGGTAGCTGTTGCATTATCCAATGCCACTAGTTCACCAAAAGAGCTCGCTATACCTTTAAAAATTTCTTCATGCCAGAATTTTAAAGGGAGGCCAGGAAGTCTTACCCAAATGGGAGTGTTTAAGAAGAAATAATTTGAAAGATCCATGTTAGGCTCCCATTTTTTAATAGTTAGAGAACATTTGCCAAAAGACCACAGTCCTCCACACAGAACCATATTCATGTCCTCTTTACAGTTGAAATTAAACAAGAAGAAGCCATTCAACATTGGTGCCATTTCAACCTCTCCTCTTATTACCCATTTCCTTTTAACCATTTTAGTTAGGGATTCTATATCTGGTCTTGCCCCTAAAAATTTTCCCACAAGGGTGAATTCCAAAGAAGACACAGAAAAATCTATTAAAGGATCTGGGATAAATACTTAAAACTCACCTTTCTCCCAACAAGATTTTGTAATCATTGATGGGAAGAGAAATTTTCCATTGGGTTTCTTGCCAAACAAAGAGGACCACTTATTTTGTTCTGAATACTCTGCCTTCAGCACTTCTGAGGATTTTTCCTTGTTTAAATGCACATTCTCTTTCTCCTTTTCAGTCTTCTACCTCAACACAGCAAGAGAAGAATCATGTTGGGAGATACTGATCCCACAGAAAGGATCAAATCCACTTAAAGGTTCTCCAGTCTTTTCATCAGTAGGAAATTTAGACCCATCATTTATTCCTACCTCTCCTGCTGTCCCTCCCTGGTTAGAACCTCCTTCCTGGTTCTCCATAGCCAGTTTTCCATTTACCTTCAATCCTTCATTTCCCCCTTCTGAAAGGGTGCCTTCTATCTACCTCCAAGCACATTCAGGTTCTGGTAATGCTTCTAGCATGCCCATCATGCCCAACGTGCCCAGCGCGCCCCTGCGCATCATTCAAAATTCAAACCATGCGCGCCTGCCCGCTCAGCCCGCTCATCTTAATCTCATGTTATTAAGTTGTTATTGATTTTTTTATATTCATTTGATTTTTTTTGGTGTTTTTTTTCCTATTTGATTTTGCTTTTCTCTTTTATGTTCAAGAACATCTTGATGGTCTACATAGATCTTGATCTTATGTTGCTAAGATGTTCTTGCTTTTTGTTTTTAAACATTTTTATTCCTACTTAAGTCTCGATTGTTCATATATTTATTTTAAGTTGGGATCATTTATGTTTATCTTTTTCTTTGTCTTTGCTTTTTTTTAAATGTAAATAGTTGTAACTCTAGTTTTGGTAATTGTTTTACTATTATCCATAGTTATAGGTATTCACATTTGAATTTACTCTATGCATTTGAAATGCCATGTCATTATGAGTTATTCATACTTATGATGACTAATTTATTTTTCTATAGCAATCACTTTATGCTCTAAGTTCAATTCTTAACATCAACACAAATCTGATGAATAGGTCTTAAGAACACTATGCATAAACTAGGCTCAATAAGATTATTTCCTGACTCAATGCTTAGATGTTCATCTCTTTACATACATCATGAGTCTAATCAATTTTTGGTCAATTTTCATCATCCTTCATTCCATTCTATCCAAAGTTTGAATGAACTACATGGGCTTGAGGTCCATTTTGATTATGTAGGTAGTGCTTGGATACATGATGTATCTCAAGTCAGCTCAGCCACCATCTTTATTCTTCTTTTCATCTCTTTCATCACTTTGTGCATTCTTGTATGCCTGGTTTTTTGTGTCTTTTTCTAATCCATTCTACCATTGCATCTATGTTTTTTCCCACTCACTTTAACCTATATTTTAGGTTATATTCTTGAGCAAATTGCTTTCCAATTTTCCTTTGTTGGAACACCACATCTGAGCCTACCATAAGAATTAAATCATCCCTACAGGGGCAAACCATTATTTATTCTTTATCAATAATCAAAATTATCCCTACTAAGGCACCAAATACTTTATCATGATCAAATTTTCCCTACTAGGGCACTTCTTTTTCTCATTTTTATGGAGACCACATTCTCCTTTTCTTCTAATTCCAAGCTCTCCACACTTTTTCCCATGAAGGTAATGTTTTAATGTGTAACTTGTCTCAGGATTGATCAATGTCATAAGCACTCTAAAATTGGGTGATTTCAAAGTATGTCCCTTACATTTATGGATTGAATCCTTCCCATTCCCCCCATCCTTGGGGCCCATTATACCTCTCATTATATTTTGAGCATTGATGGTAACTACGTGTGCAAGCATCAACTTGTTTGGATGTGATCTATTCCTTGGGTTAATATCTCATTATCCCTCTCTTTTCAAGAGTCCTTCCTTCTCTTTCATCCTAGTATGTCCTCTTCAGGGGGTATCATGGGTCATTTCCAATTTCTTCTTGACAACTCTTTTTTTTATGAGATATTGTTTCACCTGAACATCTCGCTATGACTTTTAAAATAGGGGCAAAATGTAGACATCCAATTCTTAACACCATTTATGTTGAAGTGGTAAATCTTACTCAAATGCACTTTTTAGGTCAAAATAACTAAAACACCCTAAATGGTTCAAACTTCTTGTTTATAAGTGTTGATTTAAGCCAAATTATCCTTAAATGGGGCAATGTAATTTGTGATTCCAAACTTTGGTTAGATCATTTCGAGTCCAAATGATGATTTTATCATTTTGTGCTTTGGATCACTCTTTTCTTATAATTCATTAGTACACATCATGTACCATTGTTATTTTGTGTTTGCAACATCCTAAAGGGTAATATGGTTCTAACGCATCTAATATCACCTTCTAATTCTTCCCAAGTCAAATTATAACCCAGTAATATGACTTTTTAACCATGTTGATTAGTTAAGGGCCAATTTATAAAGAATTTAAAAAATATTGATTAATATTATTTAAATATAATTAATTAAAATCAAGAGCTTAAGTGTATTTTCTATGGAGTTTATTGAATATTTCTTTTTGGAAATTGATTTCTATTAATTGCATCAGCTAATGACATCATTTCTTAGAAAGGCATCCCTAGGCCATAAATACATAAAATATCTTAATCATGGCCTCCCATTCCTCTTTTATGTATCCCATGCCTCATTAATTCACCTTCTTACCAAATCATTATGAGGGCATTTATTGATTTTAACCTTCAAAATTGAATGGATTCTTAGCCACACATCTTGATCTCAAGATGGACGGTCACAGTTTATTCTAATCAATCTTAAAAATCTATAAATAGAGAGGCCATGAACATAATTTTTAAGATTAAATTATATAGAATTATAATGATAAAATATTTTCACAAGTCATTTGTGTTTTGATTATTTTGTTATTTACATTTGGGTAAGCTTCATTGATAGGCTAGATTAGAGATTCTTTCTATCATAAGGCTAGGTTTTACAAAGTGTTTTTTGAGACATTGGAGGAGTTAAGCCACCATTATTGATGAATAAAATAATGCTTGATTAAGGGGAGAACATGATTTTGAGTCACTCTTGGGTGATGGAATCAATTTGGGAAGGTAACTAGTATTGATTTCTTTTATTTTGTTCTTCATTGTCATTAGCAACCCATGTATGAATAGTTTGGCTTGATTTATTTAGCTCATTATGAATTTTTATTTGTTTTATTTAATAATTATTGAATAATAAAATATTTTAATCTAATATACATCTATGATGGAATGGGTTGGCCTAATCAAAAAATAAAAATCTCATAAGATTGATCAAATGGATGGGTGTCGATTGATAGTAGGAATGGCATATGCATCTCAAAATGGCTCTATGGGATGATCAAATTACTCCCAAGAAAATTTTAAATACATACCCATATGAGATATTATATTGGAAAGAATTAGTCATGTCCATTTTAATAGATATTCCCACCTTACAGCTTTTGAAATCTATTAAAATAACAGAGAACAAGGTGATGGAGGTTAAGCTAGCAGAATTACTCAAGCTCTAAGAAGTGATAGAACAATTCAGTGACGCTAAGGTCACCCAATAATAGGTGTTCAAGTGATGGTTTGATAAGAAGTTTTCTAACCCAGTCTTCAATCCTAGGGACTTGGTCCTTAAATATGACCAAAGGGCCACAAAGCTAGGCTAGCATGTGAAGTTTGATTCCCTATGGAGGGGGCCTTTTTGCATCATAGGTAATCAATAGGGTGATGCATTTGAGTTGGAGGATGAAGAGGGTAATGAATTATGGATTATAGTTAATGGAATTGGCTTAAAACACTTCAACTAATTTAATGGTTCTCCCTTGTATATAGTTAGTTAGTTTCCCTTTTTTGTTATTGTTTCCTATTTTTGTTGTTGTTTCCCTTCGAGAATAAGTGTCATTGGCATAGGTTGTTTATTTAATTTATAAGTTTCCATGCCTTGACTTCCTTATTTTTTAATGATCCAATGATAGATAGCTATTAACCCCACTCCCCTTTCCATCAATGTTAGATGCTCCATATTACATGGTCCCCTATGAGGACCACTACAAATCCCTTGTGAGACATTATTCAAGCATGTGTACCACCCTCAACATTTATGGGGAACTCAAATTCAAAATTTTCATGATGATCATGCTAATAAGTTTTAGATTATAAATACCCCTCTCCCAATCAAGCCAAACACTTAAACACCTAATAATTTCCAATAGAATTGAGGAAGAATTGTAAGAGTTGTATGTAAAAAGTTGGTCTCTAGTATTTTCCTTGGGTAGAGATAATTTTTGAAAAGAACATATAGGATGGAGACTTCTACATCCTCATTCGGTAGTAAAAGGCATATGAGGAAGAAGAGAACCCATGGGTTAGGTGGTCATAGAGACATTCCTCTATAGGATACAATAATCAAATTGTATGTTTCCTCCTTCACATAGCCAAGGCCCAAAGTACCAAATGTTAAAATTATCACTAAAGGGTGCTATCAAGACCTCACATTGGTCCAAAATTATGTAAATGAGATCTTCAATCCCAAATTGGCCAAAAAACCAAAGAGCCTAAGAGAGGGTGCCCATGCTCAAATGATCAAAAAAGTTTAAAAAAATGACTATGATTCATTTGGATACATGATTTAAAACTCAACGTTGGCCCAATACATGGTGCCTCGGCACCTATGCTTGGAGATCACTACCTTATGCATAGATAGATATGATGCCAACACTAGTGTTATTATAGGTAACAACCACCTAAAATTAGATATCAGTATTGATACCATAATGGAGATGTTTAGAATTATAAGTGACTCTGGCACTGATGCTTATAGTATGGAGAGATTATAAAATGTTTTGGATACCCATGTTTGGAGGCTAGAGTTCATCAATTCGATTCTTTATAATAATTACTCTAAAGCACCTCCTCTACCCATTACTCTCATGATCTTTGTGACGTAGGATATTAAGGATGCCCTCTCCATACTAGCATTCATCTTCAGGATGGACTTGAATGTTAACATTGTCAATTTCCAATTGGGGGAAGTTTGCCTTTTAAAGATGGTAGGCAAGGAGAAGGTTTATAATATGGACTTTGTGGATGCCATCATTACCACCATGCATAATGAGCTAGAAAATTATTAACATAGAATACTTTTAGGTATTCTTCCTCCACCTAATTTTATATTAGAACTCCCAGTTCTTATCTCTATACTTCACCTTCAATGCCATTGAAATAGGCACCCATCCCAACATGATAATCCCCATCTCTGTATAGACACATATCCTATCAGTCATGCAAGATTACTATGAGTTTTTTGAATCCTTCTTATCTCCAGTCCTCATTGATCTTAGCCAAGAGGCCATCATTTTTAGAATGCCCAATCACCATAGGTCATGGCTCATTAGCAACTAAATTCTAGTTAATTGGTTCTTTGGGGCCCATTTCATGTTCATCTAGGTCTATAGATATAAGGAGGAGCCATTCTATCTCCCATACCTAATCATAGATAGGAACTTAGCCTTGGAGATGGCTTGCCATCTCAATGTGGTTGAATCAGTCTACAACATGAGCCATAATAAGAAAGCCCTGTATGACATCCCCTTCTATATAGGAGGCATCATAGTGGTGAAGAGGTTGTAGGAGCACCTACTTGTGCTCAAGCTTGTAGAGCTCGGCCTTAACTAAATTAATGACTAGTGGAATTATGACTCAGTTAGCTATATAGTCACCTTAAATTTCATTACCCCATTAACCCATGAGCCCTGGCCATAATTCAAGAAGTGAAGGTCACTAAAAGAGGATGACATCAAGTATTACATAGATCTATCCAAGATCATGTCTGACACCTACAATCCATGTGAGTACTTTTAAAAATTATTTCAGTAGTTTGACCCCATGAAGAAAATGAAAAAGGGGCTAAGAACATAACTCATTCAAAGGGGTTGGGACCAGGAGAAGATATATGCCTATTTGAATATAGGTAAGAGATTAGCTAGTTGGAGCACAATTTTGAAGACCTGAACACAAATAATACATTTTAGAACCTATGAGATGATCACCATGAGGAGAAAGCTTTGGTTAAATAATAAATCTTATTCAAATGAGAAGAGGGGGATACTCTTGGGAAAGATTAAAATGACAACCCTTCAAAGAAGGAGGAAGTTTCAGTGATCTAGAGGCCCATAAACTAGCCACCTCCTATGTACCCATAGCTGACTACCCCACAACAATAATAGGCCTCCTTGGGGAATCTTGAGGTAACATCATATCATCCTATCTATGGGTCACAACCCTCTAGTTCTCCCCCTTAAGCCCCTATTAAATAAGGTACACTTTTCTCAGCCCCTTCTTTCCACTTCTACTTCATTCTTCACTCCCTCTTCACCTTCCACAATTTCCATTGATCTTTCACTACTCCTCACTACCCAACCTATCAACTCACTCATGCCACTTTATTATACATATTTGATCACCTCCCTTGTGTCATTTATCACTCCTCTACCCTCATCATCCACATCATCATCTATTATGGTGCAATCGTTCCATGTCCCTATCCGCCTCCCACCTTTCTCTCCTTACACTCTAACCCTTCACCCACTTATCCCCCAAGGAATAGAGTTTACTATTTCATAGCATCAAGTGACTATTCCCTTTCAATTTCCATAAAAATTCCCCTTTGTATTAGATTTAATCCAGTCATAGGACTAGTTTCATTAGCAGTTGGAAACTATTATAAAATCTTGAGAAGCTTGGGTAAAGAAGAGAAGAGGGAACGAGGCCAAGGCCCTAGTATTGCTTCACATGTGATCATTATTTGAATCAATGTAGTAATATATAATGATTTCACATATGGTACCCTAAGTAATCAAGTTATTAGGAATAGATGAAACTAGGCGATTACTCAATACATGCCATCAACTTCAACCTTAGCCAAGCCAAACCGATTGATAGGGTTGACTTAATGGAATAAATGTAGAATTCCATCACCATGGACTATACAAATTTGGTTGATGATTAGAGAAAAGAGAGATAGAACTCATAATAGTGAAATCTATAGTTGACTACCTCAATACTAATGTGAAGTCCAAATATGTGGAGCTCACCAAAATGAGGTCCAACCTGTAGATCTATGTCACCAATGAAAGCTTATAGGTGGAAGCCAACCAAAAAGCCCAATTATTGATCCAAGTTATAAACCTAAAGAAAAAGATAAAGGGTCTGAAGAAGGAGAAATAGGTTATGGATAATAAGCTACATGAGAAGGAAGAGGAGCTCACATAGACATATAAGAGTCAATTGGACTCTATAAGTATAAAAATGTAATTATAGTAGCAGATGTAGTAGGAGTCCTCAACCAAGGACCAAGAAAACTTATAATTGAATCATGACCTCATCACTCACTCCCAGACTATGGGAATCCTCCCCATGGTCTAATAATTATATGTATTTTATTAGAAGAGAATAAATAATATGTTCATGAATTCAAATCCAATGCTTGGGTTCACCATGAACTCTTAGAGGTTGAGCTCCCAGGTGAGTACATCCATAGACTAGGTCCTAGCCTTCATATCCCCTAAGGTTTAAGATTCATATCTCCTCATCTAAATACTATATAATATTACAAATAGGATTCTATAAGCAACAGGGGTGGCTGATTGAAGGTAGGTAGTGGTGACAGTCAATGAGTTCCTGAGTTGTAATAAGGTAGTGATAAAGTGCAAGGAATTTTTAGATACCTTAAAAAAGGTGGTTAAAGATATGAAGGGGCATATCAAATAGATGGCCTAATTGGGAATCCCTTCCCCATTCCTCATATATAACACCTTCCTCTCAGAGGACAAAATAAAATATTTTTTGGAAGAAATCAAAATGACTAGACCATTTTTGTGGTTTTTGGTCAAGAGCCAAGTGTCTCTGAGGTGGAGACCATTTTGTATGCTCTCACTCAGCTAGAGTTTCAAACATTGGTAGTTGTTCAAGGCTTAAGTAACATCTACTTCAAGGAGATTATCAATCTAGACAAGGCCTTTGAGGCTCTAAATAAGAAGACTTAGTTGAATGAGGAAGAGTGGATTCCTTTGAAGGTGGCTCTTTAGAAATTATAAGTTATATAGGCCTTTCCCCTTTTTGTAATTTTTCTTTGATTAGTCCAAGAAACTAGAGTTTTGGTTTCTTCCATCCATAGGCAGATTCATTTTTATAAGTCACCAAGAACTGTGGACCATAATTCACATTTTTTTTTGGACCAATTATCTTTTGTCAAGGATGAGCTTGGTGGGTTCATCATTTTGTGTTCTGGCCTCCTCTTTTTCCACAAGTCCCTTTTATATTTATACTAAGTTTCAACTTCCTTCCATAGCTTCCACGTGGCACCCTGATGCTCTTTCAACTCAAATAATTTATTGACTTCCCTAGGAGAAAGATCATCCCTCCACATGGCATCCCAATGGTCACCTAAGGGAGGTTTATTTTTTTCAAACTTTTAGGTAGTGTCATTGGCTGACAGAGTAATGGGTAGGGCCTTCTATGAAATTACATTAAAAAGGAAGTGAAACTTGACACATGACACCATAATTCTCCTCAAAAGCAAAGGTTTATTTTGTTAAGACTCTATATTACATAATTGGTTGATAAGGTTAGGAATAGGTCCCACTATGCAGTTGTAATAAGAAAGAAGTGAACCTTCCATGTGGTATCACAGTGCTTATCTAAGGTGAAGTTTTTCCTGTCAAACCTTCAAGTAGTTCCATTAGGTAAGAGGAGTAAACCCCTATTTATAAAAAGCATTATAGAGGTAGTTTTAGAGGTGGACACATGTTACCAGCGTACTTCTTCTATGTGTCACGGGCATCACAAGGCATTATAGTTATGCCATATCTAGGTTATTAAAGACAAACTATACTCATGAGTTCGAGTTCCCTAGTCAGTTGCAATGGCCTCATGATGAGAGCAAGTGCCTAGTTCTAAGTGTCACTTCCTTGAGAGGCTATTGTGCCTATATAAATAGAGCTTTTTTCTTTGTAAAGGGCTAAAAATTTTAGATACTTATTTAATATTAGAGCATCCATTGTAATAGTTAGTTCTAGAATAGAAGTAGTAGTAGTTTTTATTTTCATTTTGTGACCTTAGTAGGTACCCCTCATGGGTAGGATTGAATATTTTATATTGTGCCCTTGACACCTTTTATATTTTTTTCTTCACCTAACAATGAATATGATGTGGTGTTCTATGTCAAATAGAATGGGTTTTATTACTGTCTATTATTTCTTTTCTTTACTTATATAGTGTAGGCTTTTTTTTAAGTTATAGACATTAGACCATGCATATGCTTTTTTAATATGTGTATAATTTTCAAAGGTTGAATCTATTTTATAAAATTTTAGGAGGGAAAGATTTAAACTTCTAGTGCATTACCTTCATTAGTTTATATTTTATGTTTTACTTGAATTTCTTCCTTACCCTTTCCCTCCAAATAAATTTGAAGAACCACATTCTAAAACCCTAAAGGTTGATTTATAGACTGCATTTGATTCCCACATCTATAAAGTTACCCATATAAGGTTGTTCACCTAGAGCGAGGGTTTTAGGCATCAACAAAGGCAAAACCTTAGAAATATACATTCATTATCTATGATAGTAATGACTTTGGATTTTGATTGTGGAATGAGGAAGATAATAAAATCATTAGGAGTAGAGATGTCATCTTCAATCAAAAAGTCATGTACAAAGAACATTTGCTGGAAAATAATCAAGAGAATGCCAATAATGAATATACAATGTTGGAAGATGTCACAAATGAAAATTTTCCAAGGTACCATTGTAGAATATACAATAACAATAGGAACCCCAAACCCCTATTGTAAGAAGATATACTAGATTAAGTTGACCACCTAAAATCTTTACTCCTTTTAATTATTTGTTACTTAGTGATGGTGGTGAGTTAGAGATATTTAAAGAAGTAGTACAGGTTAATGACAAGGAGAAGTGGGAGAAAGTAATGAATGAGGAGTATGACTCTCTCATGATGAATAAGACATGGGTTTTAGTGAAACTTCCAAAGAGAAAGAAGACATTTTAGAACAAGTGGGTGTACAATTTTAAGGATGAGGATGGCGACAAAAATAATTACAAGGGTAAATTTCTAGTGAAAGGATTTGCACAAAGAAACGTATATATTTTGATGAAATATTTTCCCCTGTCATTAAAATGTATTTTATTAGAACTATTTTGAGTATAGTTACAGTGGAAGACTTGCATTTATAATAGTTGTATGTGAAGACTAATTTTATTCATAGGGATTTAGAGGAGGAGATATACATACAAAAACCATGAGGGTTTGAATTTAGTGGTAAGGAAAAGTTTATGTGCAAACTAATGAAGAGCTTGTATGGCTTTAAGAAAGCTCTAAGGAAATGGTATATTAGGTTTAAAATTTTCATGATGGAACAAGGATATACTATACATCATTCTAACCCTTGTATGTATTTTAATAAATTTTAAAATGGTACCTATATTATCCTACTTTTGTATGTGGATGACATGTTGGTGGCAGGTTCTAACATGAAGGATATTAATGTACTCAAGAGATAATTAAGAGATTATTTTATTATGAAGGATATTTTTAATACTAGATAGATCCTTGGGATGATAATATCCAAAGATAAAAATAATTAAAGGTTGACATTGTCATAGGGAGAGTACATCAATAAAGTATTGGAGAGGTTTAACATGTAGAAGGTGAAACTAGTTGGAAAACCTTTGGCAGGCCACTTCAAGTTAATAAAGGAGTAATGACCCAAGATATAAGAAGAGAGGAATCACATGTCCAAGACACCTTATTCATCAGTAATTAGTAGTTTGATATATTCAATGGTGTGTACAAGGCTAGACATTTCACATGCAATGGTAATGGTGAGTAGATTCATGAGTAAGAAAAGAACATTGGTAGGAAATAAAGTAGATTCTTTGTTACCTAGGAGGGACCACAGATGCAGTACTATGTTATGGTGGATCAAATGTTACTCTATAGGGATATGTTGATTCTAACATGGTGGGATATTTGGATGGTAGGAGAAGCAATACCATGTATGCGTTCATTATGGGTGGTACAATGGTAAGTTGGTTATCACATCTATAAAAAGTAGTGGCACTTTCTACCATAAAGGTTGAGTATGTTCTTGTTACTAAAGTAAGAAAGGAGATGATATGGATACAAAGGTTGATGGAAGATTTGGAACAACAATAAGGAAAAGGGATACTTTTCAATGATAGTTAGAGTGTCATTCATGTAGTAAAGAACTCAGCATTTCACTCCAAGATTAAATGCATTCAATTCAGGTATCACTTCATTTGATTAGTATTAGAAGAGGAGCAACTAAAGCTGCAGAAGATACATACAAGTGAGAATCTTGTGAACATGATGACAAAGGTGGTTGCAAAAGTGAAGTTGAAATTTTGTTCAACTTTAGTTGTTCTTCATGGATAAAGAAAATTGAAATGATAAGTTGGTTCAGTAGATGTAGCAGTAAAAAGTTGTGAATAATAACTTTAAGTGGGAGAATTATTAAGTGTCAAGTCACTATTCAAACTCACTATTCATGGGTCATTATTCAAATGACTATTCTTAGTCACTATTCATGTGATTAGGTGGTAGTGGTGAGTTGGCAATGATTATGTAGGATATGTGGTAGATGATGCAAGATGATGTATGAAGGTGATGTGGCATGGCCCACAAATAAGATCTCTCATGAGAATCTAGTGCATGTGATGGAGTGGGGCATAGTACTCCACTAAGAGATAGGGTTTTTTGTCATTTATAATGCACATACTTTTATTTTTGGTGAAAAATAATATAAGGAACATTTTGGGTGCCACCCTTAGTTGGAATCTTGTTTTGGCATGAGGGAGAAGAAAAAATATGGTGTGGTATCTTTAAGAAGTTTGTGTGCACATGGGAGGAAGATGACAAGACTTCACTATTATTTTTTGGCCTCACAAGAGGAGTGGGGTTATATATTTAGAAGCATATGAAAATGGATGTGATCTTGTCTAAAGTAGAATATTACCTTTTGACCCTTACACATGATGTCAAGCATGCTTAATAGTGCACATTTTGGCCCACATGGAAATGTGGCACCACATGTTCTCTTTCCCCATAATTCATATCTTTCTCCTTCTTTATAAATTATATAAATAAGTATGCATTCCTTTATTTTTTTTATTGATTCATTCCAAGTAGTGGATGTGATTAGACACTTGTATGTCTTTGTCAAAGCTTGTTGTAAGCTTTGTGTGAAGCTTGTTGTAATCTTGTTGAAGCTTGTATGCATTACAAATAAGAAGTTTTTAAAAGATAGGAGAGATGTGAGTGACAAGTTATTATCACTAGGTTATTCTCCAAGTGATAATACAATTAATAGCTAATCATTTATTTGTATATGTACCTAAATTAGTGAACCACATAAATATTGTCTTATGGTTTGCATTGTTTGTATTTGATTTGTTCTAGTTTAATTTTTTGCTTTTACATATCTTCGCTCTCTATAACTTTGAGGATATTATTTTTCATGCATTTATCTAAATAAATTCTTTATATCTTGTAAGAACCTATCAAGTTTTTGATCTCTCTGAATGCACACCTTAAATGGTGCATCAAGAAAGGAGTGGGTATACCATTGGTGCTTCACAAGATTTTTGGTCAATTTTATCATTACCTAAACCCATTACGAATCCCACTTTTCCAAATCTTGTGTATACATTTCTCCCTTGAATAACCCATAACTAAGCAAATTCCCCTTTTTCTAACAATTCAACCATGCTAATCTTGTTAGAAATGATTAAGCAAAAATTAGGGAACTAAGTCAACCTAGTTGACTTAGTCTGAGGCCTACTAGTAACTTTTCCTAACTAAATGGATCGAGATGGCCAATCTTGTCAATTGAAATTTTGGAAGGGGTTAATGCTTCTCCATTTCTATAAATACAAGGCTCATTTCAACCCATAGGAAGGAACATTAATTTCTATATTGTTACAATTCATGATTCCACTAAATATTTATTTGAAGGAGCCATTGCTTAGGATTTTCCTTGGAGAGAAGATTACTTTTCTTGTGGGAAGTGTTAGATGTAAATTAGGATTTGATTATCCTAGAGATGATTTTTATTGTGTGATACTTACAATCCATAACAACCTCTTGCAAATCACCATTGGCCAAGGGAGAGATTGAGACTCGACAGATTCACCCAAGGTAACTATTCCTAACTCTTGTTATTTCATTTGATAAATAGATATTGTTTAAGTAATATGTGTTGTGGATGTATAAATACTTGCTTATATTACCTCTATGCTTAAACTTATTATAAATATAGGGTTTTCTTTCCTTACCATGTTTAATTTTAGGTGATCTAGGCCCACATTTTCCTATCATGATCCTTTGATTATTTATTTATGTTTAGCCATCCCCTTTTGTGCCATAAACTTTAGTGAGCACTAAATTAGTTTTATTTTATGTACTTAGACCTAGCTAGGATTATTATATAGTGTCATTTTCCTAGAGTTTTTATAACCCTCTTCTTTGGTATTGTGTGGTAAGGGATCCCTTGGTTAGGTTTAGTGGATCTAATTTGGTCATGCTCTTGATTTAAACATGCATTAAAATAGATGTTAGATGATTACATTATCCTATCTTAGATTTTAATAAGTCGGATAAGTTATAGATGTATCTTAATTTATTTCATACACATTGATTGTTTCTTTTTTATCACTCTTATTTTTAGTTGGTCTCACTTAGTATGGTGGCTTACTCAAATTATTTACATGAGAAGTAGAAACTACGTTGTTTACATATTTGAGCTTATTCTTTTCTAAAAACATAACTTTTATTTCCTTGATTGTGTGACATAAATCCTTAAATGATGAAAACTTATTAAACATAATATATTAATCTAGAGGTGAAATCAAACTTAGTTTGAATATGTCTTGTAATTCCTTATCTACCTTAAGATTATTCATTTTTGACAACATGGTCTTCTACCATAAAATATATTCTATGATAAGCTCGTTGGACCCTTGTTTGAGTTGATAAATATGAGCATATGAAATATTTTCACAGATGTTGATTGAGAAATGTGTAAGGAACAAGTCAACCAAAGGATTAAATGAATGAACTGACTGATGTGGTAAATCATAGAACCATCTTAGATCATATTATTTTAAACTTATATGTAATAACTTGGTCAACAATTGATGGCTAGACACATAATCCAAACATGTTGTGTTAAATTATTTCAAATATTGTTTGGGTCACCTTTTACATCATATAATGTAAGATTAGGTTCCAAAAAATAGTTTGTAAAGTATATTCTAAAATATGTTAAGCCAATGGAGTATGAAATAAAGTCTATAAATCCAATTATTGATTAGGTTTTGATTCATTATGTTCCATTTTTAACACCTTAGTTTACAGAGTTAGAATAGTCTGCATAAGGGATTGTGCATCAGAAGTAGAATGTGTGCTAAACAATGGTGGCGTCTCAAATGATTAAACATGAATTAGCATATTAATCTACTAAAACCCTTGTTGTCCCCATATTAGATGGTTGTACAAATTTTGTATTTATTGATGTGGATAAAGGTAAATAACCCATAGTAATTAAAGTATCGAATGGATTATCCATGGTTGCACTTTTTATATCCAAAATATTTTGAAAAATGGTATGATAATCTTGAGGTTATTCATGATTTCTTCTCAAAATTTTTTGATAAATTGTACTTTATTAAGCTTTGGTTGTCCGCCACCTATAAGTGTAAGTACATCTTGATGTTCATATTAAGATTCAATGTTGTCTTGCTTATATTATTCATTCTCTAATGTATTATCATGCACTTTTACATACGCATTTTATGCATTACTATCTGAAGGTTATAATATTCTCTTTTTATTATCCTTCTTATGTGCCTTATCAAAATAAAATGAGTGTGATCAACTTGAGTACCACTTATTCTAGTACTTCTTCTAAGATAGGTATAAATAATTTTATTATAATGCGTAAAATATGAAATGAAAACTTGGAATATTACCACCAACAAAGAATTTATCAAATCTAAAAACCCTAATACAATAACTAAAAATAGTTTTAAAAAGGAAAAAAGTTGATGAGATGTGGGTGAGTTGATAGAGTGTCTTGGTTATTTCAATCCCCGCCCATGTTAAAATTTCACTGGGGCATGTGAGGCTAGTTATGACTATTGGTGTTATTCTTGAGGCTGGTTGTGGTTGTTGGTACTATTTTCAAGGTCAGTTGTGGTCATCGATGGTATTTTTTAGGCTAATTATGGACATTGGTGGTTAATCACTTGGTATTTAGGCCCCTATTATGTCCCAAACTAGTTTTTAGCTCTGATGAAAAGTGATTACCAATCAAAAAAAGGAAATAAACTATAACATCTATGATTAGGGTTTGTAATATTCAATCAATAGATGGGTTTGCCAATACATTTTATAAAAAAATTAGATAACAAGATATTAAATCCTAATCATGAAAAAATATTATGTAAAATCAAAATGAATAAAATATGTAATAAATCACACAAACTGATTTGGAACTTGTTAACTATATAAATTTACTAAAAGGGGAAATAGAAATAAAAATAACTTAGCAATAAATTAGATATGTAGGACTATGATTGTGAAAATGAAATTAATTATATGGATGTATGAGATAATTATGATTCATGAACAAGGTTTTTCATATATTTGGGATAAGGCCATGATGTTTGGACATGGCCGACCTGCACTGACATCTATTAGGCATGCCAACATCTGGTAGAGTTTAGCTTTTTTTATAAAAATAGATTAATGCAACTTTACCTGTAGGTCCTATGTGTATGATCATATATGTGCAATTCACTACAAAAGTTAATGTATGCCTTATTATTCACTTAGAACCTTATCTTGATATATAATTAAGGATAAACATAATAAATTGGAAAAGGGGGTTATTGGCTGAGGTTGTGCTTGACCTCAACACCCCTTGTGTTGAACACTGCTTATATACCAATACTCTAAAGAGGGATAAAAATCCATGTAGTTCTTCCATGTTATGGTGTGTATGAAATGCTAGTGTAATGTTATATTTTGATGCAATCCTAGTGTATTTATGTGCTTCAAAAATTACTTGTGACTTTGGAGGTGTATCCAAACTTAGCTCAAGGTTACTAGGGTTGTGTTGATTCAAAATTGTGAAGAATAGGTGTTTTATTCATAATGTGTAGTTAAATATTCCAACTATTATCAATTGTATTAGCCTCTAGTGAATAATGGCTATAAAATGTGGCTTTACAGTGATCTCTTTGGAAAACACTCAAATGAGACTTTATGAAACATGTGTAACAACTCTTTATATGGATTTGAATTTGATAAAATATCGATTATTTGGTGGTAGGACGCGTTTAGTGAATTCAGGCATTACTGGTAAGTGGAATAGTCTTGAAGGAGTGATATTGTATGATTAGAAAAGATAACTAATCTAAAATCATGGATTAGTTAAGGGATGATCTTAGGCTCTTTAGAATGAAGAATGGGAACATCATATATTAGATTTATTTAAGGGTAAGGGTCATCCACATAGAAATAGAGGAATAACAAATTAAGACCATGGAATTAGGTAATAGCTAAGTGCAAGTAAGAAGATGGTCATAAGTGCATTTTTAGCATTAAATGTTAATTTTAGTGACTAAAACATCACAAAAAAAGGTTCATTGAGTCCAATTTACAATTAGACTTGATGAAGTTTCATAGTTCATTATCCAGTTTATCATTCATCAAAGTTTGTCTCAAAAGGGATTTAAGACATCCTTCCCTCTTAATAAATAATCATCCTTAGGTCTAGATAAAAGTATGGGGATATTCCTTACATAAAGTTTATTTATCCTTTCAGGTAGCACTCCCTTCACCATATTGTTCCCACATAATTTACACTTGAAAAAACTTCCTATTCTGTAGCATAGCACTATACTCTTCTAGAATCTTAAGGAACTTGAGGTAGATTTTGCCCTCATCCTTGATTTTTAGATATTTTCAATTAATCTCATGAGTATGATCATTAAAATACTTATAATAAAATATACATGAAATAAACTGTGAATGTGCAAGAAAGCTAGCAAGAGCATAAGACAAAAAGATACATGGATCACATATGTAAACTTATCCCACAAACAAATGTGAAAATTAGGTTGACTTTCCAAATTTAATGGATCTATTTTGGGGTAGTACTCTAAGGAAAACATTATATTTTACCTAAAAGATCCTATGGATTCTATTTAATTTTCCATAAATGTTTTATTGATCTGAAGTTTATATAATCCATTGTTTAGTGATATTAAATTGCTAATCATATGAGATTGAATAATTATAGGCCCAATGGTGTCTCTCATTTCTAAACTTTCCCACCTGATAGGTGTTATACACTTTCATTTATACATAGCTTAAAATGGGGCCATATCAATAAATAAGTGGTAATATTTGTACATAAAATAAACCAAATGGTGATCGATGACATACATTTAGATCTTATCTTCAATAATTTGATTAACTCTTTGTTTGACCATCAATCTCAGGGTGATAAAAATTAAAATTGACTTTCATTATAAAATATGCATGAATTACTCTAGAGGTAAACAACTTGTCTATATCAAAAATAATTGTTTCAAGTACTCCATGAAGATAAAATACCTCTTTGAGACAACTTTGGGCTAGATTTGGGGCCTTATCCTTCAAATTACAGAGCATGAAATCAGAAACCTTGATCAATTTATCTACAATGACCAAAATGGATTCATCACTCTTCTTGGACTTCATTAATCCAACGATGAAATTTTTTGATATAACTTCCCACTTATGATGAGGGATGTCATGAGAATAAATATTACTAGTTGAGTGGCAATGCTCAATCTTGAGTCTCTGATATTACAAACACATAGCTAAATAAATAATTATGTCCTTATTTATTGTTGGCCAAAAGTACAAAGGTTTAAATTTTGCATACATTTTGGTGACTCCAAGATGATCACAAAAAGGCACATCATGGTATTCCTCAAGGATTGTATCCCTCGATCCTCCTTCCAAATGTACATAAATTATGCCCAAAAACCTCAACAACCCATAATTTCCTATGATTAAATCATTGTTCATTCCTTCAATGTGATCTTGAAGCAACTTGGACAAGTGCACTATAAAAACTCATTATCTTCAAGATGATCCCTAATCAGATATTTGAAGGTTAACTAAAAAATTATCATAATCTTTGCACAATATTATCCTTTCCTTTGACATGGGAAATATCAATCTTAAAATTTCACGTAAACTCCAACCACCTTCTTTTTCTAACACTTTGATATGATTTGGTGAAGATAAAAACTAGTCTCTTATTATCTATTTTGAGCCTAAAAAATATTCCCATAAGGAAATATCACTAGATATTTAATGCATAAACAAGATCAAAAGCTTGAGATCATAGATAGGATAATTGAGTTCATGTTTTTCATTCTTCTTGACTCATACACAATTACTTTCCCATACTACATAAGCACACCATGAAATCCTTCAAAAGAAGTATTCATCAAAATTACAAATTCTTTCTTGAGGTCTCATACCTAAATAATTGGGTTAAACATCAAAGCCTTTTTTAAGTTATAAAATTATAGGTCACACTTCAAGTTCCACTCAAACTTATCTCATTTTTGTTTTAGGGAAGTAATCAAGTTGTCTTTCTTGTATTTCTTAATGAACTATCAATAATACCCATCCAAACCCATGAAACTTCTTACTTCACCTACATTTTTAGGATAAGGCCAATCCAAAACCACAACTATTATTTTTATCAAAATCACATACTCTATGTAATATATATATATATATATATATATATATATATATATATATATATATATATATATATATATATATATATATATATATAAGTTGTTCATTAAATTTTATAGATTTACATTCTTAAAATTATATATATATATATATATATATATATATATATATAATTTTAAGAATGTAAATCTATAAAATTTAATGAACAACTTATGATCATGAAAACACTTAATCACTATTCTCAAATGTTCCTCGTGATCTTGTTGATTTTTAGAGTAAATCAATATATCATCCAGTATTACAATCAAAAACTAATCCTAAAAGCCATGAAACACATGATTAAGGAGGATCATGAACGTATAAGGGGTATTTATCAAACTAAACTGGACTACAATGAACTCATAATGCATATACCTTGTTCTAAAAAATTCTTGAGCACATTTTCTTCCTTAATCTGAAGTTGGTGATAGCTATATCTAAGGCAATTTTTAGAGAGCACAAATGCTCTTCTCATTTATCAAAACAAATCATCTACACTTGGAAAATTATATATATTCTTGATGATAACCTTGCTTATCATTCTATAATAACTATATATATGAAAACTCCCATCTTTCAGCTTTAAAAAAATCATGAGTGCACTTTGAGGTCACACACTAGGATGGATGAGTCATTTTTATTACAATTCTTGTAGTTGCATCTTTAGCTCTTTTAATTTTGTAGTGTTCATTTTGTAGGGGGCCTTAGAAATATTCTAAATTCTAGTGGTTAGGTCAATGGAAAAATCAAACTTCCACTTAGGATGAATCCCTAATAAGTCATTAAGAAACACATCTTAGAACTCTTATATAATAAGATGATCATCAACGCTAAGTTTGGGGTCATCCTAGAACACCTCAATAAGAGTTAAAAAAACTTGCACACTTTTATCACTTCTTTCTTAACCTATATAACATGTATTAAATGGGCATTACAAGTCTAACAATCCCTTGAAGGATCACAGGGTTACCTTGATCATCCAAAACCTCAATCATCTTTTTAAAACAATCCAACATGGCACCGTAGGGTCCAAACCAATCAATTCCTAGAATTATATCATAAGACCCTAACTTTGTCACATGAAAATTGACATGAATTCTCATTATTCCCAATTCAAGCTCAATATTATTCATAAACCTATCAACATGCTTATTCCTACCCATCCCAAACTCGACCATCATGATTGCATTGCACAAGGATTTGGATTCCATATTACACTTATTCAATGTGTTAAAAGAAATAAAACTATTGACAACACTTTAATCATCCAAAATAGAAACTTGGTGACCAAATAACATACTTGGTATCACTATAAGAGTGGCCTACTCCTTTTCTTCTTTCTTGTCGATAGTTGCATATAAATTCTCTTGAGAATGGTTAGGTTTGGGTTCTTCACAATAATATTCAACATGCTCCCACTGACCCTTTTCTTCCTTGGTTCTAACTTTAGCTCATGATTTCTTTAAGCATAATAAAACTATGTAGTTAGTACTCACATGTGTGTGAGTAAATATATTTGATAGTATATTAGTGAGTGAACAACTCATGTTGATGAGATGTTGATGAAGAGAGTTTAGAATTTATAGGAGGTTGGTTTAGATTTTATAAGACATGAATCCTTGCTTATTAAAGAGATGTCATTGTTGATATATTGTAATCATTATTGTTGAATAATGTAATAAAGATTATTCAATGTTTTATGTTAAGATCTACAAAAATCAATATTTGGTATGAGAGGAGTGTTTTCCATGTGATGGAAGATTCATACATACATTAGGAGTGATTTCTTATTTATCATTTCCCCGCGTAGTGGTGACCATTATATATTAACTCTCAAATTCTCTAACATCTTTATTCATTCTTTATCACTTAATCTATGTGTAGTCTACACCATGTCAGATTTGTGTATTGTAGTTTGCATTATGTCATTTTATTACATTTATCGAATCTATAGAATTAGTTTTGGCATGCACTAACTATTCATGCCTATCTGACCACTAATGTATTTTGTTTAATTTTTGTGCTTGTTCAAGCCTTACAAGTTATCATCACTAGTGTAAATTAGATCTGCCAACTATTTGCCATGTATTCCATATGGGTGTTCATATATTTTCCATGTGTGATCTATTTGAATAACATGCAATTTATGCCATGTGTTCAACATACAAATCTATTTATATTTCATAATGCCATAGTAGTATACATTCCAGTCCTTTTTTTAAGAGTTTTAAAGTTTAAAATATAGGTTTTATTTATGAGTCTTAATCTTAGTTTAAAATCATGAATTCTAAGTCTTGTTTAAAACTTTAAAAGTGGTGTTTTTAGTTTTATTTTTTATTTTTGTCTTTTTGCTTATAAGTGGGGTATTTAGTTAAAAGACATATGTTTATCAATTTTATATTTGTTTTTTATAGTTTTTGTTATTCAAAGGAGTGAATAAAACATCAACAAAGTGAATTTCCATGTGGTTTAATAAATATGTAGTCTTTATTATATTTTGATTTGCTAAATAATTTTGTGTTTATAGGTTATGTCATTTGTCAAATAAATTATTTATAAATGGATGCATTTTCAATGGAAACCATTATCCAAGATGTTATTCATTATGGGGAGGAGGAATATATTATACAAAATACAAAAATAGTTGAGCTTCAAGTCTTTTTTCACTGAGTAAGTAGTGTCACACTAAAGGACAAAGGTAATGGAGGAAGGAGGTCTAATATCAACCTCTTATTAGTTGCTAACAAATGGGATGCAAATGCAATAGTGACACCATTATGCACTAAAATGGATAACGCTAAGGACAATTCTTATTGACATTAACAATTGTCTTTGTTATTCATAATTGAGTGGCAGTGATCATGTTTGGTGGCTTATAAACATGACAATGAGGATTCAATCCTTATTTTTTTATTTTTTAGTTTATATATGTTGTGTAAGATGATGAGGTCATTTTATGGATCATTATATCAATAAACAAAACCATTATCTCTTGCATAAATCATATTTTAAAAGTGGACTTATATGTATTTTAAAAACTTATGCTTGTTTTAGAGTAAAATATAAGATAATATCTAGTCTATTCTTTAGATATTGTAATTTGCATCATTTCTATTTTATAACAATTTTTTGGGAAATATTACAAATGTTGTATATGCAAGATGAATTAGACCATCAATGTAGATATAAAAGTTTCAAGTGATCAAATACAAAATAAGGGATAACCTTCATAAAGATTTAGAGATCACTAGTAGCTATGGAATCACAATCTTCATGTTACTCTGGATATCCTCACTAGATTTATATTCTAATATAAATCGTCTTCATATTTATTTAGTTTTTATTGATATGGATGTAATATTTATGCATGATCATCTAAGGCATACAAACACATTTGTATCAACCAAAAATAGGTCATGTATTTTTAGGTTGGTTTGTTTTATGTTTTTGTATGTGAATGTGTAAGGACATATTTGACAGGTTATATAAAATAATAAAACAAGTCATAAAGAACATCTTTGACTATAATCTAACTTCATATTCAGATTCTTCTCAAAAAAATAGACAAGTTAAAAAAAATCATCTTGATCTAAGCTTGTATGTAAAATTTATGAACATTTTAGTGATATTTGTACATATACATTTGAAGCTTTGGAGTTCATCAGTCTAGCTCTGAAGTTCATCATTCTAACTCCATAATACATCAACCAAGCTTCGAAGTTGCACATAATTAGATCTGAATATTCTTAAAATAGATTTTGAGGTTTGATAGGCTAAAGGAGGCATGAGAGAATGTTTTAGAACATGTTTTACATACTTTCTATTTATATAAATTTTATAAATATGAACTTTCAAAAATAGACATCATCAAACATCAACAAATGCATAGTTTAGCAACTATGGAAACATGAAGGAAAAGAGCCCCAAGAAATGATTTTTATCTATTTTTAGAAAGTGATGTATTTATGAAAATAGGTATTGCTAAAGCAGAAAAGATATTCATAATAATCCAAATACTAAGAATGTCTTATATATCAAATTTGTTATAAGAATCAAGTTTGTTATTTGTTATTTAATATCCTAGAAGAATAGATTTCTAAACTGATTTGTTAGTTTGTTGAGGTTAGTAAATTAGTTTCAAACTGATTTGTTAGGTTGTTAGAATTAGACAATCAGTCCCAAAATGATTTGTTAGAGTTATTACTCTCTAATAATAATTTTTTAATGAATTATTATAAATACAACCTTTTTATTCATTATGAGAGTTAGTAGAGTGTGATTCAAAGTTAAGAGTTAGATATAGCACGAATTTCATATAGCTATCAAGCATTTCTCAAATTGTAATCATTTTTCATAAGTAATGAGAAGTTGATTAAGTTTGTATAAAGCTAAGTGTTTATCCAAATCCTATTCCAAGTAAGAGTAAGGGCCCACTCAACCAAATAAGAATGATCTTTTATGGTATTTATGTTATGTGTTATTGTTTAAATATTTCAATCTTTATGTTAAGTATTGTGTGATATATTTTATCCTGCAAGTCTTTGTGTGTTTCATGTGTATTTCAGTCAAAGTTTACTTTCAACTTTTTCTTTCAAAACATTATGTTTCAACAACCTATATTAGAAGTGTGTTTATATTTTCTTCAATTTACATTTTTTTAATTTAGATTAATTGTGTGTTTCATTTTAAAGTATTTTAATTATAGTAAGTGTGTTTATTTTAAATCATTTCAAATTTAGCAAAGTGTATTTCCCTTCTAATCATTTAAATTCAACAAGTATGTTTGCTTTCATAAGTTATAAATCAGATTTTCAATTCAATTAATTAGATTAGATATTTAGAATAAATTATCAATAACTCCCCCCAAACATATAATTTTTAGTTCTTATATTTATACATTATTGTAGACTGTCATTGGACATTGCCCCTAGTTTGATATGACATCAATTGAACTTAGTTGATTAAATGAATGGATTGATGACTCTTATCATAATAATAAATAACTTTCCCTTGTTGTAATAATAATGTAGAGATATAAACCACATGAACTAGTTTGGTTGATGTGTTTGCATGAGTTGGTTGATGGGTCTCAATTCATGAAACATGTATTCAAATGAATAAGTTGATGGGCTCTTATTCATGGTAGATGTAGTTACCACAATCAATGTAAGTGTTAAGATCATATGTAAGATTCAGGGTGATAGGTTTCTTAGTTATATAGTGGTGATGTCTTCCCATGTTCATACTAAGGGGAAGAATAATAACATAATTATATAGTTAGTACTCACATATGTGTGAGTAAATATATTTGATAGTGTGTGTGATTAAACAATATATTTGTGAAATAATAATGGTGAGAAAAAATCACATAGATGACATGTAGATGATATATTGACAAAGAGAGTTGATAATTTAGAGGGGTTGGTTTAGATTTGATAAGGCATAACTTCCTATTGATAGGAGATATCATTGCCTATATATTATAATCAATATGTTGATTAAAGTAATGAATATTATTGAGTGTTTTGTGTTAATCTCTACCAAAATAAATAAGGTCTTTGGTGTATCACTTTTTACTGTAAGAGGGGAGCTAGTCCCTTATTGATAGTTATTTATAGGAAAATAACATCTATTTTTGGAATTTGGAACACTTTCAACTCTAGGGGATGATTTCCAAAACTAAAGCTTTTGAAAACTCTTGACTAGATTTCCTAAAATCTTAATAAAAAGCTTTTACTTCTTTTCAAGCTTATTTTTTCTCTTTTCATTTTCCACATTGGAAACCTCTACTACTTGAGTCAAATTCTTTGGCCTTACCATCTTAATAGAAAACATCAAGGTCTTATTCAAATTCAAAACATTTTTTTGACCCCATCACGCTTTTCATTCATGTAGTGGGAATAACCTAACAAATTCATGAACTTAACCTCATATTATGTTACAAAATAAGTATCTTGGTGAAAATAATGAAACACGATCAAATTTTGATCCTTGTGATGAGCTAACAAGTATTCCTTATGGAAAATTTTCTCAAACTTTTTCCAATAAATTATAGACAAGACATATTGCTTACTTTCTCTGAGGTGATTCCACCAAAGTGAAGCCTTACATTCCAACTAATAAATTCTAAATTTGGCCTGTATGTGGGAACTTAATTATAACAAATCAAAATACTTTATCATGCCAATCAGATAGGCCTTTGCTACAACACTACCTACTTTTCCATCAAATTTTGGTAGTTTCATCTTCTTCATTTCCTTCAGAAAGGGATCCATAAGACATGTAACATGTTTCTCTTCAAGATGGAATTCCCTAGTTAAGCAAGAGGGACTTGGAACATAATTTGATTATTTAGCCTCTCCTCACCCCATATTCAACACAATTTGATGGTTAAATTATTTCCCATTATTTTTTAACAAATCCTTAATTTACTAATCATGGGAATAAATATGAGCCTGTAGCTCTTACATTTCTTCACTGAATTCTTCCATCACATTGGTAACACAAGGTGAAGTCTCTTCTTCATCTATATGACTACTCTCTACAACACCTTTTCTAATGGTGTTCTTTCTTTTGCTTCTTTTCATAGTAGCCTAGGTACAAAGAATTGAGATAGTTATGGGATCACTCTTGAGGTATAAGGTGTATATCAAAGTAAAGAACAAGATATTTCCAATGCTAAAACGAAATCAAATCAATACATTCAAATGAATAGATCATAAATTTTAGTCTCTTCAATGGCATGATATTTCATTGAATCTTTCACCTAGAAAAGGGGAATTACATTAATAATTAGACAAACATAGGAAGTCTTATCATATAAATTGTGGTAATTTGTTAAGGTTTACTAGTCCCTTAGGTCTAAACATGAATAAGGTATTCTATCATTAAAAATTCCTAATTAAAAATATTAAATTCATCTTTTTTATTACCATAATAATCATTTTACACAACAAAAATAATAATATTTTATTTAGACTCAAAATTTTACAACTTTAAGGGTTACAACTACCACTATTATCTAGATGGTTTTTTTAGATTAGTTCATTAAGCATTCCCTCCATCAAATTCCTCCCTGGTGTTTTCCTACTCACCTTTAGGGTCTTAAGGAACCATGTTTGTTCAAACTAATTTTTCCTTGAAATCTCACAAAGGTCAAAGATGAAATCTCTTCTTCTGCAACTGTTGACCAAATTGGACCCTACAAGTCAAATTGAGACCCCTATAGGTTAAAACTTGACTTTATAGGTTTATAAAAGGTTTTAATATTATTTAAAAATGTATATCATAGGTTATTTGATGTTATTTAATGTCATATTAGCCTTGGTCATTAGTCTTTTAGTCCTTATATCATTTTGAATCATTTTAGGGGTCAAAAGGGCCATTTAATGACTTGTACGACTTCTGAGGGAAATGTGAAGGTGTCAAAAGGTTATGTCACATTTAATGTGTCCTATTATGTCTTAGGTAACTATTTATAACTGAAAGTGGTAAGTGCATTAGAAGAAAGAGTAGTTTTCTTGGGAAAAGAGAAGAGTTTGGGACTTGTACGACCCATGGCAAAGTGTGACACATGGGAGAAGGTCATGGAATGAATATTAAGCTTCCTTAGATCTACATAAATAATTTTTAAGTTATAAAAATTCCAAAAACCATTCTACTCCTTTTTCATCCTTGTAGGCACACAGAAATAATCTAAAGGTTTATGCTTGGTATGGATAGTTAGAGAAATTCCAAGCCAAAAACCTTTGAGAGGTGAAATTAAACATAGAGAGATTAATCTCCATAACAATATTTCAAATAACTATTTCCTATGTTTTATGAACCATCCTCATGAAGTTGACTTTGTTTTTATGCCTACTAATATGTGCACCTTATAGGTTTTGCTTCATTTTGGATAAATCCATACAAACCAATTACTAAGTTTGATTATATATTATGTCGTATTCTTTATCTAATGATCCCTATGCTTTTTTTAGTTCTTAAAGGTGTTTATATATGCAAATCATCTCATGTTGCAAGAGGATACACCATTCTATGTTATAGGTAATTTTTCACCATTTTCAAGAGCTTCATGCTTGATCATGGTTTCAAAGGGTTGTTACAAGTCCTTTCTCATGTTATCAATTCCCCTTTTATTCTCTTTTTCTTTCAATATCATCTCTAAATCAACATTCCATGAGTTGCAGTCATGAACACTATGTAGTCAACTCTTTGCTCACTTTTCACTTGTTTCCATGGTTTCAATCACGTGTATGAAACTATCGAGTGTGCTTATGGAGGTGTAGTGAGGTTCTCAAAAAATTTAACATGTATTTATAAATTGTAATGAATAGATTGGTCTCTCTAAAGAGTGTAAAAAAAGGTCTATTATAGTCATGTGTAACATATGCTCTCAGTTTGCCATTGAACATTACCTATAGGTACCTTCATAAAGGATTTCATGTGTGAAAAGAAAGTTTTGATAGTGTTCCAAACCATTTTAAATGATAAGAATGAATTTGGAAACTTTGAAGAGACCTAAAGTTGATCATAAGCATATAAACCTTACCTACTACATGTTATCCTCAATTCACTGTATGTGTGTGAAAATACACACCTATAGGAAGATGAAATATGGGGAAAAACATGATTGAATGGTTTTTATACCATACAGGTTTCAATAACATAGTTTAAGAGGTTAAAATGGTCTTTTAGAGTGATCAAATGGTCAAAAAAATGCTCACTACCATCCTCATCTTCACTGCCTACAAACATGAGAGTAACCACCTTCAGGTGGTGTTAACAGAGAGAAAGGGATCCATTTTAAAGTGTTTTAATAGATAATGAAACTCTCCTTGAGGTCCTAGTGTGAACTAAACTTCATGGAAGACCTAACTAAAAAGCTAAGTTGGAAAATATAAGTTAGAATCCTCCATAAGTAATGACTGTGGAATTCAAGGATCCATTCCTTAAACATGCAAAATAGAGCACCTAGCTATTTTTGAGAGCTTTTACAACAATGTCATATTGAATTTTGATTACTCTTATTGCATTTATTTTATATCTTCTACATATGAGAAAAACTTGACAAAATTTGTAAGGCAAAGGACCAATGGAGGATGATTGTTGAAGAGCTCTAATATGCACTTTTATGCACTAAGTTTAGGTAGTAATATTTATAGGTTTTGAAGGTACAAGGTGACCTTAACACTTCAAGGTGCTGATGAGGCATACTCCCTATTTTTAATGTCTTTATTGAGTGAAATATACACCAATGGACATATATATCATTAGGTTAAGGTTAATGTATAATTTTCCAAGTTCTATACACACCTGTAGGAGTCCTATTCATTTGAAATTAGTCACCTACAACCAACCAAAGGTGAAAATTTTGAAAGGTCTTTTTCCTTCTAATGAACTAAGCTACATAGTAATCTAGAGCATCATATGAACATTGTTGAACATGAAACCAAGAATGATAAGTTATTATGTTAAGTTTTGATTAGATAATCACCTTTATATGTACCTCATTTGGAAATGAGCACCTACATCCAAATGTAATGGTAGAGAGAGGTAGTGAGCATAAAGGGTGAGTTTATTGAGATGGGTATAGCCTAAATATATAATGGGTAGGTATAATCACTGATAAGTTGATCTTTTAAGGCATCATATATACTTATGTAATGTTTCAAATGTCTAACCATATAAGGAACACCTATAGGAGCTCTAAACCAGCAAAACTCAGTCAATAATGTGTTAGGATCCTCCGTAGAGTACAATTGATTACCTTTGTATAAGCAACTAAACACGGAATTAAACCAGAAGTAATAAGTAACTAGAAATTAGAAACAGCAAAGAATAGGTGATACGAGAAATAATAAAATCTTGTATTCAATTCTTCCAGAAGGAAATACAATGAATAAATCTCACTCTTCCCACACCTCTTAGGTGTACAGTAATTCTCCCTCAAGAGTTCTCTCTCTCTCAATCAATTACAAACACAATCAACTCAATAACCAAGTTGTTGTTCCCTCCTCCAGCAGATCTCCTTAATCTTGCACCTTACAGATCTAATTGACCTTGCTTACTCTTGTGTTGCAGATCTTCTTGATCTTGCTACCCTGAAGATCTAACTGATCTTGCACACAACCTTGGCACACTTGCAGATCTCCTTGATCTTGTTACCCCACAGATCAGTTGATCTTGCTCTTCTGCACAAATTACAATACAGCCCCATGGGTCTCATAAATAGAACCCAAACCAAACAATAATTATAAAATTAGACTCAAGACTAAAATTAGTCTTTACATGCAAACTAACTATTCATCCAAAATTAGAATAGTTCTGGAAATGCATGCACATGCACAGAAGTTGGTGTCGATCTATAGATGATCGATGCCGGCCAACCCCTGACCGATGTCAATCGACCCCTAACTAGTTTTGACCGATGTCTGTCGATGTCGGTCGACCCCTAATTGATGTCATTTGGATCTAACTGATGTCGATTACTGTGTAACCCAGAAACCTCCACATTTACACATTCAGTGTAGCTTTTAGCTCCACAACTCAACAATCTCCCACTTGGAGATAAATAGCCACACCTGTACCTATACCTGTACAGAAACATCCTCTAATCTTGTTTTTGGCTTGTATCTCCATCTTCAAGTTCAATCTTGAAGACCAACAAAAGTTAAATGAAGATTCAACTTCTCCTTTGTTCTCAGCTTTGTTAACATATCAGCAGGGTTCTTATCCTTGCTATCCACCGTGACTGCAACAACCTTCTGTAACTCTGAAATCCAGCTAACTGTCATTCCACCAATAGTGAACACATATCCTGTGGTGCTTCTCTTGCCATCCAAGTCACCTGCCATATCCGAATCTACATACCCATGTAGAGAAGTGTTTGACCCTGCATAGCATAAATACCTACTACTGGTCCCTCTCAGATATCTGAGAATCCATTGAACTGCTTTCCAGTGCTTCTTTCTTGGATTAGCCATAAACTTGTTGACAACTCCCACTGCTTGGGCAATATCAGGTCTAGTACATACCATGTACTCAACCTCATCATGTGATTTAGGACACTGTTCTTTGCTCAAATTGAACTATCCAACTATAGGTGTGCTTACCGGTTTTGCATCCTATAAATTGAACCTCTCCACTACCTTATTCACATAATCCTCTTGAGACAAAATCAACCTGTGATTTTCCCTGTCTCTAGAAATACTCATGCCAAGGATTTTCTTTGCTGCTCCTAAATCCTTCATGGCAAATGTCTGAACTAATTTTACCTTTAGCTCAGTAATTCCCTACATGTGTGACCCTACAACAAGCATATACACTACATACAATAACAGGATAATGTAGCTACTATTATCCAACCTGGTAAAATAAACACAATGGTTACATTGACATTGACTAAAGCCATGCTCTGTCATAAACCTATCAAACCTCAAATACCATTGTCTTGGAGCTTGCTCAAGACCATATAACCTGGCCTTATGTCTCACTTGTCCATTCTCTCCTTTCTTTAACCTATATATCCCTTCATTTTTCAGTGCTTTCTTTTCGACTGGCAACTCTACCAAATTCCATGTTTGGTTCTCTTCTAAGGAATCAATATCTTTATTCATGCCATGCTCCCATTATTTCCTGGATTCTACCTGCATTGCCTCTTCAAAACTTCCTGGTTTTCCACCATTAGTGAGCAACAAGTAGTATAAAGAAGGGGAATAATTAATTTGAGGCTTACTTACCCTTTTAGACCTCCTCATGGGCATTTGAGACTCATTGATAGCTTACTATCCACCCAAATTTTATTCTGACAGTGATTGATCCCAGTCATCTCTCGATCTACACTCGACTGATGTTAGTTCCACCTGACCAACGTCGATTCTCACCTGACCGATGTTGGTTTCCACCTACCCGACATCACCAACTTTGGTCTCTATAGGACTGATGTCGATTCCTTCCTAATCGACATCGATCTCTGCCTGATCGATGCCGGTGTCTGTGTTTTCCTGTGAGTGATGATTTTTACCCGTGAGCTCATTCTGGATCATAACCTTGTCCAAATCAACATTACCCTACTCAAAATTATTTAACCTCTTAAGCTGATCATTGTCCATCACCGTCTCTTTGAAAACTAAGGCTTTCCAGTTCTTAAATGTGTCAAAAACATCATATTTCTTCTTTATGTAATAAACCCATACCTTTCTTGTAGCATCATCAATGAAAGAAACATAACACTGTGATCCTCAAATAGAAGCTCCCTGAGCTGGTCCCCACACGTTTGCGTGAACAAACTCCAACTTGTGCTTCTTTTTTGTTGACCCAGTTGTGAGAAACCTCACTTTCTTCTATTTCCCAAAAATGCAATGCGTACAAAAATCTCGATCTATGCTTTTCAAATATGAAAGCTTACCATTTGACTTAAGAATATCCATTCCCTTCTCACTCATGTGACCAAGCCTAGAGTGCCACATCTTTGCATCTATAGCTGAAATAGATAAAATAGAAGAAGAATCAGTAATACAAGTAGATAGATAAAGTGTACCTACTTTCTTACCTCTAGCTAATACAAGTGCACCCTTGGAAGCTTTCCAAGATTCAACTGTGAGAGTTACTGTGCAACCCTCATCACACAAATTTTCTATATAAATCATATTCCTCTTCAGGATGGGTACATGCATGACATCCTTCAACACCCATGTGTTGCCATTCTGTAATTTCAGCTGCACTTTTCCTTTGCCAACAATTTGACAAGGCTCACCATCCCCTAAATAAATTTTTCCAAAGTCTCCATGGACATAATCATGGAAAAATTCTCTATTTGGGGTTGCATGGAAAGAAGCACCAGAATCTAAAACCCATGATTCTACTTTATCTAAGGAAAATATAAGAGCACTTTGTGCAACAATACCTGCATCATTTGCTTCTTTATTTCCTTCATGCTGATCTTCTATCAACCAACAATCTTTTGTTGTATGCCCTTTCTTTCCACAATTCCAGTAAGTTATTCTTCCATTTCTGGATTTGGATCTACAGCCTATCTTTGACCTTGATTTCCCTTGCTTGCCCTTCTCTCTTTGCCATCCCCTACTTTCAACACTTAAACCATTTTCTGATGTTTCCCTTGTGCTTTTCCTGTGAATTTCTTCATTCAAGATTACAATAACAACATCATCAACTTTCAAAATATTTGAAGCAGACGCAGTATTACTAACTGCCATTACCAAGCTATCCCAACTTTCAGGTAAAGAGCATAAGATTAAGAGAGCCTTAATTTCATCATCAAAAACTATTTTGACTGAAATTAACTGATTTACTAATCCATGGAAATCACTAAGATGACTATATACCAATCCACCTTCCTGCATTTGCAAATTAAATAATTGTTTCATAAAAAATACCTTATTCAAAGCTGAGGGTTTTTCATATAAATTTTCCAAAGATTCTATTAACTCTATCGTTGTCTTTGCCTGTGATAAGTTAGAAATCACAGACGATGCTAGGCTCAACCTTATAGATCCCAGAGCCTTTCTATCAAGAACATTCCATTATTCATATTGCATATATGTGGGCTTACTTAAAACCCCACCCAATGGTAAGTACAGATCTTTCTGATACAGATAATCTTCTATCTGCATCCTCTATAATTGATAATTCTTGCCATTGAATTTCTTCATTCTTAGTTTACTTTCTTCTACCATTGCTTTACTCCCACTCAAACAGAAACCCTTGTGAGTGAACCTGTAATAAACAAACACTAACCTACTCTACCACTTGTTAGTGATCTTAGCTCTGATACCAACTGTTAGGATCCTTCTTAGAGTACAATTGATTACCTTTGTATAAGCAACTAAACATGGAATTAAACCAGAAGTAATAAGTAACTAGAAATCAGAAACAGCAAAGAATAGGTGATATGAGAAACAATAAAATCTTGTATTCAACTCTTCCAAAAGGAAATACAATGAAGAAATCTCACTCTTCCCACATCTCTTGGGTGTACAGTAATTCTCCCTCAAGAGTTCTCTCTCTCTCAAATCAATTACAAACACAATCAACTCAATAACCGAGTTGTTGTTCCCTCCTCCAGCAGATCTCCTTGATCTTGCATCTTGTAGATCTAATTAACCTTGCTTACTCTTGTGTTGCAGATATTCTTGATCTTGCTACCCTATAGATCTAACTGATCTTACACACAACCTTGGCACACTTGTATATCTCCTTGATCTTGCTACACCGCAGATCAACTAATCTTGTTCTTTTGCACAAATTACAATACAGCCCCATGGGTCTCATAAATATAACCCAAACCAAACAATAATTATAAAAGTAGACTCAAGACTAAAATTAGTCTTTACATGCAAACTAACTATTCATCCAAAATTAAAATAGTTCTAGAAGCGCATGCAAATGCATAGAAGTCGGTGTCGGTCTACAGATGACCGATGCCGACCGACCCCTGATCGATGTCGATCGACCCCTAACTAGTTTTGATTGATGTCTACCAATGCCAATAAACCCCTAATCGATGTTGGTTGGATCTGACCAATGTCGGTTACTGTGTAACCCAGCAACCTCCACGTTTGCACATTCAGTGTAGCTTTTAGCTCCACAACTCAACATAATGGAAACCCAGTTTTGACTGAGTATGAGTATATGGAGGGGTATGTGAATGGTTAGAGAGGTGAGTGAAGAATGGATAATTTAAACCATATTCCTAATATTCTCATATTAATCTCAAGGTAGATACAAATCAAGGGAGGGACCCTAAGAAAATAACACAATCCACTTGCTAGAAACCCTGCACATTGTTTTCCTAACAAGTTTGTCTTGGATTCTCAAGATTTTAAAAGATAAAATGACATAAAAAATGGGAAATGTTTGGTATATAAAATGTTTTAAACTTTAATAATATCATCCAATATTCATCTTATCTGATAAAATAGGGGAGTGCCCTCTATTTTGTCTCAGACAGAGGGCACTCCCTTGGGAAGAAAAACTGACAGGTTTAGAGGAAAGTGTATAAGGGGATGAGACCAGGAGTTGTTTTGACATTGTAGAGAAGTATATGAAGTTGAAAAAAACATATTAAATTATTAATAACCTTTCACAAAAGGGATAACTAATAAATGAGGTCTAAAACACCAAGGTTGTAGTTAGGCCTACTAAGCAAGTTTTAGGCCTAAGGTTCAAATGAAAGGTCAAATTCACTTTTAGCATGAGATGGGAATTATAACATATAGGAAAAAAATTTATGTTGAATTAGAATTTATTTGAGTTTTTTTAGTGTGGGGGAATCTATAAAATTCATTTTGGGCTTTAGGATGCAGACAAGCTAAAAGACCAATATTAGGCCTAGTGCCCAAATGAGGAATTATCTTCAATTCAAACATGAATTAAGTATCTAAATGGATTATATCATGTTTAAAAGGTAAATTAAGCTGCATAAAATCCTCAAACTTTGAAATGAAACACAAGGAAGTCATCTTTTGGCTCAACGGTAGTATTAGGCCTGTGCAAAGCAAGGCAAGAGCTTGATAGGCTAAGTTAATGTGCTCATATATTTTTAAATGATTTTCATGGAGGCCAAAGGAGTTTCTGAAATTTATTATGGGTCCTAAAAATCACATTAGTGTAATTTTTTTGCAACTTTAATGTTATAATTTTATGAACAAACCTTAAGAGAAAAAATAGGCCTAAAACCCTTGCAAACCCTTGCTAGTGACCAATTTAGAAAAATGAGGGTGGAAAGATAATATAATGGAATATTTTTCCCAATATGATGATTTAAAATTTTAGGATACTCTCTCAAGATACTCCCCATGATTTTGTACTATACAAAATTATATGAATAGGGTACAAAATAGGGTACTTTTGACTAGTTTGTGTGTTTTGAAGGTTCTAAGAGGAGTCTAAAGATGAAAAAAACTATGGGAAAAGGATTATAATTATTATAACCCTTCATATCCATTTAATTCTTTATAAAAACTCCTAAGTGTTCAAACAAATTGCTTCATCTCAGTCAGTCAAAACTGGCATAGTGACCAAGCAAGTGAGAAGTGTGAAAACTCTAAATGGAAGTGATTTTAAGGTGTGTCTGATGATACTAAGTCCATGGAGGGTATTTAAAATTTTCATACACCTAGTTACATGTATTTTAATGGGAAACTAAAACCAATTTTCAGGTCAAGTGTGTAGGGTTCATGAAAGAAGAATTTTTTAGACTACAGATGGTGATGGCTCATTCCCAAATGATTTTAGAGGCCCAAGACTGAAACCAATGCATGGAGAGGAATGTATAAAATCCTTATCCTTCATTATGTTGGTTGAATATTTTGTCGATCAGCATACTGATAAACAAAATAGGTCTGATCAGCCAAAGTAGGAAGATTAGTCGTCCAAATGTGTACATTCACCACATCAAAAGGGGACTGATCTCTCCTCTCATTAAGGGGAGGTTCCCTATAGATATGCTATACATATATATATATATATATATATATATATATATATATATAATAATACTCAAGGTTAGGACAAACCATCCATCTCTCTTTCTTCAGAGATGATGCGTGTAAATCAAAGGAAAAACTCAAGGGAAATGACAGAAAACACTCTTCTTTCAGAAGTACTATTCAACAAACCACAAGAATACTCCTAGTAGTAAATGAAAAATGTAACCAAGGAAGTAGTAACCAACAAATCGAGATGTAGCACAAAGTCTCCACCTGAATTTCCCAAGAGTGAGATACGAAGGACAATGAGGGCACAAAGTCATCCCAAGGTCCTTTACATAGAAATGAAAAGAAAACACACTAAAAGGCAATTATGGGGGCACAAAGTCTCTCCATAGTTGACTTTAGGACACCTTTCTGACTATTTTCACTAATCCTACTTGTTGAATTAAAGAAACAAAAAATATATTAAGGAAAAAGACATAAGAATAGTTTCCCCAACAACAAAGATATCACAGCACAAAGTCTAAAAAATCACTTGCTTTCTTATTCCAATAACAAAATATGATCAACAATCTGAGCTCAAAGTCTTAGTAATGCCTTTCAATTTGGGCAGATTTTCATTCTGATTGTCAGAAAGAGATATGTTTACAATAAAAGAGAGTCCCTTATATAACCTCTTCAAGAAGGACTCGGGAACAGTAACACATCATGTTGCATTGAAATTTGTTAAGAAGACAAGCTAGAATTTAGGGTCATCTACCCATTTTCTTTTCTCAATGCAGAGAAACAAGTCACGCTATTGAAAGTTTGCATCTTTCAATGTCCACCTGGTGATCTGATCCTTCTTCATTGTTCCTCCTTTTTTGATTAATTGAATCGGGTCCTAGATTCAATTTGATGTTCTATTCCTTAGTCGCTTTCTGTTGGTCTTGGCCTTAAAGCCTTTGAATGCATTTAGGTCCTATATATTTAAACTTATAAGGATCAACATCTATTTCATTATCGTAACTTTGACGTTCGCGCACTTGTCACTATGTTCTCAATGGCTAATTCGTTGTTCTTGAATTTGACGTCTTTGAGCACGTCACCCCTTGGTCCTTCTTTAGCTTTCTTGTTTTGCATCCTCTCGAAGGGGAGCTACCTTTTGGGCCTTAAGAAATGATCTACTTTGGGTCGGGAAAAGCCCCCTGCAAGGGTATCTACCCTTTGAGCGGTCTCTGAATGGCCTTCGGCCTTCTTGGAGTCCTTCAGGACTTTTCCCATGGATAATTCCCATGGAAAAAAAGTCCACAGACATTTCCCCATAGACAAAAATTCCACAAAATTATTTTGATTGATTTGTCTTTGCCTTTGGAAATTCCTTCGAGCTTTCCTCCCATTGCTTCTTTCCCGAATTCCTTCGGACTTTTTGTCCAAAGGAATTCCTTCAAACAAAAATTATAAAGGAATTATGCCTTAGTCTTTTTTGACTGCATTTAAATAAAAATCCAAAAGAATTTCCCTTTTGAGGCTTCTTTGAAAATGACCCTTCTGAAGGGTGATTTTGTCGACCAAGTGCCCTCCGCAAGGGCACTTGTCCTTCAGGAGGCTCTCTTGAACTTTTACGTTGAACCACTCCTTTGAACAAAGCTGATGAACCAAGATTTGAACCAAAATGGTTCAAGCTGATGAACAATTTGACTGAACCAAGCGGATGAACCGAAGCATTGAATCGCTTGGTTGAACTGACCGTTGAACCGAAGCATTGAACCTATTGAAACTTGAATCCATTTAACCTTTGAACAAAAGTGGTTCAATGGTTCAAGCCTTTTTCTCTTTGATAAGTGTTTTGAAGCCATTAAACCTTGATGAAGCGCTTAAATCTTGTTGATGATGTTGAACCTTTGAACTTGTTGAACCCATTGAACCAAAATGGTTCAATGGTTCAATGGTTCAATGGTTGGATTCTTGCTTAGATGCTTATTGATGGAGATTTTTTATTAAACCAAGGTGCTGAACCAATCCCAAAAATGACTAAGTGTTAAAAACTAATTCTTTTGATTGAACCTGCCTACAGAAGCCTTTGAACCTATAAAAATGAACCTGCCTACAGAGTCCGTAGAAACCAAGTCTGTAGTTTTCTCTAACCTTGAAAGAGTCCATAGATTTCAACCTGTGAAGCTTGTTAAACTTGGCCTACAGAGTCCATAGATTTTCTTTTCCTGCTAAGTTCATAGATTTTTCTTCCTACTGAGTCTATAGATTTATCTTCCTATTGAGTCCGTAGATGCAAGCTTGCAGAGTCTGTAGATTTAAGCCTGTAGAGTTCATAGATTTAAGCCTGCAGAGTCCATATATTTTTGAGAAGCTTAAAAAATGAGGAATTTGAATGCCCAGGACAAATTTTGAAAAGGGAAGAGACAATTTTGGTCTGTAGGACCAAAATAGTTCAAATGTTGTCCCAAAAATGAGTGATATTTTTGGGGGACAACACATTACAATCATCATACCTATCCATAATCATTTTTTGTATGTTTAAATAGGTCTAAATCATGAAGGTAGTTTTCTAAGCCAGAATGAGAACTTTCATGCCACTTTTCATGAGTTTCATGCCTTATATGGACACTTGTACTTCTTGACCTTACATGGTTTATCCTACATCATTTTATCATGCACAATTAAATCCTTTCTTTATCTTTACAAGTGTCTTTGTGACCCTTGGAATTCTCTCTTATCCTCTCTCTCTCAAGTTCTATAAAAACTAGCCATTTTAGCCATTATAACTTATGCTCCACCTGAGTATGGTGAAGCCCTACTCATTTGCATACCATTTTATCAATAATAATAATGATTTTTACCTATTAAATAACTTTTCATAGTGTGTTTACTTGAATGTTAGATCTTTCTTAGTGAAGACTATGGATTCTTTAGCATGTTGCCTCATTCTTTCACCTATTTGTAGTTTCTTCTTATAGGGCATGTGAAGTGTTCTATGAAGTATAAAGGTTGAGTGAGTTAGTCTATTCATTAGTTCCATTCAATGCCTCTTTTCTAGTCCTACCCTAAGCATTCATCCATAACCTTGTGATGTAATATTGATGAGATAATATGCAAATTGGAGAAGTGTGTGTTTGGTTAGTCTCTAGGTTTCATGTGTAACATGTAGCTGGTTGGAGGTCATCAACTTATTTGGTGTATAACCTCCCTTAGGATAGTTTTATTTTAATTTTCTCTCTCCCTTTTCCCACCCAAGTTTAGGTGTAGTAGTGATCCAAAGAGGTATATCAAGGGAGCTAGCCCTATCTAGAGATTCACCTCATTCTTAGGCTACCCATAAGCCTAGAGGTGTTTCAATTGTGCCACTTGGATGAGAAGAGATAAGACATCTCTTTAAAGGGCACAAATCCAAATGATAATAGTTTTTAGCATGCCTGGTAGGACTCTTGGTCCAAGAAGTTGAAATATTTTTGGTGTTATCATTCGACAATTAGCCTTTGGAGGCATCTATCCAAGCATCAATGGTGACTCCAAAGTTAAATTATTTATTCAAGCAGCCCAGGTATTCATTTTAAATATTTTTGATGATCATTCCTTGTGTTCTTGCTTCCTGATGAAGTTTCATGGCTGACCTTGGTGTTGAGTTTTATTTTACACAAGTTGGTGAGGTATATCTAGCTTATGTCATTCCATATCATCCCTTTCATGATCCTTACTAGCTCCAACATGAAGTGTATCATCCCTACAATCAACCTTCTCCATATCTTGCTCCTAGTCAACCTAATCACTTCTCTAATCAGTCTATTTCCACTTTCAAACAAACTCTTTTAGGATATGAGAGGTACATGTTGGATATTGATACTCTAAGGGGATGTGGTCAATAGGTTCCTAGTCATCTTATTCATAAGGTGAGATATGCATTAAATCTGGTCAAAAGAGTGTCGACACCTATTAAGAGAGCCAATTGGTAAAGGCTCACAAGTGATATGTTAGATGTGAGTGGCCTATTTCTTCCTTGGAGGATAGGCTAAGAATTCATGAAATTTAGCCTCACCAGACTTATTAGCTTTCATATCTACTTCATTAAGTTTTCTATCATCCATATTTGATCCCTACTCATGATCCCAATCAAGGTTGTCAAATTCATCCTTTTCCCAATCAGTCAGAAGAGAGAGTTGAAAAGAGAAACCTTGTTTTTGAAGCAAATCTTGATAGGAAGATTGAGTTGGGTAATATGCATATGCAGAAATCCATGTCATCATCAAAATAAGTGGAACCTAAACTCTCATTTGCCTCTCTTATTACATCCCCACCTCAAAAAAAAAACCTCTATATATAAGATTCTAAGTTGGAGACAAGGTGGAGAATCCAAGCCTAAGAAGATTCCAATTTTCTTGAACACTTCACCCACTCGTCAAATTTTGTCACCACCTCAAGATAATACTTATAATTCTATCATCCTAAGCCATATTAATATAGTGTAATCATGGGAAAAGAAAGAGGATACAAGCATTGATAAGGAGGATGAAGTTGAGAATGAAGTTGATCCTTTGCAAGCCCCTCCCACCCTTCCTCACGAGGCCTCTTGTGTTCCATGTCAATCCTCTTTTACTCCTCATCCTCATGAATATTCCTATGAAATTCAAAAGATAATTTTCCAATAGAATCTATCCAATCAAATTGAAGAGTTAGATTCAAAGATGAAATTGCTAAGTCAAGGTGTGATGGAAGGTTTAGACCCAAAAGAAGATCCCATGCCTAAACACACCCCATATAACCTCCCTCAAGAAAGTGTTCAAGATAAATCAGATGTGAATTAAGTTATTTTCAAATGGAATGAAAATAAAAAATCTATCTTATCCCAAGGTTTGCCTCTCTTTCCTCACGAACACCCAAAAGAATCCCCTACTATGCATTCTTAATCTGATTTTAAGCCCTATGTTCCACCTCCACCAACTAGTTCCTCTTGTCCTCATCCCATCACCCTTTTCCTTGATGTACCTATGATATGGGAACCTAAATAATATCCTTTCATTGAGGAAAATTTAGAACTCTTGCTTGAAGAAAGTGTAGTTCCTTGGCATCCTCATTAGGCTAGGTTATTGGATTTCAAGATGCCTAGTCTTGGCATCACCAAGAAGGAAAAAGAAATTGAAGATATTTCAGACCTTGAGAATCAAAATCAGATTGTGAAATTAGAGATACAACTTGAGAGCCTTCAATAAGTTCTAAATTATAAGGAAGAGGTGAGTCCTTGTGTTGAGTCTTCTTGTTTGGTTGATAATGAATAATGTCTTCCTTGTGTCAAAGAAGAAATATTGGATGAAGTCCTTTTGGATTCTAAATAATAAGATGAAGGATCTTCCCTTGTTGTTCCACTTCATGATGCTAATCAAAAATAAGATGAAGACTTTCGGTAATAATTTGAAAACATTTTCAATGAGTTTAAGTCTCTCAAGGGGTCTACAACTTCTTTATAGTTGATTGCAAATGATGGTGAGTAAGATGAAATTTTTAAAAATGTCATGAATGAGTAAGAGAAAAGATTACATCAGCCTTTGGAGTTCAAGACAAGTTTATATTTCCCTCAATATTCAAATTAAAAATAAACTACTCTTCTTGAGATCATGCCTACAAAAAAGATGCAAGTTGATCATGAGATGAAGAGTAGGCAGCAATACCAGGTATGTGTGTAATACCAAGAGGAATACTTTTACATTGCATACCTATTTTAAGATGGCCTACTTGAGATCATAGTAAGTGAGGTTCCAATAAGTAGGTTTTATCTATCAAGTGTTCAATCTAAATAGCAACATGTTTGGCACCTTGATTCATCTCATAAAGAAGATGATGCAAGAAACTTTCCTTTTGATCCTAGAAAGGGAGGTATGCTTAGTTTTTAGTTATATATAGTTGTTTTTTTCTTACTTTTCCTAAGTGCTTTGAGTACAGGTGTGTCTTTTTAGTGTGTTTTGATTTGCTTTGTGTGTGTCCTTTGTTTTGTGTGGTTGAGGTAGTTAAGTAGCCTTGTCTTGATCAAATATTGTGGTCAATGGTTAAAGGTCTCTTTGTTTTATTTCATACTTTAGATGACTCCCTAAGCCCAATGAATTGATAAGGCTACTATTATTTAGTATAGCAAGCATACTACCCCTATGAGTCACCAATTTGTTGACCAAATTTGACTTTGTAGGTCAAATTAGGACCCTTATAGGTAAAAACTTGACTTTATAGTTTTATAAGGGGTTTTAATATTATTTAAAAATGTATATCATAGGTCATTTTATTTTATTTTATTTCATATTAGCCTTGGTCATTAGTCTTTCAGTATCTATATCATTTTGAGTCATTTTAGAGGTCAAAAGGGGCATTTAACGATTTATATAGATTTTTAGGCAAATATGAATGTCTAAAAAGATTATTTCACATGACATGTGTCCTATTATGTCTTAGGTAAATATTTTTAACTAAAAGTGGAAGGTTATTCATAAGAATGAATAGTTTTCTTGGGAAAAGAGAAGAATTTGGCATTTGTACGGCTTATGGGGAAGTGTGACACATGGGAGAAGGTCATGGAATAACTCTTAAGCTTAATTATATCCATATTAGTTCTTGACACACTTTTTAAATTCTAAAAAAGGCAAAAAACTATTTTTCTCCTTTTTCATCCTTCTAGGCACATAGAACCAATCTTTAAGTTTGTACTTGGTATGGACAGTTGGATAGATTCCAAGTAAAACACATTTTGGAGGTGAAATTACACTTATATATATTTATTTTCATAATAATAGTTCAAAAAATAGTGTCCTTTGATTTATAAACCATCCTCATGAAGTTGACTATGTTTTTCTACCTCCTAATATGTGTACCCTATAGGTTTTGCTCCATTTTGGATAAGTCCATACAAAATAGTTGCTAATTTTGATTTTATATGATGATGTATTCATTTTATAATGATTCCTATGCTTGGTTTAGTTCTTCAAGGTGTTTGGATATGCAAATAATCTCATGTTCCAAGAGGATACACCATTTTGTGTTACAGGTAGTTTTTCCCATTTTTAGGAGCTTCATGCTTGATCATGGTTTCAATGGGTTGTGATTGTTCCTTTTTAATGTTATAAATTCAATTTTTATTCTTTTCTCCTTTCAATCTCATCTCTAAAGAAACATTCCATGAGTTGCATTCATGAACACTATGTAGTCAACTCTTTGCTCATCTTTCACTTACTACCATGGTTACTAGATAGTGTATGAAACTATCTAGTGTACTTATGTAGGTGTAGTGAGTGTATCCAAATTTTAAAATGTCTTTATAAATGATAATGAATATATTGGGCTCTCTAAAGAGTGTAAAAAGAGGTTTATTGCAGTCATGTACAACATATGCTCTCAATCTGCCATTGAACATCACCTACATGTACCTTCATAGAGGGTTTCATGTGTGAAAATAAAGTGTTGATAGTGTTCCAAAACTTTTGGAATTCTGATAATGAATTTGGAAACTTTTAAGAGACCTAAAGTTGATAATAATCATCTAAACCTTGTTTACTGCCTATTATCCTCAGCTCATTACCTGTGTGTGAATATACTCAGCTACAAGAAGATGAAATATGGGAAAAAACATACTTGAATGGTTTTTATTCCCTCAAGGTTTCAAGAACATAGTTTAAGAGGTTATAATGGTCTTTTAGAGTGATAAAATGGTCAAAACAATTCTCATTGCCATCCTCATCTTCACTACCCACAGACATGAGAGTAACCACCTTCAATTGGTGTTAACAGAGAGCAAGGGAACCATTTTTAAGTCTTAGAATAGATAATGAAAGTCTCCTTGAGTTCCTAGTGTGAAGAAAACTTCATGATAGACCTACTTGAAAAGCTAGGTTAGAAAATAGAAGTGGGAATCCTTCACAAGTAATGACTATGGAATTCAAGGATACATTCCCTAGATGTGCAAAATAGAGCACCTATCTATTTTGGAGAGATTTTATAATAATTCCATATTGAATTTTGATTACTCCTATTACATTCATTTTATAGCTTATACATATGAGAAAGACTTGGCAAAAGTTGGAAGGAAGAGGACTAGTGGAGGAACATTGTTGAAGAGCTCCAATATGCACTTTTATGCACTGAGTTTATGTAGTAATATCTATAGGTTTTGAAGGTACAAGGTGACCTTAGCACGTCAAGGTGATGATCAGGCATATTCCCTATTTTTAATGGCCTTATTGAGTGGAAGATACACTAATGGACATAGATATCATTAGGATAGGGTTGATGTATAAAGTTACAAATTCCATACACACCTTCAAGAGTCATTTTCATTTGAAATTAGTCATCTATAGCTAACCAAAGGTGAAAAATTGGAAAGGTGCTTTTCCTTCTAATTAACCTAGGTGCATAGTAATATAGAGCATGGTATGAACATCATTGAACATGAAACCAAGAAGGATAAGTTATTATGTTAAGTATTGATCAAAGAAACACCTTTAGATGTCCCTCATTTGGAAATGAGCACCTACAGCCAACTGTAATGGTAGAGAGAGGCAATGAGCATAAAGAGTGAGTTTATTGAGATGGGTATAGCCCAAATATATAAAGGGTAGGTCCAATCACTGATAAATTGATCTTGTAAGGTTTCATCAATATGTATTCAATGTTTTAAAGGTATAACCATATAAGTAACACCTATAAGAGCTCTAAACAAGCAAAACTCAGTCAAGAATGGAAACCTAGTTTTGACTGGGTAGGAGTATATGGAGGGATATGTGAATGGTTAGAGAGGTGAATGAATAATGGATAATTTCCAAAATATTCATTAAATTCTCATAGTACTCTCAATTTATAGACAAATCAAGGGAGGGACACTAAGCAAATAGCACAGTCCACCTGCTAGAAACCCCATACACAATTTTCCTAACAAGTTTGTCTTGGATTCTCAAGATTTTAGAGGATCAAATGACCTAACCAAGGGGAAATATTTGGTAAATAAAATATTTTAAACTTTATTAATCTCATCTATCTTCATCTTATCTGATAAAATAGGTGGAGTTCCCTATCTTTTGTCTCAGACAGAGGGCACTCCCTTGGGAATAAAACTAGCAAGTTTAGAGGAAAGTGTATAAGGGGATGAGACTAAGAGTTATTTTTAAATTATATAGAAGTTTAGGAAGATTTAAAAAACATAATAAATTATTAATAACCTTGCAAAAAATTTATAAACTAAGCAATATGTCTAAAACACCAAGGTTGTAATCAAGCCTACTACGCAGGTTTTAGGCCTAAAGGTTCAAATGAAAGGTCAAATTCACTTTTAGCATGAGATGGGAATTATAAAATATTTGATAACTTTTTTAGGGTTAATTATAATGTATTAAATATTTTTTAGTGTATGGTAATTCATAAAAATTCATTTTGGGCTTTAGGATGTAAACAGGCCACAAGACCAACATTAGGCCTCGTGCCCAAACGAGGAGTCATCTTCAATTCTAACATGAAGTAAGCATATAAATGGAGTGGATAATATTAAACTTGTAACTTAATATTTTTAAAATCCTCAAACTTGTATAGGAAACATAATAAAGTTTTCTTTTGGCTCAAAGGCAGCATTAGGCCTGTGCAAAGCAAGGGAAGAGCTTGATAGGCTAAGTTAAAGTGCTCATATCTTATTGGAGGATTTACATGGAGAAAAATGGATTTTATGGAAGTTATTATGGGTCCTAAAATTCACATTATTGGGATTTTTATATAACTTGAACATCATAACTTTATGAACAAACCTTACAAGCAAAAATAAGCCTAAAACCCTTATAAACCCTTGCTAGTGATCAATTTAGAGAATGAGGTTGGAAAGATAAAATAATGGAATATTTGTATCAATATTATGATTTAACCTTGTATTATAATCTCTTAGGATACTTCCCATGCTTTTTGACTATATGAAATTGTACAGACAGGGTACAAAACATGTTACTTTTAACTATTTTATGTGTTTTATAGGTTTCAAGAGGAGTCTAAAGATGAAACCAAATTTTTGATAAATATCAGGAATTTTTATAACCCCTAATTTAAATTTAATTCTTTATAACATATCATAAGTTTTTAAACAAATTGCTTCATCTTAGCCAGTCAAAATTGGCATAGTGACCAAGCTAGTGAGAAGTGTGAAAACTCCAAGTGGAAGTGATTTTAAGGTGTAATTAATGCTCATAATTCCATGGAGGGTATTTATAAAATTCATCCACCCCCTTCCATGTATTTTCATGGGAAAATAAATCCAATTTTGAGGCCAAGTGTGCAGGGTGCATGAAAGAGGAGTTTTTTAGACTACAGATGGTGATGGTTCATTCCTAGATTATTCTATAGGCCCAAGACTGAAACCAATTCATGGAGATTGGGTAGATATGCCATCTCTTTCCTCAAAGAATGCAAGACATTGTAGACTAAAGCATTGAATGGTGATTCAGAACTTGATTGTTTTGCACCCACAATTACTTTATATAAACTTATTTTGACATCCAAATACATTCTTATAGAGCATGAAAGTGATGAAATATTTAAAGGAAATCTAGATGATGATGGCAAAAATCAATGGCAAGTTAGTATTCGTGAGTTTTGAGTGAGGTTTAAATATCAATTTACACTATTTATTCTTGACATAATGGAGATTCAAATTGTGATTCGTCTTCACCCATAATTACTTTACACGAACTTATTTTAACATCTAAATAAATTCTTATAGATTGTAAAAGCGATGAAATATTTAAAAGAGCGTCAATCATCATACCTATCCCTAATCATTTTTTGGATGTTCAAATAGGTCCAAATCATGAAAGCAATTTTCTAAGCCAAAATGAGAACTTTCATGCCACTTTTCATGAGTTTTATGCTTTGTATGGACACTTGTACTTATTAACCTTGCATTTTTCATCTCACATCCTTTTATCATTCACAAATAACTCCTTTTATTATCTTTACAAGTGTCTTTGTGACCCTTAGACTTCATTTTTCTCCTCTCTCCCTCAAGTTCTATAAAAACTAGCCATTTTGGCCATTGTAACTTATGCTCGACTTGAGTATGGAGAATCCTTTATCATTTACACACAATTTTATCAATAATATTAATGATTTTTACCTCTTCCATAACTATTCATTGTGTGTTTACTTGAATTTTGGATCTTGATTAGTGAATACTATGGATTCCTTAGCATGTTGTCTCATTCTTTCACCTATTTGTAGTTTCTTCTTGTATGGCATGTGAATTTTTCTAGGAAGTTTCAAGGTTGAGTGATTTATTCTATTCACTAGTGTCATTCAAAGTCTCTTTTTTAGACCTCCTAGCCTAAGTATTCATCCATAACCTCATGATGTAATATGGATATGAGAAGATGCAGATTGGACAAGTGTATGTTTGGTTAGTCTCTTGGTTTCATGTGTAACATATAGTTTTTTGGAATTCATCAACTTATTTGGTATATCACCTTCATTAGAATAGTTTGCTTTCAATTTTCTCTCTCCCTTCCCCGCCCTAAGTTTAAGTGTAGTAGTGATCCAAAGTGGTACATCAAGGGAGAGATTCACCTCATCCTTAGGCTACCCACAAGCCTCGAGGTGTTTCAATTGTGCCACTTAGATGAGGAGAGTTGAGACATTTCCTCAAAGGGTGCAAATCCAAGTGACAACATCAACCTAGAGGGAACTCCTAACAAAAGATTTTTTTTCTTAATATTTGTTACTTGATCTAGGTAAAATATTATTTGGTTGATTAATTTGAAGGGGTATTGAATATTTTAGAGTGTCTATATCCTTATTTATCCTAGAAAATTATTAAGATTCGATGGCAAAGATGCTACAACTAGGGTGGCAACCTTCTTATCCACATTCTTTGGCATCTATCAACATATTTGTTAATGTCTCTATCATAAAATATGAGCAATTCATCAACCCTTATTTCATGTGTTGAACCATGCTTTGATACCAAGTGTGGCCACTATAAAAATTACAAACTAAACAAAATTATTTTCATGATCTTTCAACAATATGCTACATTCAAATCAAAGATTATAATATAACTGAATTATTTAACAATAATATTTTTTTAATTTAAAGTTACATAAATACATATCAACATGGAACATGCAATAATAATTACATCCCTGACCCTCAAATAAATCAAATAATACATCAACTATTATTACATTAATTAACATAATGATACAATTTCTAAGGTCATAATGAAAATGCCTTTTATTATTGTTTTGTCATGCTAATGAGACTTGCTAACTAGACAAAGAAGAATGAGACAACATGAGTCCAACCAATTATAAACCAAATTTTGAAACCACCCTAACCATTTAATGATAGATTTCATAAGCTAACATAACCTTCTAATCACATGGAATCATGTACTTTATAGATAAACTATAGATGCAACTAACTATGCATATTTATATCTTATAATGAGCATAAATTCACATAAATAACTACTATAAGTCATAATTGAATATCTCAACTATATTCATAAAGAAATAGACTCCCAAAGTTACTTAAACTTTATGTCACACATTATGTTTAAGTGTCATTTATTTAATAAAAATAATATCAAGTGTCATACCTATATGAAAATTATCTCATTCACATCATGTGACTTATAATTCACCAATGAACTGCAACTGAATCTTTGGAATTTATCAAAGTGATGAAATCATGCTAATCAGTTTATTGTTTAGTTAGTGGCTCCTGACCTACTAAGTGTTCATAATTCATCTATGGAATTATCTTTAATAAGAGTGACAAACAAAAAAAACATAATATTTATTGTCTTGATCCAATACTTAATCCAAAAAATTCAACATGTTTATCATTTAACATAGTGGCTATTATATTCACTCATACAAGTATCTATTATATGTAGTACTATCTAACATTAATATTACCCAAAAATGGTAATAGGTTAGTCAAGTATCATGATACAATGTTAAAGTCCATATATAAAACTTTATCCAATGAGGTTAGCACATTTACTATTAACATAGTGGCATACGTAGCACTATTATATACCCCTTGTGTCCACTCGTTAGGTATCCAAAAAATGGCATAATTTTTGGTTTAAACCCCATTACATTTATTTATCTATTCAGTAATGTCATCCAATTAGACTTGGAGTAACTAACTCCACCAATACCCTTAGAATCTACTTAGTTAGCCTTGACACTAATTTATTGTATACATACAAGCAATGACCTCTTAAAAAATATGAGAGATAATTCCTTGATTACTCTACGCAAATTCAAAGAATACATATATGCATGTCATAATTTTTTTATCCCATAAGATTTATATAAATTGGTGTGCACCTTAAGGAAGGAGTAAGTTTTAGTGATTATGAGTTTCACATCTAACCTATTCCCTTGATAAACCTTATTCAATCCCATGCGATGTGAAAAAATATAGACCTCCCTGATCATGACAAGTACTTGATTTCTACAACTAATTGCGTTTTCATTCAATTTCATGTTACAACATAATGTTCATTTTCAATGACCATTCACTTGAGTTTCATTTTATAGGCCATGTATTATAATGATGTTTTTAAATAGAATAAACACAAAATTTAATACTATTTATTAAATTGATGTAAATAAAATAATTAAAGTGAGACAAGATTTGGTAATTATACTTAACAATTTTCTTCGACTATTCCCATCATTTATCTCGACTAAAGTTTGCAAGAGTTTGTCATTCCACACAAGCTTAGATTTTTCAAGAGATCATCAAACTAAAATAATACATGCCCAATAAATCATATTTAATAATGCAAGAGGGCTATCCATTTTTACATAATCAATGCTCATCAAAAATTGCTTAAAAATTCTTTGGATCCCTAAGTAGTTTATGACTGGTTTATTTTCTATTCTAATTTTTTCACATATTTTATTTTTGTTTTCATATGCTATAAATTATCTCAAAAAAGATATTTCAAATCTAAATACGTCTCCTAAAATCATAATTTTATTACATAACAGTGTCTAGTAAATAGAATTAAAACTCTTCGTATATCAAATTTTATTACATAAATAAAACATCTACTTTGTGAGATAAAAAATTTATATATATTAATAATTATTGCATAAATGGGGCATCTAGATTTGCCTTGAAAAAATGCCTAAATGTAGCCTCCAAAATTGCCTAGTAAATCCCAAAATTTTCTTGTCAATTTATAAAGCAAATTTTCTAGATTTCACACAAATATAACTACATTTTTCACTAATAGATTTTTCAAAGTTTTTTCATTAAAAATGATAATAAATTACCTATAAAAATATTTGTACAATTTTTTTAAAAACTTAGAACATCCAAAAGCCATAATTTATTTTTATCAAACTTTCCATATTTGGGACAAAGGTACACCATCCACATATACAAAATAAAATCCCAAAAAAATAAAATTTATTTTCCAAAGGGAATCTAGATTTGCATAATAAAAACCCATAGAATCATACTTTTTTTCAAATATGGGGATACAAATTTACATAACAAAAACCGATAAAAAATAGAATTTATTTTCCCAAAAAAAACATCTAAAATTGTATAATAAAATCCCATAAAAATCAAGTTTTATTTTTCACATATGATCATTAAAATTTTAGATTTTATCCGTAAAATTATTCAAAAAATCATGAAAACAAATCTACAATAACATATATATTCCTTTTCATTTTCTATTTTATTTTTTTTAATTTTATTTATTAAAGAGGGGGCAAAACCACATTGCATAATAGGGAATTTGTTTTTTTTTTTTTTTTTTTGGTTCAACAAACCTTAGAAATAAGAAAAATACCCCATTCCAACATCACCTTGCTATCGAATTCTCCAAACAAATTTTGAACAAACTATGAGTACCCAAAATAAAAATTTATCTTCTCCATCTCCTTTCTTCATTTTATAAATTTTTCATTCATTTTTTTCTTGACAAGTGTCTCATGCAAGTCATTTGTTCATTTTTTCCCTTTTTCCTTTCTTTTCTCTATTTTCTATTTTATTTTTCCTTTTTTTATTTTCTATTTATTTTTTAATTTCCTTTACATTCTTTTTTATTTTCTATTTTATCATTTTTGTTTTATCTAGTTCCTCTTTCCTTTCTAATTTCTCATCATAAGATTTACTCTAAATTTAAATGATCTGCCTAAAGATAATTTAATAAAAACTACTATTTTCTAAAACTTATTGGTTCTTTGATTCACATATTTATTTATTTATTTAAATTAATAGAATGTGACTAGCTATTAATACACAACACAATTTAAAAATCACTCACATTTAAACACGACATACAATATATTAATTTCACACACACGAGAAATGCAAGTAAAGATAGATGCAACAAACATATGATCCATGTGCATTCAAATATTTGAGTGGGTATATTAATTTATCGTTGGTACACTACCTCCTTCCATTCCTATTAGTATGCTCCATGAAAGATTGATCTCGTAAAACTAACACATAATTTATTAATAATACATGTCAACAATTATTCAATAATAATAATAAAATCCATTATCCCATATCACTAAATTACTTCATCATATTTAATCATGTGAAACATAAAAATGATAAATTCACATATATATATATATATATATATATATATATATATATATATATATATATATATATATATATATATAACAATGTTTGTTTTACATGTTCTAGTTTTCAATTATGCAATTCAAAATAGTCATAACATATCACACATTGATTTGTACCACAACCCAAGGTTCATCAAGTTCAAATTACAACAGGACTCCATGGAATCACATGCTTCATTAGCCAATTTATCATTCATCAAAATTAGTCTCAAAATGAAGCTAACATGTTTCTATCAATACCATCTATGATATTCATTCAAGGCCAAATCAGAGAAAAATAAATACTTAAACAACAAAATTAGGTGCAACAATGGCAAGGATGTCAACAAATGACACAATTTTGTCATGAGTTGCTTCCATTTGAGTCTTGATGGTGTCTATCACAATTAATACTCTTGCAAAATTAGCATTTGGAATGGCAGTGTTGTCTTTGATTATGTTCGATGAATCATCCAACATTATTTTCCCATCACACCTTTGGAAATTGAAACTATTATTTTAAAAATTTAATTGAAGTGAGAATGTTATAGACCATACAAGGTATTTAAAATCATATATTAATAAAATAATCATGAAAGTAAAGGTAGACTAATAATTCACCCATTTGTTTTTATTTTGTGATTGTATTTTTGACTATCGGTAGTATTGTAGGACACCTCTTATCATAAAATGTTGAACTAAACTGTCCATTGGTAGGGCTCAAATGGTATCTTCCTCGATTCCATTTTTTTACTATCACATCCCTTGACCACACCTTCACAATGGCAACCTTCAATAAGAACCCTATATTGAATGTTTTGGTCATCACCTAGAGTCCCCTACTCACAAATAGCTTAAGTATTTCAAGCCCCTTTTCTGAGTCCATTATGTGGGAAATTATAAGCAGACACACTGACAAGTACCACTTGAACATGTGTTGAAGGACTTGGGGTGTGATATCTAGAAACATCCACGTCCTAAATAACGGTAGTTTGTAGTCCTTGAGAAAGCCTACTCCTTATCTAAAAACTATGTAGGTAGTTTACTAGAATGCATGATTTTGAAGTTATGCAAGTTTCCCCTCAACCATTTCTAGATTTTAAGATTTTTTAGTAGTTTTTATCAGAGGCAATATAAGTTTGGAAATCTACAGGCCACAAGTTATTATCACCAAAAATGTTTGGGCAATTAACATTGATAGAAGTGTAAAATAGAGTATTGATATTGGTTTCATTATAGTTGTGGATTTTAAGTTTGGTGCACTACGCTTAACCAATTATATGAGCCCCTAAAATCAATCAAAAGTCCACTCCATTAAACATACATACCTTACCTAACTTGAAATATCCATAAGTTTCAAATGTAGATAAAATGAAATTCCTTTAAAGGGCTAACATATCCTTTGTATAAAAATCATGAATATTAAAATATGTGATGAGTACACTAAGGTTGGATGTGGGATCATATTTTATTATATTTTCACTGCTTATACTTGATATGGTGTCCTCCTTCCCAATTTCATTATCCATGTTGTCCCTCCTAACTAAGAATTACAAAACATGTGTACATTTTTTTCTAGGTAATGGATTTTGATTGGAGCACAAACTAGTCTAGGACACAATCAGGAGCCCAAATCCCCAAGTGATTATTAGCCACATGAATTCCACATATGTACCAAATATTACCATATATATACCAATTATTACCACACATGATAGCCAGTCTGAGGATTACTAAAAATGACCACAACTCACCTCGATAATGTAACCAACAACCACAATCGGCCCTGAGAATGTAACCAATAATCACAACCATCCTCATGTTCCATTATTGAGATTTGAACATTGGTAGGGATTGAAACAACTAAGCCATTTTACCAACTCACCCACATCTCATCAGTACAAACAAAGTGTACTTACATTACATGATAATTTACATATTTATGACAATTAAAATTAGGGATGAAATTCACAAATATGTAACACCTTAGCACTTTAAGGTGAAACTTAAAAATTGAGCAATGTCCTTAAATGAGGATTAGATCATAGCATTTCAAGCATAATATTAACCACATTTTTAATTTTAACATGGAATGATTTCATCTTATGCAAATTACTAAGTAATAGTAAGTGCATGATCAAGAGAGTCATCTTTCAATCCAAGTTATAGGTATGCACCTCCTCACATTCTATACTTTCTTCTACTATTAGCCCTTGAGTCAAATGTGTCATGTTTTCTCTAGGGTATTTGTTATTAATATCCATAGGCCTAAGTTTATTTGATAGATAGAGTATGTAGTCAATACAAACTTTAGAGGCTCCATTTATGCAAAAGATAATGTGTTTCTACCAATAACATCTGTGATATCCAACCAAGGCCAAATTAGAGAAGAATAAATACTTCAACAATAAAATCATAATCAGCAATGGTGATAATATTAATAACACAACACAATTTTGTGAAATTTGCCTCCCTTTGAGTCTTGATGGTGTCTATCACAATGATCTTCTTACAAAAATGTCATTTGGACTGGCAGTCTTTTCTCCAGTTATGTTCGATGGATCATCCCATATTATCGACCCATCACACATTAGGAATCTGAACTATTCTTTACAAAAAAAAATTAATAAGAATGTAATAGACCATAAAAATTATTGAAAATATTATGTTAATAAAATGGTCATGAAAGTGAAGGTGGACCAATGATACACTTATTTGATACTCTTTTAATAATACATCTTTGACTCTCGATAGTGGCTTGGGACATGTCTTATCATAAACTATCAAACTGGATTTCCCATTGACAGGACTCAAATGAGATTTTATTTGGGTCTATTTTTTCAACTATCACGTCCCTCAACCACACCTCCATAACGGTGGCCTTCAACAAGAACACTACATCAGGTGCAACGACCATCACCTAGAGCCCCATGCTCACAAATGGCTCAAGTACTTTGGGCCACCTTTATGAGTCCATTGTGTGGGAAATATTAAGCATGCACACTAACCAATGCCACTTGAACATGCTCTCTATGGACAAGAGCTCATGAGCCCCAAAGGAATTTAGGTGTGATATCTGACAATATCCATGTCATAAAACACCTGGGCTAAAAAATGTGCAAGTAATTTATTGTAATGCATGATTTTGAAGTTGCATAAATTTCCCATCAACCATTTGATTATTTCCTCCATCACATTGAAAGGGGATTTATCTAGGCTTATGCTTAGTATACTAACATTCATGTGAATATGTTACATACTTTGTTGCTAAACAATCCAAATTATTGGCACCAGAGTTGTTGAATCCACTGATAGTATCTTGTGGTAATAAATACATGATAGGTCCCCTATTGAACACTACTTCGGGGGATACATAATTCATGAACCCCAACCCCATTCCCAAATTGTCATTTTTGATGTCATGGAAAAAAATAGCATTAAGTCGAATATGAAAGGATACGCAAGAGTGTAGAAGGTTGAGGTAAAGTTTCAAAAAGGAAATCAATAATGTATGTTTCTAAGTGTTGGAAATGGTGACTCATGATTTTTTATGCACTTATAACATTAATGTTTTTCACCATGTTGGATAACCATCAGAGAGTCAAAACCATAAAATCTTATCACAGTTGTTGTGCTCCCATAACATCCCTTGTATCTCATGTACCCATGAATACGACTTGATCTTGTATCAAAGCTACACTCATCATAATTGACTCCCTTGTGTGTTTTTTGCTATACTAAAAACCAAGATGGAGAGAAATGAGAACCCAACAATGATTTTGAAATATTAAGGATATGAATCCATTGAAGTGAACACAATAAATTTATTGATGTGATGAAATCTTATAGTTCAATCTTAATAAAGAAGATGATAGAGACAAAAATGGAGACAAAAACTATCAAGTAAGATAGATTATAAAGGCCTAACAGCCAAAGATGCATTGAACCAACCCACCCTAAACTTGAAAGTTCATTATTCAACTTGGTAAATTTACAATACAATGTAAATATGATTTAACTTTTATTTTTCTAGTTTTAATAATTCTCCATGATTAACTATGGATTAGACCTCCATATTTATTCAAATTTTTGGGATGTGCATCAATCTTGACTTATTCCTTAAGCTTTCTATTTAAGTAGTGGTCCTCTTTTGAAATCATTTCATCTTTTGTAAGAGCAAACTTCTCAAAAAATTTATGAAGAATGTCTTAATTGTGTTCTTTAATCCTCGTTATAATAGATCTTCATATCTCCCCTATGTAAGGTTAATCGCATGAGCATTGTACCTAATAAACCCCACTATTTTAGGCTCAAGGTAGTATTTTGGGGTTCTATGAGATTGTCTAATCTGAATAAGCAGAATGAAATAGGTTTCTATGACCCAACACATTAGAAATTTAGTGATCTTTTAAGAAACTCCCTTGATGTATGGAAGGCTAGAGTATTTTCATTGAAAACTTCAATTCTTCATTGATTTGAAAGTGAGTCCTATGCTTTATAAAAAGCCCTATGCATCTACCTATTATTTTAGTAGAATTTTTCTTAGAAACCATGGTCAAATGAGGTTTATCCTCCAAATTCCCATCACAAATTTTGAAAGCCCTATGGTTGATGTATTTTGGACCGCTTATTTCCAAGCAAGGTAGTGATGAGAAGAGGCTTAAAGGTAAAGATATAACATCCCATTCCTATAAAAATTGTCAAGCGAGAAAACCATCCTATTTTATTTTAAGGGCATCTAAGAAAGGGAGCCACCCATTGAGCTCCAATTGTTTTGTAAATTATTTTCCATTACAAACATTGATGAGGTGCACATGAAAACTCTTCCATATTTTGTTTGACAATTCCCATTACTATCATCTTCCACCAATTTAGATTTTAAGGAAATGAATTTAGGGTGATTTATTTGAAAGTGCTCCATGAAGAGGAAGGCCACAACTCGAGAGAAGGATGAACACATGGTCATATCATCTTTCAATCATGTAAACATATATACTAGTAAAAGAGAAAGAGAGAGAGAGAAAGAGTGTGTGACTTACCTTTTTTTAATTATATATGTAGTAGTGTAATATTTATACATTGTACCCCTAATTCCAAAGGTCATACCATGTCATTTACTTCTATTTTGTGGGCATTATTTTTCATGGACCATTTCTGAACTGAAACATAGTTTCTATGAACTCCCACTAGCATGTTGGAGCACTCTACCACTAAGGTATCGACCCCTTTGTGGTTTAAAGTGTGACTTTGTTTTCTTCCAGAACTTCCTCTCCCCTCCCCACCACTCCTCAAACAACATTTGTTTCCTTAGGGATCTTAGGATAATTATGATATCATGTTATTTCCATACACCAACTAGGACATGAACCTAAGACATCCTTATCAGTCGATTGTGTAGACCTACATGCAATAATTGATAAGTGGATCATTTATTCTCATGAGAGGTAGGTCCTTGTGAACAACTACTTATGAAATATGAGTCACAAAGGATGACAATATTAACACATTTGATTTCCAATAAATTATATTATATAATGATCTATTGATGGGTATGTAGGTGTAGACATTGAAATTTAATCAATAAATACTTGATAATGCTTGTTCTTAAAATCTTTACCTTACTTGGTCAATTCACCATTTTGATAACCCATAATCTCTAAAAAAACCTTCAAAGTCTTGAAATTACTATGCATATCTCTTAGACTTCCTTATTTTATCTTTATTCATCCCTATTTAGCAAATACTTCACTATCACTTTTATTATAGAAGCATGTGTTCCTGTTAGAAAATAATGCACTAGTCAAACAAGGGTGCATTACGACCTTGTCCAATAGTGTGGCCTTGTCCATAGTGCTCTAATGGTCATATTTTCAAAATGACACGCTTCATATTAACTTTTTGTGTAAACCAATATGTCAATTATCAAAAACATTCAAAAGATTCTCTTATAATATCACATAAAGGGTCACACTTGAACCTAACTAGCTCTCACTAAAAAATCATCTTTATTTATGATTTCAAAAATATCTATCTTATGATTAAATATTTTTATTACAATTCTATTGCAATACCACAGTCCTTGGCCAAATCTAACATTGTTTTATTGCAGGTTAAATGCATCATTTGTCAAACATTGTAATAAAAACATTGCTAGTTGTATTCATGTGATCTTACCTAAAGGGATAACTACATCGGCCTTAGACATTTGGGATATGTGGGCAGCACTTGGTCAACAAGATATTTTTTGAGACTAGCTCGACCATTCCCACATCCGCATTTTTTTCCATTTTGTATTCAATCTCTTTTCTGTATTTTTGTAGGGTTAGGACGTCAATTTTGAAAGTCTCATGCATGTCAAATCAAGATTCTCATAGAAACGTGTCACCTAAAAACATAGGTGAACAAAACTAAATTTATAGATCTTACGTACAGTCTATCTGGACAAAGTAGTAGTAACAAACAACAATGCATTGCAACCTTATCTACCTTCTACAACCTTGTCCCAATATATAGTGGATCATTGTTTTTTGATACATATGTGTTTGCAAGTTATTTAAAGCAATCACAACTTTTTAAAAAAATTAACATAGTCTAAATTAATCAGTTTGCAAGGATAATTCTCTAACCCTAGCCTTAATTTCTATTCTAGTAATTTACAACTATAAATTTTATAGATCTTTGTATTTATTATATTTTATCTTATTTAAATTTTTAGATTAGATTTCAATAGCTTATATTTCCAATTAGATTTAATTGTAATTCATAATTAATTATAGTGTAAATATTTTGGTGAACCCATATAACGTTAAACATTGTCAAAGGCCTAATTCCTCACTAGGGGTTTTTGTATGATATCTAGGTCATTTCAACTTTATTTTCAAAATACTTAGACATTTTTATTGTTCATACACAAATAAAGGAAAACTTATTTTTTATCAAAAAAATTGGCTTAAATTGCTTAGAAATTATAGTTTACAATTTTTAGTAAGTGCTTGCATAGGTGAAAATAGATAAATCTATTATGCAATTAATTTAAAGGTTCAGTAAATTCACTATTTTTTTAAATACTTCTTTCATATTTCAAAAATAAATAACATATCTACTATAATTACAAAGTTTCCATTGTTGGGTTTTTAGGGTTTCTTCATGATTAGCTCAAAATCACAGCACTGTGTTTGATTCATAACAACTCAATTTGAAAAAAATTCATAGGTTCTTTATGTTTATATAGATTAAATTAGAAACTTCTTTTTGTTTAACACCACATTGCATAAATTGCTTAGAAATCACAAACTACTCTTTTTAGTAAATATTAGATTAAGTACCAAACAATAATTATATTTTCAAATTAATTTATGGCTTCTATAAATTGATTGTATTTATGTAATAATCTCTCTAAATTTTCTAAAATATTTCATGTCTCTTAAAACAAATATTCTTTATTGTGTAATATTATATTACTTGTTTGTTGATTTTTGTGTGGTCTGGGTGTTTCAGTTAAAATTCTGATTTTTCAAAATCATAATTTTTTATTCCTACATAAAAATATTTTGTTTTATTTTTCATTATTTTTATTTATTTGAAAAACTATGTTTCATTTTTTTAAAAACTACTTAGCTATTGTCATGAAGGACTATGCAATATTCTATTTACAAACATGATGGCATTAGAGGTTTTACTCCAATACTCATAGTTATAGTACAGAGCTAAACACAGATGTTAGTTTTCATATGCCTCGCGATATATTAGAAACCTCTAGGATCCCTTGTTTACAACAATAGGAAGCAGTTTTATCCATTTGATTTGTGGTGCATATGAGATGAACATATCGCCTAGGAAAGTAACTCTCAACTTATCCTCAAAACTGAATTTAATGGGCTACAAGCACAGTTCTACCTCTATAGTTAATGCTCTTAAACATTGGGCCGACACTAATCAATGAATGAGCAAGTACCTCTGAGAACCAACAAATCATTCAAGACCCTTTCTTAGCTTACCCATTATACCTCAATTTTTGCCTGCATTGTATGTTTAATCATTAGTTCCTCTATACATACTATATTACTTATTAGTTTTTAACATTTTTCTTGTTGCACTCCTTGTCTTTAAATTCATTACATTTATCATAGCTAGTCAAAATAGATTGTTTTCCACATATGATGTCTCCTTTTCTTATGATAAAGTTAAATGGACAAATAAAAATAAGCAAAAACTTATGGAAGATGATTATATGGATGATTTCGATATTGATAACATGGATACATATAAAGCATTTGAATATGAATTATCTTGTTGTATCTTCATCCTAGAGGAAGAATAGACACATTTTGAATCATGTATATATTCCTCTTTAGAGCATCCTATAGACCCCTTTTCAAGTCCTCACTTGGACTCTCCCATAAGCACACCTATTGATTCCTCCTTAAGCACATCTCTAGAGTTCTCTTTAGATCATCCTTTAGACATCCTTTTGGGTTTATCTTTAGACTTTTCTTTGGTTACACTTATAGTTTCCTCTTTAGCTCCCCTTTAGATGAGAACTTGAATTCTACTCACGCATTTTCTTCATAATCTTCCTTAAAAGCTACTTTACCAAGCAATGAGTCTCCCAGTTCCGATCATCTACCCTCTTAGATTGTCATCTACTCTTGGGCAGGAGTGAGTGAGGCAGGGTGGTGTTCTTTATGAACAATCTCCCCTCTTCTCCTCATGAGGTTCAAGCAAACCTTATTAATAATGAGGACATCTCTCCTTCATTACATCCCATAACTAGTGAGCCCACATATCATAGTTCTCCTCTTCCCACAATTCCACCTACAATGGAAGGCAATAATATTCCTCTTTCTATTCCTTGTGACCATCACAACTATAGTGATTATGATAAGGATTGGTATGATGACAATTATGTCTCTAGTGATGATGAGCATGTTCCTTCTCTAGAGCTTCTACATGATCCTCTCCTACTGATTAGAACATACATACATCTTGTGATGATATTTTTCATTCTCCCCTACAAAGTAAAATATGTGAACAAGAGGATTCTATTACTCGTAATGTTACATCTCATATTTCGGCTACATGTGCTATACCTTTACACACTATCTTAAAGGCTAATGGATCTCTTAATCTAAAATAAGAGCCTATTCCTTCCTCTCTCATACCTCCTCTTGTTGGTGTTTCTATTCAATCAAATATACATATGACTTATGCTTATGAAACCCTTCAAGATAAAATCATCACTATACAAGATTTAATAGAATAGTTATAAAATCAAAATCAATATCTAAGATCAAATATATCTTTTGAAAATAGCAACAAATTTCAAATGAATCTAAAATATGCTATTGTTAATCATGTATCTACATCCTTATCTAGTTGTCATGTGTCTCATAAGCACCATACATCTACACTTATGTTTCACAAAATATACAAAAAGTTAACAAGAGTTCTAGTGAACTTCTAAGAGAAAGGATTCGAAACAAGTTGATTACATTACCTTCTATGCCTCCTCTAAAATGATCAAAATACTATTGTACAAATCATAGATTTCATGGATATCATACAGATAGTTGTTAGGATTTAAAGAACAAAATACAAAGTATCTTTGATAGTGGTGATCTTATACAAGATCAACCTATTAAGACACCCACTCATATTACATCTTTTAAAATGCAAGTGCAAAAAAACACAAAGGAAAAATATGGATACCAAAAGATAATTCAAAATAAGCAAAGATTAAAAAAACAAAATTAGAGCAAACAAGCTCACAAAAAGTACAAAATAAAAATGCAAAATTGCAAAAAACACATTTCCCACAAGAAAAGTTGCAAGAATAAATTAAACATAAGTAAGAAAGCTCTTCTTCCAAAAGTTTTTTTCATGAAAAAATCTCCAAAGCAAAATATTCCTACACATTCTAATGATACAAATATGATTACCAAGGAATAAAGCATTATATCTACTTCCTGCATAAAGCAACAAGATAAAGTCAACACTTCAAAATCTATGGTTACACCTTTAAGTCAAGAAGCAAAAGCACAAATCACTTATCTTGCTAATATTAAACCAAGAATATATAATCATTCTCTAATTCAAAAGCAGATGCAATATCTTAACAATGATACACATATTCAAAAAGCAACTCCACTCTATGGTGCAATAAATTTCTCATTACACATACAAAAAGATAATCAAAATGGCATCTCACAATTTCAAGCTAAGAAGTTGAATTTCTCCAATAATAATGGTTACATTGATGATTATGATCATGATTTTGCACAAGATTGATATGATTCTGATGATTCAGAGGCATATACAGTTGGCATGTCTTCTTCACATGAATAATCTCATTCACACCATGCAATTGAACATACCTATGCTCATCCTCCTCCATCTTCATATAAACATCCCCTCGATGATATCCTTGGCCTATAGTAGCCCTTACTTATGCTTAGTTTCTTTGTTCTTTACTTTGATGTTTATTCTTCTACACCTAATCTAATTTTGTTCTAGCCCATGATTCTATTTTTTCACCTTGAGGCACTTGCTTCTTTGTCTTTTTCAATCTAAATTCGAACAATCCAAGACGACTATCTTACTAAGCTTTGAATGCACATCCTTCATGGCAACTTATTTGATCATTGCTACACATTTGTACATGTTTTAGCTCTTATTGTGCTTCAATGTTTATACCTATCTACTTTCACATAAGATTGCATGGCCATGCTTGCCATCTATGCTACATATACACCTACATTGGAGGCATTTCACTTGTCTTTCTCCTTGTCATGTTTTTTTTTAGTGCTTTGATAAGAGTTGTTTAAATCTCCTCCCCCCATCTTCCATTTCAAAACTTTGTTGCTTATTGTGTTTTTCTTTTTAGGGTTTTTCATATTTTAGTGATGTATACTTTACTTTTCAAATATGTAAAAAACATTCATATATGTTAAAAAGGTACAAAAACATCAAAATATTTGCAAAACAATTAAAACCAAGCCCTGTAGGCATATTTTCATGTTGTTGAATTATATATTTGTATATATTATCTATCTTTATGTTCAGTACAAATCATATTTCATTTACTTTTCAATGCATAATGCTTTCCACAATATCTCTGAGTGTGCAACATGCATATTTCTCCAAAAACATTACATATACAAACACAGAAGTTGTCCTAATCCAAAAATCTTACATAAAGTCAATCAAGCCAAAGCCACATCAATCAGACAACGCATTGTGACCTTGTCCTCTACTGCGGTCTTGTCTTTGTGCATTTTACATCTCTGATTTCAACTACAACACAGTCACAGGGACTTCTATGATTTTCATCATAATAGAGAATATACTAAAATATTAGTCTGATTTCAAGCATAAGACATACTTTTCCATGGTTTCGATGTTGGGCTAGCCTTCTACCCAACAACCTTACTTAGTTGGGGGCATTTAATTGTTCTATACAAACTCTTATATGTTTTATTCATCCAAAACCTCTTTTTCCATGATTGGGCTCTAACGAAAACATGTCTCTCTTTCACTCATATTTTGCATGTATCATAATAAATATGTTATTTGCTAAATATGAACATAGACACATGATCAAAAGATGCTAATTTCATATTCTATATGCTTCTTTAATATGTTTGTTTCATTACATCATATGCTTCAACTTTCTTGCTTCTTGTATGTGGCCATTTGCCTTATGTATGTTAAACATACACCTTCTTGCCTGTATGGCATCATCATGCTTGATGTGTGTGACCTTTGGCCTTCTATATTCGTGCGACATTTACATGTCCCTTGTATTAAACTTTTGGGCTTTGTGTGACATTTATGTAAACTTTCAAACTCTAAACATCTTACATGTCCCTTGTATGTGGCATTCGTCCCTTCTTACATAACATTGTGTAACTTTGTTTACATGTTCATTGCTTGCTACTATGGTGCCATGATGTCTATCATGCACTACTAAATATATATTACATATTTCTATGGTGCCATGATCTACATCAGAGACATACTATTTATATGTTTCAAATGCTTAATCTATTCAATACTATGCTTATAATACGTATACAAGACTTGCAAGTTTTTTACATACTTCATACAATACTTCAATGCTACGTTCAATTACAATGATGCAATGCAATATCCAAACTCTTCATATGCTTCAAATTTACATCTTTTAGATTCTAATACAATTTAAATATTCACATGTTATTACTTGATTACATTTTTCACAAATACTCAATTTTTCTTTTGAGACAAGCGATTTGAAAACAATTTCCCTCGTCTCAAAAGGACATCATAATGAGCTTATCTCCAAGCTTTCACAAGCAATGTATTTCAGATTTAACACTTTACAAAATGCAAAAAATAGAATTTTTCAGATTTTTTGAGGACTTCAACTTGCTTGTGCACACCACTCTTACAGCGATATCAGTTCATATACACTTGTGCAAAGAGAGTGACAAGATTTCAAACAATTTTCAAAAGATCAAACTAGCAATTTATACATTACAAGGGGCATAATATGCATTCATGTCCAAGCTACTACTTTACAAAATTCAAATTTCTCTTTTAATCGAAGTATTAAACTTTCAAGAATTTACAATTTGAATCTAGATCTATCTACAATAGTGTGATTAGTCTTTTGCAAGTGGACCACGTTTGAGCTAAGTGACACTCCACATCTTATTTGACTTTAGCAAACCATGTATTGTTTCCACCTCTTCTTTTCAGTTCAGCAAGTGAGCCACGTTTGAACTTAACGACACTCCACGTCTTAGTTGCACTTTAGCGAACTATTTTATTAGATCTCACATCTTCAAAAGCATTATAGATTACTCTATGAGGGTTGGAGCATGGAATCTTTTCAACTCAAGCATCTTCACTACTTTTTTAAATTGAGTCTTGATCGCTATCAATTCACCACAAGTTCAACACTTCTTCACATGCCTAAACAAAGGGGCATGCACATCTATATAACAAAGACAAGATGTATATACATACTCATGTATCACATTTCCTTTAGTAATTTTATGCATCACTGAAATAAAAGGAGAAACAAATGTAGACACTGAAATTTAATCAATAAATACTTGACAATGTTTGTTCTTAACATCTTTACCTTGCTTGGTCAATTCGTTATTCCGATAACTCACAATCTCTAGTAAACTCATCAAAGTCTCGCAATTACTATGCATATCTCCTAGACCTCCCTATTTTATCTATATATATTCCTATTCAACATGTACTTCAAAGGCCTTTGTTCTTGTTGGACAAGGGCACACTCGTCAGAGGACACACCACGACCTTGTCCACAGTGCTCTAACAGTTATATTTTCAAAATGACGCACTTCATAATGACTTTCTCGTGCAAATCAATAGGTGTTATCAAAAATATTCAAAAGATTCTCCTAGAAAAGCACATCACAAGTCACATTTGAACCTAACTAGCTCTCACTGACAAAAGCATATTTCTTTACAATTTCAAAAGCATATATCTTATAAGTAAACACTGTTATTGCAATTCTACTACAATACTACAGTTTGTGGCCAAACCTAACATTGTTTTACTGTAGGTTAAAGGTATCATTTGTCAAGCATTCTAATCACAACATTGTTAGTTGCATTCACATGATCTTCCCTAAAGACGGAACTACATTGGCCTATGTAGGCAACACTCAATCAACAAGGGGTTTTCAAAAGATAGTTGGCCATCCCACATCCCCATTTTTTTCCCTTTACATTTTCTTTTTTGTATGCTTCTGCAAGACTAAGGCATCGATTTTATAGGTCTACGCGTCAAATCAAGCTTTGCATAGAAACAAGTCACCTACAAATAGAGGTGAACAAGCCCAAAATTTTAGATCCCGCGCATAGTTTGTTTGGACAAAGCAGCAATAGCAGACAACGGTGCATTGAGACCTTGTCCGCCTTTTACAACCTTGCCCTGGTATATAGTAGATCTTTATATTCTGGTACATTTGTGTTTGCAGGTTATTTAAAGCAATCACATCTCACAAAAAAGTTAACAGTCTTAATTAATCTATTTGCAAGGACAATTTTCTAACCCAAACCTTAGTTCTATTTTAATAATTTACAAATTATATAGATTTTTGTATATATTGCATTATGTCTTACTTAACTTTCTAGATCAGATTTCAATAGTTTACATTTCCAATTAGAATTGATTTTAATTCATAATTAATTCTAGTGTAAACAGGTTGCATACATTTGGTGCTCTGACAGATTGGTTAGAGGATGGATGTAAATCATTGATTACTCTAGAATATAGTTTAAGAGAAGAAAACGAGATCTTCGTAGACATAATAACTTGTTATTAATCCACATGAGTATCTATCTGAATGCCGCCTCACTTGAAATCAGAATAATCATCTTCATGGCGTCTTCGTTTCCGTCTAACATCAGCAACCTGATCTCGATTCGAGGATCTTCGATGCTCGGAGCTTCTCTCTCTCTTTTTTCTTTCATGAAGTTGAGTAGTATGCCTGTCTTTGTGACTCCTATGTCTGTGATGACGATTGCTCCTATGTTTGGAATCATCTTCATCATCATCTGCATGCATGTTACCTTCCTTCTCACCTGCTTTTTCTATCCAAATGTCGTCAGAGTATCTCGTTGGGTCTTTTGCCCCTGAGAAACCATCTTCTTCTTGTTCATCACTCACCAGCACTGAAGAACCTGACTGCCTGGTAGGTTTATCTCGGTTTAATTTTACATCTGTTAAGGTTGTATCTAATGCATCCCGTCGTTGGGGAGAAATTGCAGTAGATCTGTAAGCAGAGTGTCTATGACAATAATCATCTGTGCTTTGGCGCCTGGGTGGTTGTGGGATCTGAAATTATGAATCAATAACATTAGTTATATCTTTACAACAACACTTGCAGTCATGTAACACGGTTACAGTCCCTAATCAAATAAAACGGAAGAAAGCACCTGAAAACGTGACATGTATCGACCTTCTGGAGGCAGGGGAATACCGAGCTTCTTCAGTTCATCATGCGGAACAGGTCGCCTGGAAACACAGATATCAATCATTAAGCAACATACTTATTAGATAAAAATACAAGTTACACAGGGACTGCAGAACTCAGAACAATAGAGATTATATGATGGGAAACAACTTATGTACCAAAGTGACTTGAACAACAAATAAATCAGATTCAGATTACTGCTACAGTAAAGTGCATACAAAGGAGCTCGAAATGGTCTTTCTCGGCCTCCAAAGCGTAGTTGCCCTGACTCTTTTCGCCCACCCAAGCCGCCTCCTGCCCATGTTAAAATAAGATATTTAGTATTGCGACTGAGCTTGATCTCATTTGCAGAAAACAAACAGTACAAGGTTAGAATTAGGAAAGGTAGGATTTACAGTTTCCTCCATCTGTTCCATATACAACTTACCCAGCCTGCGTGGAATCCAACCTGGCATCAGCTGTTGTCGGTTGTAGTCTACAATCACTTGACTTCCATCAATAACACTGTGATGAGCAGCCTGCATAAATATTTTACCATCTTCAAAAGGACACATATTGGTTACGTTCTTGGTTGTTAAAATTGAAAAAAAATAATAATAGAAAACTCACCTCATAGGCATGTCGCATCTCCTTGTCAGTTTCATATTCAACAAATGCATAGCCTCGAGAAGCACCAGTGACTGTAACAACAATATCAAAAATTGAAATGCCAATTATATGCAGCAAGGTCTATTTAATCATGCAAAACACTAAAAGTATGAGCAATCAATGATCATATGACAAGCACTGTACCATTTCCAATGTTAAAATCCATCTGGAAGATTATAACCTGAATTTTACTCCAGGGATTTACAAAATGTAACCCTATCCTTTTATATTAATACAATATTTCACCTTTTACAAAAAAACAAATCTGGAAGACTACCATAACAATATTTATTTTGACATTTTAAGACTAAAATTACTATAGTAAGTAGAATCTGAGGCGAATTTAAGAAAGGTTTAATTCCACAAGCTGAATTGACTATCCTGATTAGAAAAATAAAAAGAGATTCTCTACACAGTTGCCAAACTATAAATCTGAGCTTCTGTTAAGGCCTTGCTGTGATTGACTATCACTTAGTCTCCGTCACTTGCAATCACAAATACATTTGATTTTGATACATTGCATTGTATGGGAGACTACAATGGTCAAGATCCATTTCATCACAACATTCTTAAAAATAGGCAATACTTTGTACTAAGAACAGGACAGCAGAAAATGAATGTGTTCATGAATGAAGAAGCATCATGTAAGTTTATAACCCTTCAAATCATTCAATGATAGCAAAAGGAACAATCTTAAACAATACTTTGTCTAACCAGACTTACACATTACATAGGTTTAAGGTGGTTTTAGCCAACAGGTTGCAATTAATACAACTACCTTAATGCCATTTTAACATTATATACACAACTAGTTGCTTCCATCTAATGTACAAACATGCCTATGTAATCATTTGCATAATGAAATAACAGTTTTTTTAACCAACTGGTGGGAACATGAGAGATATAAAGCATCAGAAACTGTTTACTTGATTGTAATGTAAAAAAGAGGGAATAAAAATCCCAGCAAGCTGTTGGAAACTTGCAAATCATTTCTAAGGCTATAAGGCACCCATCAACTGCATTACATAAAATCTAGCACAGATCCATGGATCTGAAATGCACCAAGATGTACCCAAACGACTCGAAGTACCAATCTCTATGTTCTTACACTTAGGTTGTGGTGGGAACGCCACCTCGAGTCTTTTGGATACCTCTCGGCACATAGCAGTTCTATGTTAAGATGGGCCTGTGCAGATCCATGTTAAGTTGGCTCTGCGCTAGAATATAATGAATGATGAAAAACTTATTGTAATACATACATTGAGCTGACATTATAAATCAATTTTTTTGTAAACTTTTAAATGTCGGTTGTATATGTCATTGGAAAATTTTGATTATAATGTTGGTTGCATGTGTTATATTTGTCTTCTTTTTTAAGATTTATTATTAAGAGTTACATGTCCATGAAAATGTCAGCCATTAATGTTTCCCATGTGTCCACCCACAAGAAAAGTTCACATTGAAGTGGGGTGTAGAATGCGCCTCTCAGCACAAATTAATGTCCTAAACTAAGATCTTAAATTTGCTCTTATTTCTTCACATTCCCCCCGTTTCCCCCCTTACCCCCCGCTTTTATAATGTGAGGAAGCAAAGGTTTCCCTAGTGGTGATGTAAAGATGCCAAGGACTTCCCTCGACCAATGGGAGAGTGCTTGTCTAATGTGAGAAGGCCAAGGACCCAATATGGAGAGTGGAGTAGATGGTTGCTTGGAATTTATGGAGTGAGAGAGATGATTGGTGAAGGGAACGCAAAGAGATGAAAAGAGGAGTGAAGAATGAAGGTGTGTTGTTGAGTGATGGAGCATTCTACATTTCCAATCAAGAGTATTCCGATCAGCTATTTCTTCAGTATTCATTTCCAATCAAGCTTCTCTATTCTAATCAAGATGCCGAACAATCAAGATATATTCGGATCAGGTATTTCTTCATGATGGACTATTGGCATCTCTCAACTACTATAGCAGTAGGTCATTCATCTCGTCTATGTTTCTTGATTCTCTTCCAATCCAAAAGGGATTGGTTGGAGGTGATTGGATTCTTCCTGTGGTTGGGGATTGATCAGATCACCACATACAAAATTCTACAAATGGTCATGGAATCACTACAAGAAGATTGGATCACCACAAAATCAAATAGGGGCCAGTGAAAGGAATCAATGAATCAGGGAATCGAAGACTTGGTATGAAGGAATCAATCTATGAATCAGGGACAGTAGAATCTCGATGTCTTGGAATTGGGAAAGTGAAGGATGGATGGTCATCACTCAATCCCAACTGAGCTGGCTTACCTACTCAATCCATCCCAGGACAAATAGAATCACATTTGTCTTCAGATGGAAAAGATCATCACTTTGGTACAATCAATTTATCAAAACAACTGCAAACTACTTGCAAACTCAAAAAAACCAATATGTCTAGAACAAACCACAAGCAAATATCCTGCTCAAAATATGCCATATAATACTCCCCCCATCAGATGAGAGCGGAAAGTTGCGCAAAATGTAGAGTGCCAATATTAATAACAACCAAACAAGCAAAATCGAAGCAAAAATCTACATGGGCCCTGTTGTGAAATTTTGCATTTTGCGACAACACCTCCAATTGTGCTCCTAACAGGGGATTGGAGATGTTTTAAAGACGGACAATAAAAAATTTTGATGTAAAGATGTCGACTCCGCCACCCAATGGACAAGGCAATTGTCACTCGAAAATTGAAGCTCCGAAATATTTCAATTCTAGCACTGTCATGTTCATCAAGCTAAAAAGGTCAGATTTCAATTTGAACACTTTTGAAAATTTGACTGACCCCATCAGAACTTTTGAAGGTTTTGTTGAGAAAATTTATAAGTCCAAAGACACCACAATTTCTATCGGGTCTTTTCCCCCATTGGTTTTATCATTTATGTCAAAATCTTGTTTTTTTCAAAGTGTTCAACTCTTAGTGTTTGTCGGGTTTTGTGACCTGACGAAACCTAAAAATCTCAAAGTGGTTTCTTGTAATGCTAATCGGGTCTTTTTTCCCGATTGAGTCTTGCAAGCACCAAAACGTCCTCCACAGTGTTAATCAGGCTAATATTCCTGATTAGGTCTTCAGGACTTTTAAACAATTCATTTCAATGTTCATTGAGTCTTTTTCCCTGATAAGTTCTTGAAGACTAGTAAAAGACACTGAAGTGTTTATTGGGTAGAAAAGCCCGATCAGATCTCCAAAGCTTCAAAGGAGTTCCTTGCAGTGTAGATCAGGACTTTTCTCTTGATTTGGTCAGAGAGACTTCGAAGAGTTTTTTCCAGTGATAATCGAGATTCATATCTCAACTAAGTCTTGTGGACTTCAAAAAATATCTCATAGTGTTCATAGTAACTTTTACTCCGATCAAGTCTTGAAAGCAATAAAAAAATATTTCAAAGTGCATATCGGGATTATTTTTCCGACTTGGTGTCAAGACTTCAATTTGTTTTGACTTTATATAAATCAGGATTTTTCACCCAATGAACAAAGCACCAAATCCAAGCAAGATTTTAACAGTAATGATTGCCACCTTTATGGAACAGATGAGAATTTGCTTTGTTGTGATGGTTAGCTCATCTGCCTGAAGGTGCATGGTTTTGTCCGGGTTGTGTGCTAGTAGGCCTGCTTGGGGTCATTGTGGATGTGCCAAAGGTGTCATTGATAGCACAGCTAAAAAGTATATACATGCTTTATCAAAGATGGCAATGGCTGCTGCATGATCTGATAAGGAAGGAAGATCCCTTCTTGGAAACAGTTTGTGTGCCATTTGCAGGTTGAGAGGGAAAATTCAATTCCAAAAAAACTGGCATTTAAAGGTGTTACAATATATATGTCAAGAAGCATTGTAGCTCCTAAAAGCTTTGATACACTGCACAATGTGCTCAGATGCAATGGAGCAAACATTTGCTTTTGTTGTGATCCTTCTGCTAATTCTCCCAATCAATACCATGTTATCTCCTCCTCAGACCATGAGAAGTTTGCGAGCTTAAGTGTTAAGAGCTGCAATTTAGTTGGTCCAGAATGTGTTATTAGTTGTGCCAAAGAGCATAGGAGTTTCCCTAAGCAAGGCTACACAAGTTGTCTAGCTATGGATGGTGTTAAATTACTGGCTTCAGGTTTTGAAAGCGAGGAAAAGGTGTGACAATCAAGATAGAAAAGCTCGCAACTGCCATGTGTGGTGAACTACAGATAAAGACTTAATTGGATATTGACTTTTTTATTGCAAAAGATGTTTTGGCTGCTAAATACAAGTGGGCATTGAACGTGCTGAGAAAGCCAGTGGTGACCACTGATTGGTTGCATCAGGGTTGGTGTGAACATGGGCTTGTTCCACATGAGCCATATCGGATGCTTCCTTTTACTGGATTGACAATATGTGCAACTGGAATCCCTCCAAATGAAAGAAAGCAAATTAAAGGACTTGTTATACAAAATGGAGGGCATTATTCTGCCGACTTGACAAAGAAGTGCACCCACTTACTTTGTAATATGGCACAGGAGCTAAGTATAAGGTTGCAAGAAGGTGGCACCATGTAAAAATTCTAAACCAAAAGTGGGTTCCCCAATCCGTTTCAGCACAGAGCTCTGTATCCCAATCTTTGTCTTCAAGACTTCAACACCTTCAATTACTCCATCATTAACAGAAAAAAAATAGATACATTGATTTTGTCAGCTGAAAATCTATCAGAAAATATTAGATGCTTTAGTGGCTCTCAAAATAAGGAGATTAACCGTTACTTGGAAAACTGTAGGATTCTGCTTGTAGGATTTGATCCTGTTGAAATGTGAAGGCTAGTTCGAATGGTTTGGAGTGGAGGTGGTTCTAGATACATGTCATTCAATGAGAAACAGATGCATATAATAGTTGGAAGACCATCGGAGTTTGAAATAAAGGAGACCAGAAAGCTTACAATGTGGAGTGTTGTCAATGCAGTCAACTGTCTATGGATTGAGGATTGCACTCAGAATAGGCGAGAAGTTGATGTTAGTGAAAGGCACATTTTTCTGAAAAGACTCTCTTTGATGGCATTGGATCTCATAAAAGACTTGAAGTGGCTGGTTCTAATTTGAATTCTCAAGAGTAGAACCATGTAACATCTCTGAGCAACTCAAAAGCAGGCTTTGTTTTTACTGAGAAGATAAGTCTGATAGAAAATCAGTCATGGGGAGCGTGGAATAACAACTCTCTAAATAAAAAGACATCTTCCTTGGAATCAATTTTATAATCTGATGATGCCTTGGGGAAAAAACCTGTTTTGCGAGAAATCATGGACCCAAGGAATCTTCCAAACCAATCAGAATTTGATTGTGGCTCAGTTCCAAAATCGAAATGGTTCTGTATAAAAAAAGGGTTAAGGATATTGCTGTGAAATTTGTGCTATGTTCTGAGAGCCAAATTTACTGGGAAGCTAAATGAGAAGGTGACTCATTTTCTAGGCATTTTTATTGGCGGTACATTTGGATTGCAACATCATGTTCGTGCTTCTGGATTTATTAATGGCACATCTTCCTAAGTCTTTGATATCTTGTTCTCCCCTCAAAGAAGTTCTCAAGGAAAGTGCTGCTATCAAAAATAATCATCTCCTAGAGATGAATGAAGTTCTTGCAAAGGATTGTCAAATAATAGAACCTACATCAGCAATTTGGATTGCAGCCTTTCAATCATCCATGTCTCCAATGATGCAGTTGTCCAAAGTTCGAGCAACTCTTGAAATTTGAACCCAAACCAAACATAAGATGACCTTATAAACTTAAGTCATGTCAACTCTTTGAATTAATTAGTCTTATCTAATGTTATAAATATTAATTCATTGAGAATTAATTGAATGATATGATATGTAAGTTGAAAAGTCGGTAAAGTGCCAACTCAAGTTGATCTAGGTTAAGTCAGTGTTAAGTCAAGCTAAAAGGTAGTTATGTAACTACCCAAGGAGCAAAATGTCTATAGAAAGGTTGATTGCCATTGTAAAAGGGTTCAAATTTTCTTCCTCTCAGCCTAGGAGAAGGCACATTGTTGCATCTTTGTACAAGTTGTTCATTTTCAAGGAGTTATGTGAATTCAATGCAAACAAACTATAAGATGAATGGATTGCTTCTTTAGTTTTTATTGTTTTTTGTTTGTAAAATCTACATTACAGTTTATGAATAAAAAAATTCATTAAAAATTGCATTTTCTAGATTTATTAAGTGTAAACTCTTGGCTTTGCAAACTTTGTGTTGGAAACTCTAGAGAATAGACTTTGTGCTACATACACCTAATCCACTTTGAACGAAGATTTTGAGCTTTCAAGTAATCTTGATTCTCTCTTATCAATTGCTTTGTATTTTCATTTACGATGCTGAAAGGAAGATTACAAACCATGATTGTTTGATGCCAAACGGAACCTGTTTGAAAGGAGCAAAATGAGAATGTGTTCATTTCCAACAAGAAATATAGAGGTATTTTGTAGAACTTTGTGTCATGAAACCCCTCTAGTGATGCACTTCATTAACTTGTTTATAGTCTGTCTGTCTTGCCTTTCTAAAGATACAAGTTTCCATTGTTGAATTGCCCAACCTATTCCATTAAATTTGGGTCATCTAAGCGGTTTTATGTGTTTACTCCGTTGTAGGTTTCTCATTCTTCCCTCCATTTCTTTTCATTCTCTCTCCATTCCTAGTTTTCTTCTTTCTTCCATTTTTGCTATCTTTTCGTACTTTCCAGTTAAAAGTACCAAAAATCCCCATTATACAAGGGAGCTGCCCCTCTCAAATGCTGAGGAAAATCGCCAGTAAACCGGTGATTTCTCCAATGTTGCAAATTTTATGTCACATCTAGTTGGGCAAGTCGCAAAAATAATCGAAAAAGCACATTAACAAAATCTTACCAATGGGTCCCAATCCTATGCTACCAAGAATCAACTGGTCTAATGAGAAAAGTTACCTCTTTCACTAAGGAAGGTCATTTTTCTATAAAGCAGCCAAGCTTCATTAATGCTAGTCTAGGTAGGAAACAACTACTATCTTGCATTATCTCGATCTGGTATACTTCTTTCCCAATTGACAAACAAACTGTCTCCAACTGTGAGCATCTAACATTGCAAACTGTATTTTCAAACAAAATTTTGATCTGAAATGCAAGACCTGTCAGAAGAATGATTCTTCTTACAATAATGTTTACAAATTACAAGGATGTAAATCAAAGCAATATATCACCTTGTGAACAAGTGAACCCCAACCGGAACATCCATCCATCTTCTCAACAACATTCTTCTTGACTCATCTTCCAAGGATCATCCATTCACAAATCAGATTAACTTTAAGTAGTCAAGGATATAAAAAGAATGTTCACCCTGAAATCCAAGTCCACTTTGCTTCTATTTCTTCCCAAGGTCTTACTATAGTCCCAACCAATTCCAATTTTCCACTTCCCACTTTCCACAAAAGAAAAAGATTCCATCTTAACAATATTAAACTGACTCTGTTTATGACAAATGAGCAAGCTTATTTCATCTTTTAAACTCAAAATCCCTTCAATTGAATTTTAATTTTCAATTCTAAGCACTTTAATTTCATTGTCCTTTTCTTTCAACAAAATTCATGCTTACAAACTACGTTGTTTGGAAACGGAAACATTTCCGAAATGCATAAATGCGGATTTTCAAAAATCCTTAACTTGGAAACATTGGTATATAAACAATGCATAATACTCATTTTTAGTCTATAAAAGATAAAACACTCGAAAATATATAGTACTCATTCATTCATTCCTTCAAAGACAAAATGTACATTCAAATCTAGAATAAATCTTCTATATTGTCCTGAAAAGCATGTATGCCACTCCCACTAGCTCCACTCTCCACCCCTTGTGTAGAACTCCTCGATTGTCATCATCGACACCAAGTAGTGAAAGTTGGGCAAGAGTAGCTACAGAAGCATCCAAGTCTATAGTCTTTGGATGCATATTCCAAAGTTTGTTAGGCCCTTGGATATAGTCCTTAGACTTGTGTGATAGGAGGCGCCAATTAGAATGCACACATACCAAATCCTCAGCCTTCTTGGTTGCCTCCTAAATTTCTCCTTGCTCTTGTTTACAACAGCAAAAATGAAAAAATGAGTGTGTGTTTTAACTTTCTCTTGAGTGTCTTTGTATAGGTTTTAGGTAGAAGATTATGGGTTATATTTTATTGTTTTACATTTTATTTTATTTTTTGACTGGATTTTTTTTGCCCACAAAAACGCCTAGAAACTCTTGAAAGCGTCCTGGAAATGCTCGAGCATGTGACGGAAACATCCAGGGCGTTTTTGGCATGTGTCCGGATGTTTACGGTGCACTTACGAGATGTTTCCATACCAGAAACGATTCGAGGTCTGGTACGGGGGGAGGGGGAGACACTTCAGTGCAATGTAGCTTACAATATGATTAAATGTTGTATTTTTTGTGTTTATTACAATCCATTGTTACAGAGAGAAACCAGAGTATGCCCCGTCTTCAAATTTTTTCAAGCTTTATAAAACAAGTACACAAAAGTATACCTTTCAAGTACAAACACACCCTATGGGAATGGAATCAAAATACTTTATCTTTGACACTCTAGTAAATCTCCCACAAAAACATAATGCTAAATTTGACCCCTAAACCCACAAACAGATATGCATAAACAAAAATACTCCCCTTAGTGACTTCTTTGAGAAAATAATAACATACATCTCCCTTTGTCATAATATAGACAGTTTACTGCTTTTTAAATCAACTTTAAGGAATTAAACTCTAAACCACTTTATTTTTATCCTTGTGACTTAACCAGGCCTCCAACATACTTCAAGGACATGAGAGGGGCACAATTACTTCAAAATAGTTATCACCCACCTTTTTTCCTGAAGTGAAACAATGAAACATGTTAACCCTTCTCCACCTTGCTAACTTGACATCAATAAAACACCTACATTACACCTCAAAAGAATAGAACACAAGACCTTGTTTTCACAAGAAACTAACCTCAAACCGCTGTTCATAACTTCACTTAATTTAAATAAAATCACCTCAATGTTAAACCTTTTTCAAGTGACAAATATGTCCTCCAACTGCCCATTCACATCGGCTTTTCGATTGGAGGGCTGATCAGTTCATACCTGTTATCTTTGGCTGTGAATCATTGACCCTTCACTGCTTGACCCCAACCCTTCTCACTTAGTGGGTTGCTTCGCAACAATCATCCTGGCCAACACTACAAACCGTGTCCCAAGCCCATTCAAGCACCAATTTAATTGTGAATTGCTTAGTGTATAAGACAACACCAGCGCAGATTCTGCAAACTAGCATCCTTCCGCATAAGATCATTACCAAACATCAACATGAGAATTTAGGGGCAATCATCCAACAGATTTTTTCCACGGAATCAAAATCTACAATACTTCTAATGGCCACAATTGCATCAGTGTTTTAGGTCCTCCGTGTGGTTATTCCTCTATTTGTCATTGGTCTAGCATAGTCATCTGGATTTTGGATTATTCAAACACAGAATAGCCTCCGGTTACTGAAAATTAAGTTCAACCTTGTGCACTCTCATGATATTTGAAATTTCTTGATATCTGATGCTAGATTTTAGCATCCAAGATTTTTGTGGTGCAGACGCTTTGCCATGGTCTGAGAACATGTATGTAACTCACTGATTTAGAAATGGAGAGACTGTCTATTCCAAGAGTGTCGGATTGCAACAAGACCATTCACCTCTGTTAAAAGCACTGGCATTGGAAATCACATCGAAAACATTCATCTTTGCAATCTCACAAATAAATTTGTGGACCCTCAAAATTTCTGAGAAAAGTATGAAAAATAGAACATTAAAAATTATTTCCGATCTGCCCAATTTGCCAATTTGCTTTTATAGAGGCTTTGAATGCGTATCTCCATCACCTTTATTATTCCCTGCTTTGAGCCAATGCCCAATCAGGTAGGGCAAACTCTTGTTCCATTTACACAGAGGTGACAGCATGGGCATTTACTATTCGCAGGTGCCCAATGTATTTGTTGTGCTGAACCCCCCATTCTCGTCTCCGGTTGGAGAATTCCACAGGTAGCCAGGATGACATGTAGGCTGGGTGTGACCCTCATATAAGCACACGCTAGAGGTAGTGAACTGTGGCGTGAGCTCAGGGACCTATACTAGAGGCCGGGGTAGTAACCCTGAAAAATCTACAAAATATAATGCAAATGTTTGAGCCATGAGCATTACCAGCTCCAAATTTTAAAAAAGAATCAAAAATCTTGATTTTTATAGCATGGCCCACTCTCAATTCTTCAATCTTCAATGTACCAACTTACCAATGGCCTTCACTGCAATTTCTTCAAAATAAGAGCTTTGCAATGCTTTTTTATCTTTCCTGGGCTCAGCATGGTTGAAACCATAGTTACCAGGTTCGGAAATCCGGATGCGTTCGGGAGGCCAAAAAAATGCGGAAATGCGGAATTCTTGAAAAGGTTCGGAAAAATCCGGTAAAATCCGGTTTGGAAAAAAAAAAAATATATATATATATATATATATATATGTATGTAAAATATTTTAATCTAGTAAGGAATGAAACATTGAATATTAATTTAACAGTTGCAAAATTGAGAAATGCATAAGTTTCAAACTTGAATTACATTAAAAGATAGTAAAATGTCCATAGTTCAAACTTGAATCTCACAGAGTGCATGCCTTAAGGGGTGCACTGGGAATGGGGTGGGATCGGCTTGTGGCACTTTGCAAGAGATATTCTCATACTATTCTATCACGCATACATCCCTTCATGCAGCCTTCATACCTCCTATGATGTCTCCTTGAAATCTTGAAACCCTGAAATATGGCTAAGTTTGAAACCCTGAAACCCTGGAATCTGACTAACTCTGAAATATGATAGGATCCTCCAAAACCTAGAATTTGCATTATAGCTCCTAGCGGTCCGAAACCCCTCTCAAACACCCTGAAAGTATATAAATAAAATATAACTTAAAGTATAAGAATGGTGTCCATTCTTATACTTAAATGTTTATTTTATTTACATACTATTGGGTTCGGACTAGATTTACATTTTCTAAATTTTTTTGTTGACTTCCATTGTTTCTCCCTGGCGAACCGAATTTATTAATCCGGAACCCCGCAAAAAATGCGGAACGTTCCGGATTTCGGCCAGATGCGGCCGAATCTGGTAACTATGGTTGAAACCATATCGCATGCCATGACCATTGGCAAAGTATACACTCTTCCTCAGTCTCACATATCCCGTACAGATCCACTACTCTCAGTTCTAATACCAAATGTAAAATCAGAGAACAGAGCAAATGTGATATGACACACAAATCAATGAGCCATGAAAACAATAGAATTTACAACGGAAAACTCCAAAAGGTAAAACTACTCACTTTTAATATGTGCAGTTCTCCATTCCAATCACAAAACAATTACAATTAAAAATAGGGAGAGATTTTTCAGTTCTTCAAGTTGTTATGCCCATCAACCATATTACCATCTTACATAATAATTAGTATCGCAAACCAAAAGCCTAGATTTGCTCTTATTTCTAAAAAAATCAAGGAAGCTTCTTCGATATTAGCCTTATTCTTTATCTTCTAGATTATCAGTCACTTTTGGCTAATTCCCATTCTTCGACAAAGCCTGAAAATGAGAACCTTGCCTTGCATTCTAGCACAAATGCACCAAAAGAATTATCGGCTGCAGAAACTTATCAAGGTCAGTCGATGATTTAACTATCCACAATGCCAAAAAACAATGCTTGCAAAAGGATGGTTGATTTTTTGTAATGAAGGTCAAAAAGGGAGAGCAAATGGTCAAGGATACAGAAAAAACAAAATAAACATGAATTAAATAGGAAATGAAGAGAAAAAAAAAAAAAGGAATAGTGGAACGCAGGTGGAAGAATTATACATGTAGGTAATGGACAGTAGGAAACAATCAACACATAGGCTTATTCAAAAGATATAGTAAGAATGAGAATCAAGGACTAGACTGTACAAGGATACAGAATAGACAGTTACCAGGTGGAAAGACTGAAGATTCATGCAATAATGCATTTGCGAGGTGGATGGACAAGGAGTGAGAAAATAGGAAATTCATATTGTAGACAAAGAGAGAAGGAAGCTGTGCACATAATCAAGAGAAGGTGGTTGAGGAAGGAATATAGATAGCATATGAATTTGAATAAGCAGATACAGAAGGAACGATTATGGATAAGGATGCAACGCATCCTTACTATGATTCCACATGAGGTGGATCCAAATAGTGTCACGAATCATTTCATGTTCCATACTTGGCATTTACATTATTACCGTTGCTTATATACAGTACTGAAGAAGGCATGTGACTCTCATACAGTCATATTTTTATTTGCTCAGTTAAAACATTGAATTCAGTTGGATGGTCCATATGACCAAGAAGACAAACAACCAAATTAATTTATATATATGAGAGATTTCAGATAGTTGAGTTTGATACCTCGCCAAAATGGACTGGCTACAACTCGAACCTAAAACCTACCAAATATTTTAGTGGGTGTTCTACCAACTAAGCTATCAATTCTTTGGAAGGACAATTTCAACATAAACCTTTTGTAAGATTTAACATTTTAAAATTTGTAAGCTTCGCACCACCAGAATAATTTATATATATGAAGAAGAATATATAGTGGTCATGGTCTTGGAAAGAATGGCCAAGAAATAAGCAATCCCATAAAGGTAAGGTTGGATTTTGTGGGTGGCAACATGGAGGTTGGAGAATGCTCAAAGATAGCTGAAATAAAATTGCCTTCCATAGAGGTGGTGTACAAGCTACCACTTTGTCGCAATATGTCCAAAGGAGGTGCCAACACCCCCAAGATTATTTTTTTGAAGGCTTGAGAAGAATGTAGAGACTCAACAAAGAGAACGAAACATTCTAATGAAGGAGGGAGTAGCACATAATCACTCAATGTGGCCAAGGAAGAGTTCAAAGCATCTCCAAAAACAGGGCAGCCTTCAAACAATGAAAAACAAGGTAATGCATCACCATTCCATCGACTTTGTGCAAGCAAACATAAGGGGCACCAAAGAACATATACAAGGAAACCATCCATTGTTTGTTTCCATTGTAATAGAAGAGATCATGTAACATGTTATTTTTGGAATCTTTGTTCGTGTTTTTATTGTGGAATGAGTAACCATTGTTTCTACTGTATTGAAAGAAACAATATATAACCAAAGAGCTAATGTATGTCAAGGAGGAAAGTAGCAAGAACCACACTTCAAGTCAAAATAAAGTGCAAGGCGAGAGAGAAAAAAGAGGAAGAAATACCTTCCAAAATCATTAGCCAAGATTGGGATAAAAAGTGTTGGAAAGTTAATCCTCAACTTCACCCATGAATCAAAACGAGCAATCCAAGAAGTAAAAGACAAATCAGATCAAGAGGAAAGTAGCAGTCGATACAGCTACAAACCAAAAGGCAGAGGTAGAAGAAGCAAATCTCTCAAGGAAGAAGCGAGGAAGCACATTGCGTAACAAATGTAGCATCATTACCTTCCCAAAGTAATAATGGTATGAAGTTATTATTGGATTTTGGTAGAGTATTTGCATGGTTTCCAAGGATACACTTGTAAAGTATTTGAATGGTTTTCAAAGATGAGCTTGTAAAATTTTACACAAATGTATTTGAGCGTCACCATGATTGTAGCATGCATATATAAAGCTGATTTGATCATCATAATGGTTGTGCTATGCATATATGGAGCTGAAACAGACATGGCAGATATTGTAGCATGTGTTTCCAAAGCTGATTTGGTTAGGGCAGCAGTTGTACTAATTGATTAACATTTACAAGCATGCTTTATGAATCAAAGAGTTGCTTCCATGTTGGAAATGAAGCAGCATGATATGATTTGATGCAAGATAATAAAGCACTCAAGATGAGTTGCACACCAAGTTGCAAATGGTATTAGTGATTTCATTTGTAGGTGAATCTTATTAAAATATTGGGAAACCAAGCAAGAGAAGAGTTGGTAGTGAAGCTTTCATTAATATGGAAGGTACCCTCATACATTTTCATTTGTAATTATTTAAGGTGTTTTAGGATATTTGTTATTGGTTCCATTGATTGTCACACATGACAAGCTATGCGGAGCACTTGTCAAGAATAGCTTCCCAAATGATACAAACTTACATTTGCAAGAACACACTTGGTAAAAACAAGGAGGAGGCAGCCATTTCACTTGGTAAAGCACAAGAAAGGAGGAAATCCATTTGGGCAAGCACAAGGTAAGGAGGTTGAATTTTCAACACATGAGGTACCCGCATGCAAATAAGAAAAATTCACAAGACAAATTGCAGCAAAATTGAAATGATGGGCCAAGCATAAGACCAAAGAAAAAAATCATGGAAAGAAGAAGAAACACCAAAGAAATACATGGGAAAAACCATGTTGTAGTGAAGGGTATGGGCATCATTTGAGAAAAGAGGCTTCGAGCACAAGCAACAAGTTGAGCACAAAGCACTCATCAACTTTCAAAGAGAAGCACGGCATGACACTCCATAGGTAAGGACTCAAGCATTGGGTGCCTTCAAGAGTAGCAGCTGTGACGCAGGAGGGGATGAGGGGGCCAAGTGAATGGCTACCTTCCCTGCAGCCTATACCCAACAGTCTTCAATGGACACACGCTCAAACACAGTACACTCAGAACTAGAGACCAAAATCACACTTTAATGAATTCATATGACAGAATTACGAGGATAACACACACATCACACTTGCCTTATTTCTTGAATTAAAAACATGAAGAAGAAGACATTACAATCAGAGTCCCTCAATGGACTTAGGACAATTCTTGCTACTTTCTACTCTTTCTATAGTCACATCTACTACTCTCCGAGCTGAAGCCACTCCTCTCTCAAAACTGATTTGAATCTCTTCTCTACCTTCTCAGCATTCTGAAGTGCCCCTTCGAATTCCCTTGTTCATGAAAAATGCTCCAAATGGAAAAATCCATCATTATGGGTCATTACTCTCTTTTTGCAAATGCCATAGGCAAAACTGCAGCTTAACAACCAATGGTTTCGCAACCAAAACTTGCAAGAACTGGTTGTTTTGTCATAGTTCAGGGAATACTCTGCTTGATCCATGTTTGATGACTATAAACCTACTCTTCTCTAATCTTGGGGCTTGCTGAAGTTTTGTAGTCTTCAAGAAACTCTAGCATGACTCTTCCACAACACAAAACCCGCAAAAACACAAAATGCGTACACAATTTTATTTGGTCGATGCAAGATTTCACATCATACCCGGATGCTCCTAAATCAGACACCCTGGGTAAGTGAAAAGATCCATGAGAACCTGCTCATGAACCTGAAGTGAGCTCTTCCAATCATTTGTTGTATTTGCTAATCTCGGATTCATTCATCCAAGTTGAATCTTCCACTGCTCTGTCCTTCCACTTGACCAAATACTCCACATACTCTTTACCTCTAGTCTTTTTGACAACTCTAAAGTCAAGAATGGCCTCTATGTCCTCTTCCTCTTTGTCAAGCAACTATTGTCTCCTTTCTGGAATTGAATAAATTGAACCAACGTCATATCTAATGGTATGCCCTTCATGAAAAGGATATAAATCCGATGTGTTGAAGACGGGTGAGATATCAAACCCATCCAGTAGCTCTATCTCATGCATTTTCTGAAAACTTTGCATGGTCCAATCTTTTTCCACTTGAGCTTGTTGTAGGCACCCTTTAGAAACCTTCTTTTCTTCAAGTGTGCTAACACCAACTCCCCAACATGAAATCCTTCTGTTCTACACTTGAGATCAGCATGTTGCTTGTATCTGATGGTGTTTTGTTCCAACTTCTCTCACTTGTCTATGCATTTCTTGCATATACTGTGCATAAACCTCCACTTCAGCACTCTTCCACTCAAATCACTGATGTTCCACAATTCTGAAACACCACTTGGGCTTCAACTATATGCTATTGGAAATGGAATCTTCATTGTACTTCTATTGACTGAATTGTTGTAAGAAAATTCAGCTTGTACCAAAATCAAATTCAGCTCTAATACAAAATGATGCATGATGGGATAAGGGAGCCAAGTGAATGGCTGCCTTTCCCCTCAGCCTATACCCAACACTCTTCAATGGACACTCACTCAAACACAGTACACTCAAAACTAGAGAACATAATCACACTTTCTTCAATTTATATGACAAAATTACAGAGGATAATACACACATCGCACTTGTCTTATATCTTTAATTACAAACATGAAGAAGATGACATTACAATCACAATCCCTCAATGGACTTGGAACTCTCATTGGAATTGGAACAATTCCTGCTACTTTTTGCTCTCTTTGCAATCACACCTACTGCTTTCCCAACTGAAGCTATGAACACTGATTGGAATCTCATCTATGACTTCTTAGCCTTTTGTAGTGCCCCTTCAAATTCCCATGTTCATAAAAAATGCTCCAAAGGAAAAAACCATTGTTCTGGGCCATTACTCTCTTTTTTCAGCTACCCCGGGCAAAATCACCACTCAACACAAACCAGTAGTTTCATAACCATCGAGGCGGTTTCAAAACCACCACAGTGGTTACGTATGTGCCGATTAATGCAGACCAGCAATTTCAAAAATGCCACCTGTAGGAACCAGCAGCTTCGTCATCACTCAAGGAATATTCTACTTGATCCCTGTTTGATATCTGAAACCTGTTTTTCTCTAATCTTGGAGCTCGGTGGAGTTCAAAAGTCTTCAAGGAACTCAAACATGACTCTTTCACAACACGACATGCACCAAAACACATGATGCCCATGCAATTGTTTTTGGTTGATGCAAGATTACACATCATGCCCAGATATTCCTACATCAAGTTGTAGCCAAATAAAACTCCAAAGAGATTAAAAACAAGATCCATGTCCATGTAGAGAAGGTTGGTAGTAGATCCTCATCTTCTCAATGCTTAAGTTTTTGGGGAACAAAAGAGTCCCTGCTGGGGAGGCATGATCCAAAATGGATCAGCTGAAACATTGGATTTCAGTTGGATAGTCTGTATGACCCAAACGACACTCAAACAAGACTCAAACACTCAAACATGCACTTTAAAAGACACAGGCCAAAAATCAAACATGAGGAAAGAATGATACGGGAAAGGAAACAAAGTTGAAGCAAGTTGATGGAAGCTTTGACGATAGCCTGGACCCTTGGAAATCACTTTGGCATCTCTAATTTTGAAAAATTGAAAAACAATATTATGAGGCATATGTGTCAGTCATCGAATTCCTCATACAAAAATGTCAATTGATGGATTCCTTGGGTAGAATTCAACAGAAAAACATGTCAGCCATTGTATACATCAGGCAGCTGCCAAACATGTCAAGCAAATATGCCAATCCTAGAATTCACCCAAATGCAAGAAACAATTAAAACCAGCATCCTAGAAAGAAAGCAATGGCATTTCATATCCCAACTATCAAATTCAGATGGTGTTTCGGGTTCCCCTGCATTGTTTTGATGATCCAATGTATGCATAAATATGCCCATTGTGTTCTTGCAATTGTATCAATGATTGGAGTAAGCATTCCAATTAAGAGTAGGAGAAGTTATGGAAGTTGTTTGAGTAAGTTGTAGGGAAAAATAAGCAAGAAGTAGCATTGTATAGGTGTTGTTATAGTCCCACAGCATTCTTGGTGGCTCTATGGAGAGCCTTGGCTTGTAATATTCCTAATTTTAATTGACATAAGCAGACCCAGCCCCAAGTTGTTAAGAGTTTTCTACCATTGGGCTTTTCCAATGTGTATTTATGTCCCTCTATTGTGTGATGTTGTCTTCAAGTTCTTTACTTGCTCAAATGTTCATTTCTTTCATGCTAATTTGATTTACAGAAATTAAGCAAACATTCTAATTCTATGTTAAGCTGATTTCAAGTATAGCTCTTGGTTGACAGCAGCAAACAGAAATAACATTGGTCACATACATGTTAGAACATCAGCATGCTTGTTTTATTACACCATTGAGTTTCTATATGGGAAAACCATGCATTTGAAAACTGATTTCAGCAGTGTGGGCATGAATTTGGACATACACATTGCAATTAGCATAAACTTTGTAGTCCCCCTTTTGGAAATAAGGGGGAGAAGACCCTTAGCCTTATTTTTCTGTGTTTCCTGTAGGCTAAGGGAAAGGAATTGACAAAGGGAGCAATACTCCCCCTCTTCACTTGGCATAAAAGTAATTTTTGGTTAAGTTGTTCTAAATTTTTAGTTGAGGAGGGGCCCTTTTGAGTTCATGGACTAAATTTAGCCCTTAAATGATTTTTAAAAGGAAAATACCTTTATGAATATTATAATTTTCCCTCCAAGTGAAGCGCCCCACTTTGGGAAGGGTTCTTTTGTGGAAAAGGGTATTTAAAGAGGATAGAGGTCCGTTTGTGAACTTTATGCTAATTTGGTGAATTGAACTTTATGGATTTAAGCTAGGTCACAAGGTTCGAATTCGACGAGGATAAAATTTGGTTAAAGTTTGAGTTACGATAAAAATTGGAAAAAAATCGCCATTAAATTCAAACATAAAAAAAATAAAAATATAATTATACAAATAAAAACATAATTATAGCCTTTTTTTTTAACAATAAAACTAAAAACATAATAGCCAATGAGATGTGGGTGAGTTAGTTAAGTGGCTTGTTTGTTTCAAGCCCCACTTAGGTTCAAATCTTTGGAAATGCATATGAAGTCGGTTGTGGCTAATGGTTGTATTCTCGAGGCCATTAATCATTGTTGGCTCCAGTCAAAAGCCATCATCTATCCAAAAAAAAAAACTAAAAACATAATTAGAAAATATATAAAAATAAAAACATAATTATAAAAAATTAAATTCCAAACATAAAAAACATAAAAACATAATTATAAAAAATATATATATATAATTAAAAAATTATAAAGTCATAAAAATAAATTATAAAATTTAAACAAAATTATTAATATAAAAAAAAAACATATAACTAAAATTCAAAATTAAAAATGAAAACGTAACATAAATTAAAACAAAATAAAACTAGTTAAAACACAAAACCTAATAATAAACCGTCCACCGTCCACCTTAATATTAAGTGAAGCATGCATACATCAATATTACCCTTTCGAATCTTGGATTGTCAAGTAATGTGCAAACATTGGACTGAATTTATGTTTGTGGAGGAGGCGACGAGGAGTAATTTTGAGCATGTAATGAAGCCACAAACTAAGTGAAGAACATCGAGGGCCCGTTAGGTGATGCGAGTAAGTTTTATACCCATATGGTTGTAAGGGTTTTGTATCTGAGATGAAATCCATGCAAAGGCAGCGGAGTTGTTAGAGCGCTGAGGGCCTCGATAGAAATTTATGATGTGCAAAAATGTAGACAAGACAAATACAATCACGAAAAAAACGCAGACCTAAAAAAATGACTTTTTTTTTTTTTTTTTTGACAGTCAAATAAAAATCGGCAAAATTAGAATTTTATCTGAAAATCCACCGTACCTTGTGACTTAGGATTGAAGCACGAAAATACCTGACTTTTCACCTTTGAAGAGAGAAACCTTCATTGGTGCCTAAATTAGGGACAAAAACCATGATATTCAACTAGGGCAGCTTCATTCAAGGGCTACAAATGGCTTAATTGATCTGATTTGGCAACATTTCTATCTATTGGAGCAGAATATTCATCATTCCTGGCTGGTGGCAGCAAGGAACAACATCATAGAGCGTGGTGACTTCATTCTAGGGCATCAACTAGGGTTTGAAGGTCACATCAAGGACAGCGAACTGTTTGGAGGCCTGCAAATGGCCATTTTGAGGCTGCAAACTGAATGCTAGGGCTGCGTGGGGCACCCTAAGTCTGCAACCAGCTTTTGGAAGCTGGGAGACCTCCTTTGGGGGTCTATTTTGACATTATGTGGGGTTGTTTGTGCCCAGATTTTCAGTTGGAACATTGCAAATTTACTCTGCTATTTTATTATATTTTTACAACTATTGTTGATCTAAAAATTCAAGATATTGAGGTATTTATCTGGCTGTAACTTTTTGAATATTTTGGCAAATACTAGACAAGGAATTTATTGATATTTGTGCCCTAATTGTTCATTTCCAGCATTCTAAATTTTATCCAGGGTTTGCAAGGGGATAAACCACAAATTCATAGTTGTTTGGTTAAGGTTTGATATTCATAAATTCAAAAAAATATATATTTGTGCTAGGGTTTGCATATTTGTTGCTAGGGTTTGTAGGGGAACCCCCTTGGTTCTAATTCAGCACAAAAGGGCACATTACAGTGGTATCAAAGCCAAAATCTTGGCTAGCTATAGGGTTTGAGTTGTCTATAGGCCAAACAGTGACAAAGGGATAAGATAAAATGGCTTTCAGATTCCTTGATGGAGCTAGGTTTGAGAAATACTCTCAAGCCCAAAAGCGGATGACAAAAATGATGGCTGGATTCATTCAAACAATGAAAAACATGAGTGGAAACAAGCCACATAAGAGGGAGGAGCAGGATAATATGGTGGCAGATTATGAGGATTATATGACATATCCACCTCCATTTAGAAAAGAAATGAGCCTTAAAGATTTTGCCATGTGGAGAGTGGGATGTTGCCACATGGCATCATCCTGGCAACCCACAAACCAGGAGATGGCCGCACAGGGTGCTCGAAAGGGCTGGAGCACAGAAGGATTAGCCAATGGGGACTAATACCCCAAAACCTCTACGGTTTCAACAATGTAGGGAACTGCCAAGTGGCAACGCTCAACACACTGGAAGTTTAGGCTTGAGCAAACCCGAGGCAAACACGTGGAATCCCCTGACTTAGGCAACTGTCGAGTAGGAAGTTGATGGTTGTCTTCACGTCATTAACGCAGCTCCTCTTTGGCGTGAGCTCATGAAAGTACCTTGAAGTGCTGGGCAAATGAATCAGGACTGTGAGCTTCCGAATTATTGGCTTATGTCTGTCAAAGTCTCATGGTAGATGTAGATATGTTTTGCGCGAATGAATGGATATTGGTATCTATCCATAATCGCAGGGTTATGTTTGGTTTTTTTTTGTGTTGTGCCTGTCTTTTAGGGGGGAAAATGGGTATGACAGGAGCAGCCTTCTTTTCAGGGTAATATGGCGGCATATTATGAGGATTATATGACCTATCCACCTCCATTCAGAAAGGAATTGAGTCTTAAATATTTTTTGTGGCATGGAAGAAATGCAAAGGCGGTTCTAGGGCTAGTCACAAACCAAGGAGTAGCCAAGGAGATCTCCAAAATGCTTTGATAAGGAGAGGAGAAAAATTCCCAAGTTGTAAGGGTAAAGAATGAAAAAAAAGATGTGGGGTCAAACCCTCATAAAGATTCCAAAGAAGAAATCAGAAAACAAGAGAATTCAGATTTGGAAGAGGTTAGTGAACAGTTCAAGGTGGCATCCACCATACAAGAGGTTAGTGGGAGAAATGTCTCAACTCAAGAAGTGTTATGGGTTGATTACCCTAAGAGTCCAGTGGAAAAGAAGTCCCTTAACCTTGAGTCTTCAGTTCCTAAGGGTAAAATTCTGCCCTTTGAACAACAGAAAACTAGCATTTCAAGGTTCTTTGGACAGCAAAGGGACAACACTTTGGGGAAGCCCAAGGCTGTAATTTCCGAACATCAAAAAACAATCACCTTGGGACAGCAAAATGAGCCCTATCAGCAGGGTTTGGGGCAGCAAATGGAGCTGCCAAAGATAGTTAAAAATGAAGAAAAATCAGTTTTGCAAGAGGTTTGTGAATGGGAATTCCAGGAAGACTTTGTTGGGAGGCATACTCATGAGGAAAATGCCTCACTAGCTTCTTATGATGGCCTTCAACTTGCTGGGATTTTCAGACCAACATCTAAAGGTAAGCAATTTGAATATCTTCATGGCAAGGATTTATTGTATCACCATCATACTATGTCCTTACAATATTTTGATCATAATGAGAATCATGCTAACAATGAGGATAAGATGAAGTGTGTCAAATGGAAAGAGAATTTCTTCCAAGAAACCCCCATCCATCTTTTGAGCATCCCAATGAGCGAGCAAAGTTCTATGAGGGTAATCAATTCGGATAGCAAGCTGCTTGTTGTTTGAAGGAGAAGTCAAGGAGGGGAGTCTACAAAATGGATCACAATTCATTTCAGGAGTTGTCTCCAATATTAGAATTGTTGCTCCACACGTTTCCAGTTTGTTCTACATTGCATTTGCAGCCTTCAAGGGATAGTTTATCACTATTAAAATGAATCTCCCACCTAGTATCAAAAATAAATCGTTGGCAGCAGCTACAAGATGGTTTTCATCTTTTACATTGATGATTTTAAGTAAGGAAACTACTCGCATTAATTTTCAGTTTGCCATAAGTGGATATAACATAGAAAAGGACAAGCTAACCCTTGGAACTTTTCGAGTATAAGCAAATGGGCAGTTCTGTTTGGGACCATTCGGAAGGATGGTTCAAAGGTACACATCAGCACTTTGATCAAGGGCATGCTGGCAAAGGAAAAGGTTCGAGAAGAATATGCAAGGGCCATAGAAATCAATTGGCTTGAAGCCAAAAACAGAGTTAAGATATGCGAGAAGGTTGCAGCTGAGTTTATCATATATGAATCTCCTTCAAAGGACATGGAAAAGATAGAGAGGGCAGCAACTGAGCTTGTCATAGCAGCTGAGCTTGTCATACGTAAATGCTCTTCAAAGGACATGGGGAAGATGGAGAAGGCAGCGTATAGGAAGGCACTTGAAGGAGTTTTTGATTTTGGACAACCACTCCAACATGTGGGAACTCAACCCACCTCCAGTTTGGTAAGTGCCATGTGTTTTGCAAATTTTGTGTTGGGACATCAGTACCTAGATGTGTAGGTTCAACCCATAGTCACAAGGTTCGAGTTCGATGAATATAAAATTCGGTTCGAGTCCGTTAGTGGATAAAGTTCGAAAAAAAATTCGCCATTAAGTTCGAATCATAGAAAAACATAAGAAATATATAAAAATAAGTCAAATCTAAGTATTATGCATACTTCTTGAAAAACTAAATGTTTCAAAATGTAAAACATGTAATACTAAGTTCTTAAACTTCATTCGAACTATACATCAAAAAGTTTTACATCATCAAAAGCTAATACATCCTATGGCCTTATAGGCTACTAACTACATCAAAAAGTTCCATATCATCAAGAGCACTTGGCTCATCAACATCATTATCACTAGATTCATCACAAAGAAAGTCTAGATCATTTGTGTCCTCTAAGTCAGTTGCAACACGCTGGAGTTGTGAAGAAGATTATTTTGTCATTTTGTTCATGCACATCCGTAAATTGCTATTAACATAAACAAGATCTGCTAACTTTCCAGACAATAATCTATTTCTTTTTTTGATTGAATGTGGTCAAAACAGCTCCAATTCTTTTCACATGCTGACGCACTTGCTCCTTGACTCAAAATTCGAATAGCAAACCGTTGCAGTGCCTTTGTACTTGCTCCATAAGATTTCCACCATTGGTAACCTTCAAGACGTGGCATATCATATTTGGTCGCTAATGTTGCAAATACCCTTTCTTGTACCCGAAATGCCCTTGTTTGGTCTCGAATTATACATGCAAGTTCATGATTTGGTACAAGCCTATCAATGGCTTCATAAAATCCACTCATGACTTCAGAATCACTGTCTCTATCTATGTGAAAGAGCCTAGGCTCTAGATAACAAGCCGCTGCATGCAAGGATGTGTGCATCATTTTCCATCTGGCATCAATCACATCCCATATTTCTTTGTAATCTGCCTCCACATCATTGAATGTCTTTTAAATGGATTCCTTACAACAGTCCATGGCCTCATAAAGCATGCCAAGACAAGGGGTGTCACCATCAACCATGTGAAGCACATCAACAATAGGCTCACATATTTTTAGAACTATATTGGCACTTTCCCAAAATCCAAGGTTTAAAATAATTTGTTCTGCTTGCTTTCCCTTAGGGTTTGTTGAAAGCACAGATCTTTCCCACTCATTGCAACAAATAATTGACCTTATTTCTGATTTCTCTTCAACCACTCTTTTTAAAGTGATATAAAAATAGGCAAATTTTGTTTCACAAGGCCTCAACAACTCTTTAGATGCATGTTGTCGATAAATGCTCAATGTGAGGCGGTGATTCCTTATGAAATTTGCAATTGTCCTCCCTCTCTGAATTGCTTCATGCACCCATGGAAATTTGGTCAAGCCCTGAAGTAGCAAATTAAGACAATGCGTTGCACAAGGGCTCCAATAAATTTGTGGATACTTTTCCATGAGCAATTTTTCAACGCCTACACAATTTATGGCATTATCAGTGATTACTTGAATTACATTTTCTTCACCCACTTCAAGAATTGTTTCATCTAAGATTTTGAAAACATATTCTAAAGTCTTCTTATGATTCATGGTATCGATCACTTTCAAAAAAGATATGCCTTGAGGGCAATATACCAAGATATTGATCAATGCCCTTTGACACATGTCATACCAACTATCACTCAATATACTACAGCCTGTTACACTCCAAGAGGCCTTGACCTCTACCATATTTTCAGTGACCCTCTCTTTTGACCTTTCTAAAAGAGTGGTCCTAAGCTTCTCAGAACTAGGTGGAATGTATCCTTTGCCAAATTCAAAGACTTTCTTGTTTGCATTTATAAAGAATGGACTCCTAGCTACATTAAATGGAATGACACTTGAATAAAATAAATCAGCAAATGCATCATACACGTCTTGCTTCTGTACTGGTTTCCACATGCTAGGAATTGTTCCACTTCCGCTAGTGTTTGACTCCATAAATGAAAATGACATGCTTGCAGAGAAACTTTTTGATGTGCTTTTGAAAATTTCTTCTTGAATTATCTGTTTCTTTTGTGCAACGACGTGCTTTCCAGCTAGTGATTGTTCCTCTTATTTCTCTAGTGTCACTCTGATTTCAGGGGTAACATTAGCACATGCCTTAACACCCCCACCACGGCCCCCCGATCTGCCAAGGAGGTGATCCAATACTTTGGTTAAACTTCCATAAAACATTTTTCCACACAAATTGCATTTTACTTCATGCCCTGATCCAATTTTGGATACATTCTTCCACGCCTCGGCTTTTGACTTCTGAGGAGCCATGAATTTTTCTGCAAATTAAAAATTAAAATTAAAATAAAGATTAAAATTAAAATTAAATTTAAAATAAAAATAAGTACATATTAGTATTAATAAAAATAAATGGAAAACAAACTTAAAATATAAATAAATAAAAACAAACTGACTTGAAGAACTACATACTTGAACCCTGATACGCTGATAGCAATATCATAAAAAAATAATATTAAAAATAATTTTTGTAAAATTTTTTTAAAAATAAATTAAAAAGTAAAACAAAACAAATAAAAACAAAAACAAGATAAACATTAAATTAAATTAAATAAAAAATAAAATAAAAGTTAAATATAAAAATTTACAAAAATAATAAAAAGAATAAAAACAAAATTAATAATAAACTTTAGTAAATAAAAATACATATTTTTAAAAATATTATTAAAATATAAATAAAATAAAAAGTAAAAAAATAAAAAATAAAAAATCATATATCAAATTAAAAAATAAATTAAATAAAAATAATAAGCAAAAAAATAAAATCATATAAAAAATATAATAAAATATAAATTTAAAAGATTTAAAAAATAAAATTAAAATTAACTAAATAAGAATTAAAAATAAAATAAAAACTAGAAATTATTAAATTAAAAAAAAAATTTTAAAAAGTATAATTAATATAAAAAAATAAAAACTAAATTAAATAATTTAAAAGACTATTAATATAAAATAATAATAAAAATAAATAATATTTGTAAAATATTAAAAAAATAAGAATAAAATTATAAATTAAATTAAAAAAAAAACAAATAATATAATTTTATATAAAAATAAAATATAATATAAATTTTTAAAATAAAAGATTAAATAAATAAATAAAAATAAAAATGAAAATTATTAAAAATTAATAAAAATGAATTAAAAATATAAAACAAATTACAATTAAATTAAAAAAATTTAAAAATATTGTAAAATTTTTAAGAAATAAAAATAAATAAATAAAAAAACATCATAAAAATTAAATAAAAATAAACATTTTATATAATAACAAATAATAATTTAAAAAGTTAATAAAATTATTAAATAAAATAAAAATAAAAATAAAAAACATAAAAATTAAATAAAAACGATAATAACTATTAACAAATAATTTTAAAATTTAATAAAATTATTGAAAAAACTTAAAAAAATTAAAACCCTACCTTCTCTCCCACGCTCCCTGCCTGCCGCCGCTGCGCTGCCTCCCTGTCGTCGTTGCTTGGTCGATGCTCGCTGGCACGCTGCTCCTTGGTTGATGGTCGATGGAACTAATCGTTGTTTTTTTCCATGAAAAACCCTACGAAAGTCAGCGAAACAAGTTTTTTTCTTGTGATTCGAATGAAGGCGTGGCTGGGTTTATAAAAGTCCCCCTTGTTTCCCACTCGCTGTTTCGTGCTCTCACTGATTGTAAGACGCGCCATCTGAGCAAAAAATCAGGGTACAGTCTCGCCGTTTTTCCATTAAATGCGCCAAACCAGCCGAATTTGACCGAATCTCGGGTCAACATCATGAGATTCGGCGGATTTCGAATTTTAACCTAAAAATTCGCCGAACCCTGTGACAATGGACTTCAACCCTTCTTAAAAATGCGTGCTTTGAAGGAAACACTTCTGAATTCCAAGATAGAAGATATTGAAGAGGTCACAAACCCTCTTCATCTTGTAAGGAAGGATGGACAAGTTGAGGGCAGCTCAAGGTATGGGAATGTTTCAAATTTGTTGTTTACTCGCATGTCAGCTAGGATGAGTGGTTACAAGGAGCAGCATATGTCCAAAGATGAACTATTGGCAAGTTTGGGTTTTTTTAATACACCATGGCAAGGCTGCCTTCATTATGGTCAGCCATGTGAAGGTAAGCATGCAATGAAGATCACTTGGAATGACAAAAGAGGCAGGGATTCCCTCATTCCGGGCTTTAGCGGTGTTCACATGAGAGTTTGGAAGGTGGGCACCCAATGGGAATGCAAGAAAGATAAGGTTTCAATAATGTTCAAAGTTACATTGTTTAGAAAATTTTGTAGCCCATGCCACGGGCTTGAAGGAAGGCCCATGAGGATCCCTAGAAGTCATGTTGGGTGCTACAGCACCACAATGAAGAAGCTCTACTCAGAAATTTTGTTGGACATTGGCTGGAAGTGGAGTTTCAAGCAAGAAATGGTGAAAGGTTTCACCAAGGAAGAAGGGTGGCACACCTCTAAAACCCATGTATGGCTGAGTTTGGCAAGAAATACCATAAAGGGCAGCGGCTGTACCTACTTTTTCCATGCTGTGGGCAATGTTACCAGCCACATTTGCACTAGCATGACAATCATAAAAATCATTGCAATGGCGTGGTGCAAAGAGGAGCTCGAAGGGGATGAGTTCTTGTTAAAATGTCTCATAACTCCAGGTCATAAGACGGCTGTCAAGCACACTTCCAGCCAACTAAACAAACAGTACATGATTATATATGCCATACCAATTGCATGCATGAATAATTTTCTGTTTATGGGAATGTTGGGGTCTATGTCAATCATTGTAGAATTACTACTAGCCCATGAATTCCTTATATTTTTAAAGATGAAAGCAAAAGACGAACATGATGGTTACCACCCCATGTTCATTATCACTATAGGCAGCATGAACAGCCCATTTTCACATCCTTTGTTAAGCACAAGCATGCTTTCAGTCACTAAATGGGGGAAAGTTTTGACTAACACCAGGAAGGAAGGGTTTGTGGTCACCCTAATGGAAGGAACAGCCATCCCAATGTTTATTGGGAGGATGAAAGGACAAAGATACAACAGTATTCAGGATTGAGGCATGAGAAAATATGCGATAAGGGTACAGGCAACAAGAAAGAAGGGGACTGCATGCCTATATGACACGGAAAAAGGAGGTTAGAAGGGAGGTGGAGAGCCTTGATTTTAATTAACATGCTTGCTTTTTGTGCAAGAATGGCAATGAGGACAGCCATGCCCCAAATTACCAACAATCACCTTGTTATAGCAAACATCTTCAGCCCTCGTGGTGCTGCAATTTCAGGGAATTGTCCTTTTCCTATCACCTTTTCGGGCCCTATATGATGCATGCCCTTAATTTGGCATAAGGGGAAGGGAATATATTGTTGTTATGACACTTCCTAAACACTTGAACAGCAGTCATCCTTCAGGTACAGCGGTAACTGGTTTCAGAATAAAGTTTTTTCTTCAAGGGAAGCAACTAGAAACAACGATCAGCTGAAACAAAGTGAGAGGACAGCCACCTTGACATTACAATTGGAAAGAAGAGCTTACAACATCATCAATAAAGGACATCTCAAAAAGGTATGTGTTGTGGAATACGCATTGTGATGATCAAATCATTTTTTGAGCTGCCAAGAGGCATCATTGTTGATGAGGTTGAGAGCTACATTTGTGGTCACAAATTTCCAAGGTTGAAGTGGGATCCAGGTATTTCAGAGGATGACAAAATGGTTGAACCAAGGCAAAGGAATTTGCATTTACTTGAGGACAAGCAATTTTGAAAAGGGAGGATTGTTATATCCTCCTTTTGGAAATAAGCAAAAGAAGACCCTTAGCTTTACTTTTCTATGTTTCCTATAGTATAAGGGAAAGGAATTGACAAAGGGAGCACTACTACCCCTCTTCACTTGGTAAAAAGGTACTTTTTGGTTAAGTTGTTCCAATTTTGAGTTGAGGAGGGGCCCCTTTGAGTTCATGGGCCACATTTAGCCCTCAAGTGATTTTAAAAGGAAAATACCTTTATGAATATTCTAATTTTCCCTCCAAGTGGAGCGCCCCACTCTAGGGAGGGTTCTTTTGTGGAAAAGGGTATTTAAAGAAAATAGAGGTTCATTTGTGAACTTTATGCTAATTTGGTGAATTGAATTTATGGATTTAAGCATGAAAACACTTGACTCTTTACCTTTGAAGAAGGAAACTTTCATTGGTGCCTGAATGAGGGACGAAACCCCGATACTCAGCTAGGACAGCTTCATCCAAGGGCTGCAAAGGGCTTAATTGATCTGATTTGGCCACAGTTCTATCCGTTGGAGCAGAATATTCATCATTCCTGGCTAGTGGCAGCAAGGAACAACATCATAGAGGGTGGTGACTTCATTCTAGGGTAGCGACTAGGATTTAAAGGTCACATCAAGGACAACGAACAATTTGGAGGCCTGCAAATGACCATTTTGAGGCTGCAAACTGAATTCTAGGGCTGCGTGGGGTACCCTAGATCTGCAACCAGTTTTGGGAAGCTGGGCGACCTCCTTTTGGGGTCTATTTTGACATTTTGTGGTGTTGTTTGTGCCCAGATTTCCAGTTGGAACATTGCAAATTTATTCTGCTATTTTATGATATTTTTACAGCTATTGTTGATATAAAAATTCAAGATATTGAAGCATTTATCTGGCTGTAACTTTCTGAATATTTTGGCAAATACTTGATAGGGAATTTATTGATATTTGTGCCCTAATTGTTCATTTCCAGCATTCTAAATTTTATCCAGGGTTTGCAAGTGGAGAAACCAGAAATTCATAATTGTTTGGTTAAGGTTTAATATTCATAAATCCAAAATTTTGCATACTTGTGCTAGGGTTTGCATATTTGTTGCTAGGGTTTGTAGGGGAACCCCCTTGGTTCTAATTCAGCCAAAAAGGGGACATTACAGATAGAAGCCCATAACTGTAGCACAACAACTTTTATCCTTATGTATGTTGATTTGCAGTGAATAGGCACATAGGAAACTCTAAATCCGTGATTATGGATTGTACATAGGAATGTGCAAGTAAATGACGGATCAATAACTAATAATAAATACATTATTACATACTAATTGAATCTGCAACATCAACCTCCTAAAATAGAATATCTAAAAATAAAACCTCTCATTGCATCTTCTACCACTCAAATATAAACTAATTTGTAGCCCCAGTGAATAATTTGGGGTACCCTCAAAAAAAAACTCAAAGAGTCGATCTTGAGTTCTCAAATCACCTTCTCATGTCTTTATCTTAAATTCTGATCTCATGAGCCTTTGTTGAGTTGTCTTCAAAAAATTCTCTGTCCTAAAGAAGATTCAAAAGTATTTGGCATCTAAGACATTTGGGTACCTCCCTTGTTACCAAAAACCTCTATCCCCTCCACCCAAAATTCCTGATTTTTCACTAAGTACAAATATTAGCAGACCTAGAAAACCCTGTGACTCTCATGTACATCCATGGTGTGCAAGAGGTCCAACAAGTTCCACTCCTAAAGGACCAAAAATGGCAAAGGCATTGACTCGTTGGATAAAATGAAGTCCTTTGGCTTCTATGTCCATCACTAACGTACATAAGGTTCCATTGTTTCCACTTAAAAACACAAAAAACATCCAAGGCAAGGAACGGTTGGAAGTAGTAGACCTCCATGGACTTCATGTACATCCACGAAGTACATGGAAAAAAATTACTAAGGCACTAAATTGTCAAAGGTAGCGAAACTCTCCAACTTCTATGACATCCTCTAAGTACATTGACTCCCACCACTGCTGCCAAAATACTTGCAGATTTTTCTAAGGTATGGATCTATCGGACCTAGTCAGATCTTTTTGCTCATGTACAACCACCAAGTTTTGTGTCCCCTGCTCAAACAACATAATGGATAAAGAACAAAGGTGATAGGAGATCTCATACCCCCACAAATTCCTTGTACATCCGCATGAGACACAGACCTCCGCGCCTTCCAACTCAAGAGCTTGAAAATGACTAAGGCGAAACATTGGGTGTAGAACACCTACCTCCACATGGCGCGCCAAGCACTACAACATCTAAAAATATTTCAAAAACAACTAAGGCAACGATAAAAATCAAGAAATACGTAACTTTATTGATGCCTTGTACATCCCACAAGATCCATGGTTCCCTGCTATCCCCACCAAATAAACAAGTGAGATTCACTAAGGCATGAACCTAGGGGAGTCGTCGGACATTAGTGGCTCTCATGTAAGTACATGAACTCCATTGGCCCCGCTTCTGCTACCTTTCTTTCCCGAGAATCGGCTAAGTTAAAGAAGGAAACTTTTAATGGTACATGGGCCCCCAACGTGCCTAACCAAGGTGCAATTAATGCTTCTACATGCCACAAATGACCTATAAAAACTACGCTTTGCTAATTTTTCGCCTTATTTGCTCCCATTACTCTCACCATCTTTGTAATTCCCGATTATCTGCAAATCCCCACCCCCTCCATTTTCACTACTCCATTGCATCTTCTGCCATTTTTTACCTATCATTCCTTCACCATTACCCTCTTTGGATGCCCAAAACAGCTAAGGCATCAATTCATTGAATAAAGTCGAGCCCTTTGGTTTCTATGTACATCCCTAAAGTATACAAACATGTGAAAAGCATCAAAGGCAAGGAACATTTGAAAGTAGCAAACCTCCATGGACCTCATTTACATACATGAAGTACATGGACGTCAGCAACTTCTGATTTGAAGGCTAAAAAACACAAACGTAGTTAACTGTGGGAGGTAGCGAAACCCCCCAACATCTATGTGCATCCTCTAGGTACATTGATTCCCACTACCCTTGCCAAAAAATTTGTAGATTTTTCTAAACTGTGGATCTATCAAACCTAGTGGGACCTCTTGGCTCATGTGCACAACCACCAAGTTCTGCCACCCCCGCTCAAACAACATAATTGAATAAGGCATGAAGGTGATCGGAGATCTCGTACCCCCACAGATTCTTTGTACATCCACATGAGACACAAAACTCTGCCCTTTTGACTCGAGCTCGAAAATGGCCAAGGCACAAAATTGGGTGCCGAACATGAGGGCTCCAGTACTCCTCTTGTACCTCCACATGGCACACCAAACTCCATAACCTCCACAAATCTTTCAAAAAATGACTACAGCAACAAGAAAAATCAGGAATTGCATATCTTAATGGATACCTTGTACATCCACAAGATCCATGATTTCTCGCTATCTCCACCAAATAAACAAGTGAAATCCACTAAGGCATGAACCCAAGGAGTCGTCAAACATCAATGGCTCTCATATAAGTACATGAACTCCATTGACCCCAACTCTTTTGCCTTTCAATCCTCGGAAATGACTAAGTGAAAAAATGAAACTTTAAATGGTGCATGCACCTTTGACGCCCCTGACCAAGGTGCAATTAATGCTTCTACCTACCACAAAATTCTTATAAAAACTACATTTAGTGATTTTTTCACCTTATTAGCTCCCCTTTACTCTAGCCATCTCTATAACTCTCAATTCTTTACAAATCCTATCAAACCCACACACTCCATTTTTCGCTCCTCCACTACATCTTCCACCAGTTTTTGCCTATCATTCTTTCACCATTACACTTAATGGATGCCACGCATTTCCGACCCACCCATGAGGTACAAGTACTAGGGGGTCAAGTCAAAATATTTTTTACGTCAAAAGTGGAGGAGATTTCAAGCACAACCATTGGGCACATGGACCTTGAGGAACTCCAATGATGTCTAGCACACTAGTAAAGCAACAGGATGTATAAAAAATTGTGAGTTCTTCCCTTGTTAAGGCAACAGCTTTCCCAGCATATATAAATTGCCCTAAACCCATGCTTGCTATCATGGCACATTACCACTCAAATTCCTACAAGATTCGCTAGATAACGGGTGAGGTTTTTACCTATTTGAACAAAAACTATTGGCTCAAGATTCCCAAAAAAAGAGGATATGTAGATGGAAATTTCTGAAGCATGAGCATTTTGGGATTATAACCCAAAGGATCACCTTACGCACATCAACAAGCATTGGCTAAAGGAGATACGTCAGAGTATCAAATGCCTCCCTATATCCCTTCATCAGATTGATTTCTTTGACTCGATCGGGGATTTGATTATTCTCCTATATAGAATTGTAGGAAATAAAGATGCCAATAATTTTCAAGATGTACACGTACATCTCCATTATCTTGGTTGGGACACAAATAATAGAATGGGCCACAATCATTGCTGACTCATTGCAAAAATAGCTAATGGAGTGATATGAGTGCAACTACACCAATTTGTGCTCTTATCCTAAGGGCATTTGGTGCTCTATGCAAACTCGTGTGTTCCACACAACTTGCACACCTCAACAGAATCTCGCAGTACCAATACACCCCTTTTCACCTTTGCACACTTGTGTTGTGCCATTGGGCATACCGCGCAACGTTCAAAATCCATACAACACCTCTAGCATACCACAGTCATGTGGAAGCTTCGTGTTGCTTCGCGCCATGTCAAGTGGCACTTTGAGACTCACAATGTGTTAAAGTACCTCTCAACATACCGTGCACCCAAAAGACTAACCACCAACTGTTACATCTCCAAGAAGAAGTACCGTCAACCATTGCAAAAGATGAACCATTTTGTAACCATCTCCTTCATAATTGCTTTCTTGTAATAATATATAGTAGGCCATTAGACCCTGAATGGGGGATGTTAACATGCTTCAAGCATCTAGTATCAAATGGTCATCTATTCAAATTCAAGTCTAAGATAATCAGTTAAGAAGTGTTTCCCCTTTTGATCATGAGAATCTTCATTCTCAGCCTTGGTACACATTGTACGCATATGTCCCATACACTATTCTTTCTCATTGACTAGAAGTAGCATTATTCTTCTAAAGTTCCACACTCAAATGTGTAATGGTTAACTACTGCAACGAATTTATATTGCATGTTTTATAACCCATAGTTTGCAAGCCAAGTTATAGGGTGTCTTCCAAGCTGCCATTGTGGGCCTCGTGGCTCGGATCATTGTTATTAGAGTGAGAGTATTTGCATGCTTGTAAACATGAGCAAAGCAATAGAAATGGCATCCACTCGGTTTTGTTTTAGAGTATTCAAATGAATGTCATAGAATGTCATAGTAAGAGCAAGATCGCTGACACCCAAAAACAATTATCTGAGGCATCCCCAAATGTCTAGAAACTCATTCAGAATGTGATTGAAGAGCAATGCAACAAACTTTTTTGCCAGTTTCGAGAACTCATGATGCAGCTTGGTCCAACAGTGTTCCATTCTACGCAGCATGTCAACTCATCGTTTCAACATCAAAGCCCTTTTAAAGTTCAAGTCAATCTTGATATTCCAATGTTTGAAGGTAAAATCGATGCCACAACATTGGATAATTGGATTCAACAATTGGAAGCCTACTTCTCGATCAACAACTGTAGTGACTCCACCTTCGCAACAATGAAGATGACCATTTCAGTGTCCCACTGGTGGGAAACCTGTAGCACATAGCGTGAGAAAGATTACAAGTCTATTGAATCTTGGAGTGGATTTGTCAATGCTACGTTGAAGGTGTACTAGCCCCTCAAACACTTCAAGGATGAGTACATGAAGTTCCATAAATTGCGCCAACGTAAGAAGCAGTCGGTTCAACACTGCACCAAAGAGTTGCATTGCATGTATGCATGAGGCCACAATAAAGCAACATAAGGTGCTGAAGCACATCAGTCAACTCTCACCTTATATACGTGTCAAGGTGGAGTTCTTGACCTCTAACACACTGGGGCAAGCAAACCGCAATGCCATCAATATCAAGGCTAAGGCAAAGATGAAGCATAAGTTTCCTTCTTCATCCAATGTTGGGCGCAAGATCAAACCCACTCCTGGCGCACCATCTAACACTCTTGCACAAAAGTAGAACATGTCATGTGAATAAGATTAGCAGAAATCAAAGCACAACCTTAAAAGACTCCAATGCCTTCAGCGTCAAAAAGCAAGAAGAAACAAGGTGACAAGTGGAGCCATTGACAACGCACAAGCTCAGACAACAATTTTGATTGTCGTGCACAACAATATTTGATTGTGCAATCTACAATGGGCCCCGTACAAGAAAAAGACACTAATCCAAAGGCAACTTTTCTAAGCATTGCTGCCATAAACACCTCAGAGGAATGAGAACTCTTCCATGTCAAATGCTTGGTAAACGGTCAACTACATATCATCGATAATGGTAGCCCAAAAAAAATTCTTGCACGAGATGTAGTCCAATGTCTAGGCCTTTCTACTAAAGCAGATACTTGAAAATACTCTCATATGGCTACAACAAGGGAAAGATATTTAGGTTTGGCAAAAATGTAATTTCAAGTATGTAGTCAAGCCTGTGGAGGACACAGTAACTTGTGATGTCATGCCACCGGAATTCTACAACATTCCACTTGGTAGACCATATGTGTTTGACTACAATGGCACATATCAAGCTAAGCCACAACAATGGGTAATCCATGTCAAAGACCGCATCTTTAACATTCTAGAGTGAGCTTCAAAGGGACAAAGTCACTTTGGTCTCTGCCAAACAATGCTACAAGCTCATTTTGCACTCGTAGAAGTTCATTCTACTTATGGTTTGTCCATAAGCACCCACGCAGCTAAGCAAACGAACACTGGCAACATGCCATGTCACACAATCACCATAACAGCAACAGATCAATAAATTAGACATCGTTGAAGAGCCAAACGGTCTTCCCACACATTGTGCAATTAAGCATCAAATTGATTTCATTCGTGGATCCCCTATTCTAAATAGTCCACTATATTGCATGTCCATTGAGGAGAATAATGAAGTCCAATGCCAGATCCAAGATATCCTTGATCAAGACAAGATCAAGGCAAGGTCTTCTCCTTATCACAACCCGATAGTCCTCACGCCAAAGAAAGATGGTTCATGGCAGTTGTGCATCAACTATTGTGCACTCAACTATATAATGGTGGAGAATAGATATCCACTATCACACATTGAGGGCCTCTTAGATTAGCTCTGATGTGCACAATACTTCACCAAGATCGACATTAAGTCTGGTTATCATCAAGTACCAATCCATCTTGATTCTATTTGGAAGGAGACATTCAAAACAAAGGACGGATTGCAAGTATGGTTGGTTATGCCTTTTGGCTTCATCAATGCGCCAACAACATTCATGTGCCTAATGGACGACATACTCAAGCCCTTTACCAACTCCTTTGTCATCATCTACTTGGATGACATCCTCATATTCAGCGAGACTTGGAAGGAGCATGTGGAGCATATCTCACGCATCCTAGACACATTGCGCCACATAGATCCAGTATCTGGTTTAAATTATTGACCATGCAAGCATCCATGTAAATCTAGAGAAAATTAAAGTAATCCAAGATTGGCCAACTCCGTGCAATCTCACCGAGTTAAGGAGTTTTCTCAGACTTGCAAACTTTTGTTGCAAGTTTGTCCTTGGATTTTTACACATATCATGGCCTCTCAACCAAATCATGCACACCAAAGTTGCATTCCAGTAGACATCCAAACAACAACATGCATTCGAGGAGCTCAAGCAATGCTTGTGTAACACTTGATTTGGAAATATTTAACATTGTCCACCCCTTTGGGATCAAGACCGATGCATCTGAATATACACTAGGTGCGATCCTCACACATCATGGACATTCACTCATCAATCACTCAGAGACATTCAATGACACGGTTTGATACTACTCCACCTATGAAAGAGTTGTACACCATCGTACAAGCAGTCAAGCAATGGCCTCACTAAATCTTGGGTAAGGTGACAATCATTCACTATGATCATAAGTCGTTTCAGTTCCTACATGCACCGAGCAAGTTGGAGAACACGCAACATATGAAATGGATGACATACTTGAAACAATTCCATCTAGTGATCAAGCACAAAAAGGGAAAAGACAAGAAGACAATAGATTGCCTCCGTCATCCTCCAATATAAGCACTCATCACAGTGCTTGACACACAAGGCCACAACTTCTCTAATGGGGGATCTCTCTACTCAACAGGAAATGACTTTGTGCAAGCCTAAACCGCCTTTGAAACATGAACAAGTTCAGGATTGTTGTGTTCATAAACTTTCTTCGCAAGCTTGGGCTTCCTTGTGTTCTTCATGGTGCACCTTGCATTTGGGAAGCGCACTACACCAAGGCACCTAGACACTTCGGCATTGCCAAAAGACTGGCGGCACTACAACAACACTTCTATTGGCGTCACATGTAAACAAACATTGAGTGCCACTTCAAGTCTTACATTTCCTATTGCATCACCAAGCCCAAGAACAAGAAGTTGAGACTCTACACATTTTTACCAGTTCCATTCAAGCCTTAGGAATCTATCAGCATGGATTTCATGAATACTCTACCTATGACAAAGCCCTAGAATAATTATGTGTCTATCATATTGGATAAGTTTTCCAAGATGGTTATCACAATTCCTTGCAAGAAGAGCATGAACGTGCAAGATATCAAACGCTCGTTTTTTGATCATGACTGGACTACCAACATCTAGTGTTTGATCACAACACATTGTCAAACAATTTTGGCATGCTTTGTAGGAGATGATGGCTACACAATTGGACCGGTCTACAACATTTCATCCTCAGACAGATGGATAAACAGAAGTTGCCAATTTCACACTTATCCATTTGTTGCGCATCTACAACAACAAGCACATAGGATGACAATTTGCTTTATATTTAGCATGCCTACAACACAACTCTTCAATACTTTATCAAGCATAGTTTTTTTTCAAACATGTCTTGGGTTCCAACCATCAACTCCTTTAGAAATTCTAACGATAATATCAATACAACAAGCACCATGATGTACATCCCACACCTCATGAGTTCAAGGTGGGTGTTACAATCTAGTTGCATCTTCCAAAAAAATGCTTAAAGGGTCCTTATAAGAAGATTAAGCCTCTGTGATATGGTCCTTATACCATACTGTGCACAGCGGAAGAGAAAATTTTTGTCCTTGATCTAACACAATACTTGGGTCTTCATCAAGTATTTAATGTGGAATTCCTTAAGCCATACCTTCCACCTTTGCTTGAGCCAACAACTCAGCATCCTTCAAACTTTGATCCTAAACACTTGCAAGCAACACCAAAGGATTAGATTGCTAAAATCACAACAACGTGCACCCACTAGGGCACACATTAGTTGTTTAGAGTGGTCAAGGTAGGACAATGTGTTGATCAAACTAAGTGGTATGACCTTTAGCAACTCCAAATTTAGTTTCCACAGCTGCTCAAAGATGCGATGGAGTCCATCGCATCTCAAGAAAAGGTGACTGATCTGAGGGAAACCATGATGGTCCGCACTCTTCTTCTAATGGCATTTGGAACTCCGCACACCCATTCATTTCATGTAATGTGCACACCTTGTAGTACCCGCACACCCCATTTGCAACTTTGTTCACTCACACATCATTGGGTCTTTTGCACAGTGTCCAAACTCTGCACACCACCTTCAACATACCATGGACACGTAAAAGCTTTGTGTCATGCTAGGTGGCACTTCCAAGGCTTGCACCACATCAGCATATCACAAACCCGAAGACCAACCACCAACAATTACACCCACAAGAAGGCAAACCATCATCCATTGTGGAAGATAAATTGATTTGTAACCATCCCTTTTGTAACTACTTTCTTGTAATGATATATTGTGACCCATTCAACCCTAAACGGGGGATGTTAGCATGTTCCAATCATATGGTATCGAATTGTCATTTGTTTACATTCTAGTCTAAGCAAATCATTTAGGAAGTGTTTCATCTTTTGATCACATGAATCTTCATTCTTAGCCTTGCCACACATTGTACACATGTATCATACCATATTCTTTCTCATTGAATAGAATTAGAATTTCTATGCTAACGTTCTAAATTCAAATGTGTATTGGTTAACTAATACAATTGTTTTCTATTGCATGTTCGATAACCCATACTTTGCAACCCAGTTATAGGGTTGTACTCTGAGCCACCATCCATGGCCTTGTGGTTTGAATCATGGAGGCTATTCAAGTCCATTTCATATGACCTGATATCTAATCTACCCCCTCAAACATAAAACAATTTTTCCCAAGGATAAACAAGCTGAGCAGTTTGTTCAATTGTACGACCATTTATGATTTTTACCCCCAGCTGCAATACCAAGAAGGTAAAAAGCACTTGAAGTACATCAATAACACTTGTTTTCAGAATCATAAGAGAATTTGAAAATGATTGCAATGTGCGTCTTTCTATCGCTAGAAAGAAGGCTATTATGATTGCAGCATGCATATCTCTATTATTGGAAAGGAGGTTATTAGCGAATGGGGATATTGGTTCATACAATTTCCAACTTCCTCCTACATTCGCGCATATTGGGTCATACCTTACTCAAAGAATATGTTCACCAATTGGCAGACATACATCAGTTCTTGACCAATGGCACAAAATGGGGGTACATATTCCCATCACAATTGGTTTTTATTCCTACAAAAATATTCTTGCTACTAAAAACAGTCAGGAGAAGTCATATCTTTTAACCTCAAATTCTATGAAGCTTGGCCTTCATACGATTGTAGAGGAAAAATCAAGTCTCTTGAGGCAAAAAATATGCTCATGTTAATTTCCTTCAAGTCTAATGGGAGAATTGTGAAGATATGACAAAGGTGAAACGTAGGGACATGAGCAAGATGACTCTTTCAGAGATCATTATGTTTGAAGAGATGAGACTTCCCTTGTGAATCTCTGAAGATGAAAGTCCTGTGGAATCTCCAACATACGTCAGTAAGAACTTCTAAATCCAAGCTCTTACTGAGGTGGACTGGTTATATGAGGATGACACTTCAATTGAAGAGAGGACTAGGAAAACACTCATTCGTCTTGTGTAGTGGATAAAGAGGAAAGCCTCGAAGTGGACAGACAGCAACGGGCTCATCTGCCCCAAAAGGCTCTTTTCAGTCAAGGACTTCATCTTTGAAGCCTGACCAAGCGCAAATCGGAATGGTCACACCAAATGTTTCAAAGAGTGGAAATGTAAGTGGTATAAGTGGTGGAAGCGGGGGTGATGATCAGGACCCCAAGAAATGAAAAGCATTTAGCTAGCCTTGTGATCCAAATACAAAAGGCTCTTTAGCTAAGAAGAATAAGATTGCTCCCCACTAAAAATCCCAAAATGGCAAACGGAAACTCTCGAGGAAAAGGTGCACAGACTAAATTTGAAGCAGTTAAACCTTAAATACAAGTTATTTTGAAACCCTAGACACATCAAATTTGTTAATTGATAATGCAAAAGGGTTTTTATCCCTCTCTGATACAGTGAAGCACATGCAAAAAGGGTCACCTAGAATTCAACAACTTTTGACAAACTCATAATTTCATCTAAATAATCCATTGGTTCAAAAAGGGTTGGAGAATGTTTCAGGTAATCAAAAGATACAAAGCATGAGTTCTAACAAGAATGGGCAATCAATAAGTTTCACAATGTTTCAACATCTGCATAGGCAAAAACAAATAACATGGTCCTTACTTGGAAACCCAAATCAGCTCAAACACCCAAGTGAGTTGAGCAAATGATGAATAAGAAAAAAGCACCTGTGGTCATGACTTCTTTCGTCAAGAAGAAGTCTTTGTAGTTACCCAAGTCTTAGGAATGGGATTTTGGGGAGGGCAAAAAAATTCCAAAATTTTGGGAACGAGAGGGCAGCTATTAAAATAATACATATATAAATTAATATTTTAACTTTAATTAGTGAAATTTAGGCGTTTAAACTTTTATTTAATGTTTTTCAAGGCACTTTCAGGATAAGGGTTCAATGTATTTGTAAAACTAACAGTTTTTTTTATTTTTATTTTCTTTTGGGGTGAGGGGGGTTTTTTAAAGTAAAAAAGCATTGGAAAATAATTCAAAAAAATACTGGGGACGTCCCCTCCAAGTCCCAGAAATACCTGAGATGTCCCCAAAATCTAGGGTACGCATCCCCACGTAACATTGGAAATATCCCAAGCTGGCAAAACCACAAGATATTATCCAGATTGATGCATTGGGTCAGATGCACGTTGAATTGTTACTCTCTTAGTGAGCAAGTATAGGGAAGATATGGATTTTACTAATTATATGGGATGTTACTAATTATATAGTAGTAGATTATATTATCTTGAAACCAAACGAAGGAGTAATCAGTCAACCATCAGCAACTTATCAGAATTTTGTGAATCAAGGAAAGATGGGATCTCAAAGGAAAATCTTAAAAACCAAGTTAATCAACTTGGTGGATACATTGAATATTTTCTCAATCCCCTTAGCACTAAAAAAGAGCAGGCTCCCCCAAATTTATTTGGTGTTTTTATGGATAAGGATGTTATCCCTCAAGTGGGAGAGATAGATAAATTTGGTAAGGCAGTAAAAGAAATGATTGAAGATATGGTCATCATAGGTTTCTGTTGTACTGAAAGTTTGTCATCAGAATTTCACTACCCATTTGAGTCAATTTCCGTCAATTTTAATTGTTCTACATTCTATAATGCTCTACTTGACTCTACAACCAAATGGAAAAGACTACGCTATAGGCAAATCCTCATGGAACAAATTTTGAAGATGGCGTTCTTGGGCCATCTAGAAATTAAATGACTTAATTAGATTATTAATTCCTTTAGAATTAATTAATTTTATTTAAAGTCATAAAAGAGCATCAAAAAGAGCGCCAAGAAATAGCTTTGTATTTAGAATCATTGATTAAATTAATTCTTTTTAGAATTAATTATTTTCATTAAATGCAAAATCATAAATGCATTTAATTTTATAAAATGCCTAGATAATAAAATCAAATAAGGGCAAACCCTAATTAGAAGCTCCAAGTTGAACTAGTGCAAATAATGTTTTTTCAACTTCTTTTGTAGGTGAAAACCATGTACAAAAGAGATAATTATGAATTATCAAAAAGGGGGGGTTCTTTCTTTCAGCTCTTGGGGAAGGGCTAGCTGCAACTTTGTGTGTGCTATGTGTTTTTCCGGATTTGATTAATGGAATAAAAGCAAACGGGTGAAATCATTCTTTGGCATTATGGTTTTTCAATGCTTTTTGTTTATGGAATTTGTATTGTTGTTCATAGATAGAGAAGCCATTAAAATTCTGCACTTTTCATGGTTGTGTGCAACTCACAGTGTTTACAAACTTTGTGTTGAAACATTTGTGGATGGGCTTTGTACCAAGTGGATCCAATCTCATTTTTTAGGAGACTTTATGCTTCCAAGCAAGCCATTTGTTCCCATTAAATTTGTTGCTCCTACTTCCATTTTCATGTGAAAAGAAGAATTTCCATCCATTTCATCTAAATTTGAGTTATCCAAGCGGTCTTTTGTGTTTATCCGGTCACGGGTTTCTCACCTTCACCTCCATTCTTCTTCTATTTTCAGCTTTTTCCATTTCCCTTTTTTTTTGTACTTTTTAGTTAAAAGTACACAAAAAAACAAAAAAAAACATATCATAGGAGGGAGTTGTCTCTCTTAAACGCAGAGGAAAATCATCTTTCTCGTTGTGATTTATCAAATGTTGAAAAATTGTGCCACCATCTATTGAGAAAGTCAATAAAACAAAGAAAAATGACATAAGATTTGCCCACAGTTTTTGACGACTTTGCTAGAGATCAAATGGTGCATTCAATTTCTAAAATCAGAAGGGAATCTTCCCCTTTCAAATGAAGATTGGCAAATCTATTGGAACCCAAAAACAATAGGATTTGGTCATGTGTTTGATATTTTGAGCTTTGCTATCGCCACCCAATATTTGATTTGCGGTTGCAACCGTTGATAGCATGAAGAGATACTAGCTGAAACTAGAATATGCCGACCTTGAAAAGATTTAATGGCAAAGAGAAGAAAACAAGGAAAGGTTCATAAAGCAGCCCAAACCAATGGCTGATAGGATTCTTGAAAGTGATAATGCGGAGCAAATGTATTCCTCTTTGTACCTGCCTTTAAAGAAAATCCAATTGTTGATGAGCCCAAAGAAGTGCAGTTTTTAAAGGATTTCTATGGAGGTATGCAAACAACGCAAAAGGAAATGTACCCACTTCATACCTTGTGCAAGGTGGAACAAATGAAAAAAAAAAACTTGGTATTTGGCATGAAAATGACGGTTTGAGGTCAGGTCTGCCATGGTGAACACTCCCATGGTGAAATCAGCTTCCTTCATTCAGCACTACAAAGAAGATCTTGGCATTTCAGCCTAGGAAAGAGAAGTCATGGAAGAATGTATTGGAAAGCCACTTTCAGCCTCCTTCCAAGAACATGAGATGAATCATGAGCATAGCGAGCTTCACATTGGTGAAGAAGAGATATGTGATGATGTTGAGCACAAGCATGCAGAAATTTTTGAGGAAGATCCAAGTACCAATCAGCAAGAAGAAGTTTCTGGTAATTTTCAGCATCTAAAGAAGATTTGATTCATCCATTCATGGTAGAAAAGCCACATGAGGAGCCACAAAGCAAGGATTTTAAAGGTATGACTCATGTTGTTTGCATTCCAAATATCTATTTGAAGCATACTCCTTGCATTCATGAGAATAATGTTTGTGTCATGCATCTTTTTATGAATGCAAGTAATCTTTGCATTCCGGATATCCATGGTCAAGCAGTTGAATCCATATTGTCTTCCCTCCCATGCCTCATGTTTTCCCTAAAGATGCAATGAAAACAATGTTGCGGTTGTTGCTTAGGACTTTACAAGAGCTTTCTTCGTCCCACCAAATATTATCCCACATGGACTCATATTTTTCCCATCATGTGAATGGCCATGTTTAGTTCTATTGTTTCTCCTTTTCTCTTGTAGATAGTTTGTTTTCGTTTTCAATTTTGGCTTGTGTCTTTCCCTTCGTTTTTTGGTTGTGTGTGTGTATGTGTGTTCGTTATTCAACAATTGCAGCAGCATTGTGATGTTTCCCCTTCCCCACGACTGTCTCTTATGCTTGAAAGGTGTTTGGTTGATTGTGTTCTTTGTCGGAGAACTTCTTGTTTTGGTGAAATTGTGGAGAGGATATTGCATATATACTTGTTGGAGGTAAACTAGATGATGTTGATTCCTTTGAAGAAAAGAAGTTAAGCAACATAGTCAATAATTGTTTTGGAGTTGTATATTTGGTGTGTTTGTGTTCCTTCTTTCCATGGTCTTCATGTTTTTTACTAAAATCAAAGACAAATTGAATGAAGGGATAGTAAATCTGCTAACAATAGGAGAGCTCTTGAGATAGGTTTCGTGAACACCTGTACAATTCATAGTTGGATGGAAATTTGATGTTGGAACTTATAATTCATTGAGACATGGATCAGCCAATATGGATGTATTGGTAGCCCTTGGGACAAATGCAGCTTATGATTATTCCTTATGTTCACTAATAAGGTCTACAACTTCAAAGAGCTCTAGATGTATATAGACTTCTTTGAAACAAGTGCCATGCTAATCTGCTTCATTCTGCTAGGGAAGTTTCTTAAAGTTTTAACCAAAAGAAAGACTTCAGAAGCCATAGCAAAGCTGATGGAATTAGCCCCCGAGAGCAGCCCTGATGTCGTTAACATCCAGGAGAAGAAAAAAGGCAATAAGAATAAGTCGAGTCAAAGAGGGGTACATGGAGAAGAATCCAGTGCAGCTGAGCTACTAAATCTGCGGAACAACAACAACTTCCACATGCATTGAAAAAAGGCCTATGCTATGGATATTTGTGTTCATTCTACTCGTTGGGATCTCAAGGAGTTGCAGACAAAAAATTACACAAGGAAATGCACTGACGTCTGGCCCAGATGGAAGCAAGAGAAAAGTTTCATATTTTTATGATTCAGACATTGGAAACTAGTATTACAGCCAGGGGCATCCCATGAAGCTCACAGAATCAGAATGGCTCACAATCTTATTCTTCACTATGGACTGCATGAGAATATGGATGTTTACAGGCCTAATCGATTACAGAGCAAAGAGCTCAAGGTATTCCATGCAGATGATTATATTTCATTTCTTCAGTCTGTTATATCTGAGACACAGCATAAGCAGCTCAGGCAGCGGAGGAGGATTGTCTTGTGTTTGATGGGCTGTATAATTTCTGCCAGACTTATGCATGGGGCTCTGTGGGAGCAGCTGTTAAGCTCAATCGCAGGGATGCAGACACAACCATTAAGTGGGCTGGTGGCCTTCAACATGCTAAGAAGTGTGAGGCATCTGGTTTTTGCTAAGTTAAGGACATTGTCTTGACCATTCTTGAGATTTTGAAGGTCCATCAACGAGTGTGTTATATTGATATTGATATACATTGCGGGGGTGGAGTGGAGGAGGATCTCTATGCTACTGAAAAATTTATGTCCGTGCCATTTCACAAGTTTGGAGACTATTTTCCTGGCACATGCCACCTTAAAGATGTAGGATATGGGAAAGGGAAGTATTATTCATTGAATGTTCCCTTGAATGACAGAATTGATGATGAAAGCTTTAATGCAGGACCTGATCACTTGAAGGGAATGCGTATACAGGCAGATTAATTTGTGCAACAATTGTGTCAAACAAGTATTGATGGGATTATTGGAGCATGATTATGCTAAATACAAGGAGTATTAAGAATCCCAAACTCAGCAAGCAAGAGAAGTTGCATTTGATTGTCGGTCATGATTAAGCACTGCAGGCTTGGAACCAACTTCTCAAATATTAGAGGAATTGTGGTGTTTGTATGCATGAAACACTAGAATATAAAGAGCTCCTACAAGCATTGGAGCTTGAATATCGAAGAAGGGAGCAGGCAGCCAGTCCAGGGCAACAAATTTCATTGATGTATTTTGTCAAACAGCTTGTGTACTCCCTCCATGCTTCCACATTTCACATGCATGTCTAGTTGGAATTGTTGGTATTGCACACAATCTCTTGCTTGTCTCATTGTGTTCCCTATGTACTATTCTAACTGGTTTATTCCTGAGTGCAATTGCAACCAATAGAGGCAATCAAGAGAGCAAGGCTCCTTGTATCAAATGGTGTAGTGTATTCCGTCCAATGTGGATGAAGATATGGGAGACCTCATTACAGGGCTGGATCTCTATGGAGGCAAAGGAAAGACGAGATTTGACACTGCTCATATTGTAGTTGTTAAAGCCTAGCTTCATTTTGTATTGATGCTGCTAGTAGAGAAGTTCCAGAGCTGAGTACACTCCCTGGACTGTGGCTCATTTGCATGTCGTTGCCACTATTTCTCACGTCCACACTCAAGCTGCAACAATTCTTGCTTCGAATCTATGCCAAAAAACTCAAAAATATCTAAGTCAAGCCACAAGATTAAGGGAGATTTTTGGATAGTGCAGGATTGGTCCATGAAAACCTCTCTCCAAATGCCGTGACATCTGCCCAACTGCCTACAAGTGTTTCAAACTTGTTAAATATCAAAGACACTGAAATGAGCAGGTTTCTTGTGGCAATAGGGGATATTTCTTTGGGAAAAATGAATGTAAAGCAATCCAAATGACTTTGACTTGTTGAAGGAGCCATGGAAACTTGTAATCAAATGCGATTGACAGGTATAAAGCCAATGTCACAACCTGTGTCAGTGTTCTCTCAGCCTATGCTAAAATAGGAGCTTTTGGAACCGGGTATAGACATTTGTCTAAGAAAAATTGAAGGCCTTTGCTTGACTCTCTTGAAGGGAAAGAGGGCTATGGCCATGGTGACTATTTGCTTGTTGGTAAGAACTTTCTATCATATATTGAATGCCGAGAAAAAATGGATAAGGCATACAGGGATCATGGACAAGGATGTCCATCCTAAACACGGTCCATACGAACTCAGCAGTGACAGAATTATACATGAATATGCACAGGATATATGCAAAGTTAGAGATATTGTCTTGGAAGATGAAGGCAACACGCGGTTCCAATACGTAAATAGTCACAATTTTCAGGGCAATGATCTAGCCTGGCAGCACGTGTTCATTTTCCATGCGATCGGGATAAATGAAAATGTTGCCAGTTGGCCAGATCAGGACATGTGAGTGTGTGCTACACACCATCTACATGGAATCACAATGTAGATAAGGCATTGATCACCAAGTGAGTTTTGGGATTCTCGTGCATTCCGCCAGGGAATGCGGGCTTCAATTAGAGCTAGTTGTTGTAGTGAAAGTTTTGTAATCAGAATTTCACTACCCATTTGAATCAATTTCTATCAATTTTAATTGTTCTACTTTCCATAATGCTCTACTTGACTCTATAACACAATGGACAAGCCAATGCTACAAGCAAATCTGCATGGAACAAATTTTGACGATGACATTCGTGGGCCCAAGCTGAAAATTAAATGACTTAAATTATTAGTTCTTTTAAAATTAATTAAATTTATAAAAGAGCGTCAAAAAGAGTGTCAAAAAAGAGCTATGTATTTGGAGTCATTGATTAAATTAATTCTTTTAAAAATTTATCATTTTTATTAAATGCATAATCACAATAGCATTTAATTTTGTAAAATGCTCAGCTAATAAAATCCAATAGGGCAAACTCTAGTTGGAATCTCTAGGCTAAATTAAAGCAAAGGATGGCTTTTTAACTTCCTTTGTGGGTGGAAAGCATGTACAAAAGGAATATATTGGGATTATCCAAAGGGAGGAGGGTTCTTCTTTCTTTCAGCTCTAGGGGAAGGGCTGGCTGCAACTTTGTGTGTACTATGTGCTTTTCTGGATTTGATTAATGGAATAGAAGCAAACAAGTGAGATCATTCTTTGGCCTTGTGGATTTTTAATGCTCTTTGTTTATGGAATTTGTATTGTTTTTCATTGATAGAGAAGCCATTAAAATTCTGCCCTTTTCATGGTTGTGTGCAACTCACAATGTTTACTATCTTTGTGTTGAAACCCCTGTGAATGGGCTTTGTACCAACTGCACTCAATCTTATTTTTTAGGAGACTTTGTGCTACTAAGAAAGCCTTTTATTCCCATTACACTTGCTGCTCCTACTTCTGTTTTCATGTGAGAGGAAGAGTTTCTATCTATTTCATTTAAATCTGAGTCATCCAGGCAGTCTTCTATGTTTATTCCATCATGTGTTTATCACCTTCACCTCCATCCTCCTCTATTATTCTTTCATTTTCATTTTTCTCCATTTCTCATTTTTTTGCTTTCTGATTAAAAGTACAAAAAAAACTAATTTCCTACGAGGGAGCTACCCCTCTCAAATGCAGAGGAAAATCACCTTTCCATGGTGATTTATCCATTGTTGCAAAATTGTGCCACAACCTATCGTGCAAGTCAATAAAACAAAGAGAAACAACAGACATAGAATTTTGCTAACAGTTGCAAATAATTAAAGAACCTGCTAAGAGATATCATAAGCTTGATACCAGCTAGAACAATATGAAGGATTTCTCAAATAAATAGTTCAAAGAAGCAGAGTTTTGGAAGAGAATCCTCCAAGATGTATTTGACATGTCAAAGATAGCTTTGTAAGAGTTAGCAGATGGTTGTCTTCACTTTTACCGATGAGGATTTTCTAATGAACGAGTACACAAAATTGATTGTGTGTTGAGGAGCTAAGGAAAGCTACCAAAGAAGTGGATAAGGATGTGGATGAAAGTATCTAAGGTGCTATATGATAGACAATTTCACCATCAGAATGCATTGCCCTCTTTTCAGTGAAACATGTAGTTGTCATGCAATGAAGACAATGAAAACAGAATTCTAGCAGCACCTCAAAAAAGGTCTGACAAATACCCCTGATTTTGACAAGGATTCACTCAATAAATTGACGAGGGAGTCCTAACAAATTGACAAAGCAAATGGGAGGGGTACGAAACATGATTCATTGGAGTACAAATAAAAGTAGGAAACTCAAATGCAATCTGTTGGACCTCCAAATGTCGACAAAGTGCAAGTATTGTAGAGTTATTTCACAGCTGCAAATTAAAGAAGGATTCATCTTTGCAGCAACCAGTTGTAATTGATCCAGATGGCTTGGGCAAGACCCAACTTGACACCTCAGCTGGGAGCAAACAAGTCACCCACAAATGCCTCCTCATAAGTGCCACTTCATATTAGTCAGTCAAAGTGGCGCTTATGAGTTCTTTCTTGTCTTACTTTTCACTTGTCCAATTAGATGTAAAAAAATTTAAGTAGTTGACATAACTACCTTTTGAAACTTTTTCAAGACTATTGAAATGCCCTTAGCTGAAGGACTATTTTTTGCCGGTCAAAGGTTTGATAGTTATTTTCCATGTACAAACTTTGTTTTCAACTGAAGATGATAGTGAATGATAGCTTTGTGTATCAATCTCTTCGTCCATTGATTATCTTTCTTTTTTAATTGTGGTTAGTGGAATGACTTCAGGATTTCATGCAATAATTTGATAAGATTGTGTGGTGAACTGTCAGTTATTTCCCTTTATTTGAATCTTTGCATGCAGATTAATGCTCTGCCTTTATTTGATGAAACATGCAACTTCTTTTACGTAGTTTAATGTATTGTCAAATACTACCAATGCAATCCAATCATTTCACAATTGTATAGTTGTGAGTCTTTGTGATTATCTTTACTTTTTCTGTATATATTGAAGAGGGACCCTCCCCAAATAATAGAGGAACTAATGTTCCACACTCTGTTGCATCAAGGTTTGTCTCATTGCAAATCTAAGAATTAACAGACCCGAATGGTCTTTATTTGGATTTTGCACCAGAGATGGAAACATTCATTCCATGCAAATGCAGCAAATCAGATTAACCTCCTTTGCCTAAATGTAAAATATATCTACCAATTAAAGCACCCAACTAATTGTATCACTGATATAACTGCCATGTATTCACCAAGCAATTCCATTTCTCACAACAGCTTCCTACAAATATGACTATCTAATATTAAAAAAATCTTGATTGATTAAATTCTACAACAAATATATGTTGGTATTCCACAACAGCCTTCTTGGGACAGGACTGTCTGAAAATAGAAACATCCTCGGTCAACAAAAGTACCAACTGATTTAGGAACCAACTTCACAATTGCTAGCAATAAAGTAGAAGCGGAAACTCCGGAAATCTGATGCAAAAGTGCAGTGTAATGCATGAGACAATAAGAACACTCCAAGGAAAAGTGGTAGCCAATTTATGACCTTGATATATCATTTATCTAAATAAAAAATTAGTAATTGACCTAATTAAATTATGTAGTTTTCAAATGTGTTCCACAACTCCTAACTTTGTAAAAATGTTTTTTTTGTTTTTGAAGTGCCATGTTTTGTGACCCTGCTACCAAGCAATAATTCAGTAAAACTTGTATGCACATATGGAGGATCTCAAGGGGAGCATAAAGAACGAACTCACAAAAGAAGATTGAAAATGCTATAAAGAAACAAAGGGCAGTCTTGGGCTGTCCAACATCTCTATCTAAATCAAGCGCATATGCTTTGTTTAGTATTCAATTTAAATTAATAGTTGCCTCACAATTCTAACCTTCTTGTCTCAAGCAAATTAGCATGAACAACAAACATATTGTCAGCCAAATAAAGTTTATGCTAGTAATTATTGTATTGAGGAGGTGGTGAGTGGAATGAATCTAGTGGATTGTGAAAATGGAATTGTGAATAGATTGAGCTGGTGAGGCTCAGGGCTCAAACACCAGCCTACACTTATTAACACACCCGAGTTCAGCTCTACCGCAGACAAATTCTCCAGTAGGCGATATGCGCCAATTGCCAGAAGTAGGAGATCCTGAAATTATATGTTACTGACAAAGACATTATAAGGACTGCGAAAAAATGAAAAACTTGGCTCAGGCAAAGTACATGGATGCAAAGACCCGTGAAACCAATTTGTAATAAGGCTAAAGAAAACAGAAAAAAAAAAAAAAAAAACTTTATACCTATGAAGCCAACTGAGAATAGATTGAATACTACAGAGGACATAATTGAGGTTACTGATCCGTGTGGAGGAGGGAAGGGTTCTCTATAATAATGCCACTTTCAAAACCATGCAAAAAACTAGAAGGCCAGATGAGGGTTGCAAATCAAGTAGAGATAGATTAGTATTACCATTAAAACTTGAAAAGTGGGAAAGCCCAGACCTTCGATTGTTGATGTAGATAGATAATTAATTTATAAATTTAAATCTTCTACTCATCAATGACCATAATGTAAATGTTTTCATAATTTATGTTCACAAAAGGCAACCATGTTAGAGGGCACAATTGAGATCATTGATCCTCAGGTAGGAAGGGAATAACGTTAAAAGGTTCTCTCTAATAACAAACTTACAAATCAGGTAGAACTAGACTAGCCATCACCATTTCAGGTTGAAAATAAGCAAAAACCAAGCCCTAAGGTTTCAATTGTTGATGCAGATTGTTCTACAAATTTATACACCAAAAGCTCCCATTCGTCAATGAAAATCAAGTTCACCAAGCATTTTCATAATATAGAATATAGGCAGAAGGTAACCATGTAAAACCAAATACAATAGGAGATAGAAGTCAAATAGATGACTCTAATCACACCTTCCGGCTAAGGAAATTATGCACATCTTACCATGTTGTTATGGACTACGTGTTCTTTCTTCTAGCTATAAATGATGCAACTCCACTAGCAATATCAGTAGCAAGTCACCTGAACGATCCCACTTCATTTACCAAATGTCTTTGAAAAAAAGGGTTGTGAAGCCTATATCATAAAGCTTTAGCAACCTAGGTCCTAAAAGCAAGGGTCATTATTTGTGCAGAACTTTTTCACTCATAGGAAGCTTCAAAGTTCATCGAATATTAACCAAGCCTATGAGTATATTTGATTAGAATAAATATTTCCTGTTCAAATGAAACAAAAAGGATAAAAGAGGACAACTATAAATAAACCATAGTTACCTAAGACTCCGGGACAATGGGATGGCGAGACAAGGTTTTTGGGAAGGCAAAGAAATTTCTGAATTTGGGGCGGGCGAGGGGGGCAGGAGGGCCGGGGCATGACAATTAAAATAATATATATACTATTAAAAATAGACAAATAAACTAAAAAAAGAACTTAAAGAAGCTAAAAAAGCTGAAATTCAAACAATAAATTTAAACACTGAACAAATAACTAAATAAAATCATTATGATTAATAATTAATCCAAAATCATGAATGATAGAGAGATACATCAACAATACCATGTTAATTTAGAGTTGAGAATCGATACGATGAGAGAGTCGAAGACTCAAGAGTACATGATACATTATGATAGTTTGCATCAGACAAAAAAATATAGTCCACAACTCAATAATCAAAGTCAACATCTAAATGAACACCCATGAACTGCTCCTAATTGGAATTGTCGTCCTCATCTTCATCCTGGAAGGAGATCCCAACCAATCCTTGTTGCACATCTTGCTCCTCATCAACCTATCTCAGCTCCTTAGGATCTACATCCCACTGTAATATCGGGCTCTATGTGTACTCAGGAGCCTTGCAATCCATGAGACGCAAGGCAATGTGATGTAACAAGCTTCTCTATGCTCTTAAGAGGTAAGTATATTCCTCTTAAAAGATTGGATCCAACCATATCTCAAAAAATTCCTCTCAGCACTAGAGGAACCAGAACCTTGGAAATGTGACGAATTGCAAGTGTCTGCAACATACTTAGCGGCCCATATAGACACCACCAATTCATTGGCCTGTCATGTGCCAATGTGGGTATGTCTATCCTAGTTGAAGACCTACGTTACCGGAAAAATCCAAACATATCCAAACCCAAAAAAAAATCCCCATATCCGATTCTCGTACCTGTATCTGTATCAATAACGTAGTTGAAGACTTGTAGCCATCAATTTCAGTAAGCTTGAACCACTCAAATCTGATCTGTGAAGTTTCCTCTACAATATACATTTTTTAAAGGGCCTTCAAAAAGTCGTTATTCACCTCCTCGTCATCCAAGAGGACAACTCTACCAAGCCTCCCCACATACCATTTCAGATTAAGTGCATATGCGACCATGTAAAGGGGTGTTCAACTTCTCCCACCTCTATTGAATGATAGGTTAAATATGTTAATGGTGGGACTCTAGGGTAAGGTCCCTCGAATAACGGCCTTCACCTGACCAAGAATGTTGTCAATGCACTCATATCTCGTCAAATTTGGGGCTATCAGAATCCCCTAGTTGACGACACTAAAGACTAAAGATATAATCGATGTGATGTATTTCACATTTGCCCAAAATGTCTCTCTCACCACCATTGCCTTCACCCTGTTCCTTTTCTTTGTCTTCAGCTCCGCCCACAAAGTCCACCCCTGTGTCATCTCCTACAACTCAAGCATCGCATCTAACAAAACAAAGTAGGATGCAAAGCAAGGGTCAACTGGCTTGAGGAATTCCTTCATCGAATAATTGCGTAAGATTGCTAGCAATGTGTGGTGTTTGCAGATGAACATCTACACCTCCCTAGACTCAGCGACTACCCTTTTGACCTAGTCAATTTTGATAATGTTTGAAAGAAAATAATAGTGCAGAAAATAATACAGCGATGAAACAAGACAAGAAAAGAACAACAAATGCACACCATATTTACGTGGAAAACCCTAGAAATATACTAGGGATAAACCACAAGGCAAAAGATCTATCTGTCATATTTTATTAACAGCAAAATCAAAATTACAATAATATGTCTAACCTCAATGGGTCATTGTTATTTTATAGAGGGCAAAGAAGGATCCAAAAACCGCGTCATACAACTTCTAAAAGAGTCGTACCACGTCATACGATTGTACGGACGATAAAATTTGGGTTGGGGGCTCCACTCCCAAACCCCCGAGCAGGGGGTGCTTGGGCACCCCCCTGCGACACCCCCTAACCACACCCGGTGCATACGAATAACTATTAGACATAGGATTGCCATGTACCACACCACAATAATGAAGATCTAAATATTAACTTCATCTCCTAACATTCTCCTGGTAATTTGTCCAACCATATTGCTTTCTTACAAGCTTGTGTTGCTGCCATATATTTTGCCTCTGTAGTTGATAATGCCATTATTGACTATAGTTTTGATATCTAGCTGATTGCACCACCTGCAAGAGCAAACACATACCCTGTAGTAGATTTGTATCTATCCATATCGCCACCAAAGTCTGAATCCACAGATCCTATCACTTGAAGATCTACAAAACTATAACAAATAGCAACATCTAAAGTACCCCTCAAATAACGAAGGATCCACTTCACAACAGTCCAATGATCACAATCAGGATTTGCCATGAACCAACTAACTACTCCCACTACTTGGGCAATGTCCAATCTAGTGCACACCATGGCAAACATAAGGCTGCCTATTGTTGATGAGTACGGTACATGAGACATATGTGCCTTCTTTGCTTTGTTGCTAGGACTCTGCTCCAAAGACAACTTCATGTGTGCAGGAATTGGGGTACTAACTGCTTAGCATTCTACATGTTGAAACGCTGCGGAACCTTTTCCACATGTCTTTTGCGTAAGCAAGATTTTCTTGCTCTTCCTATCTCTCTATATCCTCATCCCAAGAATCTGATTTGCGGCACTTAAATCCTTCACTTCAAACGTCCTAGCTAGTTGAGCTTTAAGTTTGACAATTTTGTCCATGTTCAGTTCTTCAACCAACATATCGTCAACATGTAACAGCAAAACAATAAAATTGTCATCTCATATCTTTTGAAGTAGACACAATGATCAACTTCGCATCTATTGAATCCCAAGCTCATCATGAAAGAATCAAACCGCTTGTACCATCATCTTGGCCCTTGTTTGAGACCATACAACGATTTTGTGATGTCTCCAAATTGGGACAATAATGCAAAAGAGGATTTTCCAACAAACCCCTAAACAAATCTAAATTCTGAAAATAAAAAAACCAGCCAACCCTAGGGTTGTATTTGCACCACCAAACTGAAATTTCAAACTTCCAATCAATCAACAAAATAAAAGAGAAATACCTTGTGAAACTTAGCCAACCTTGGCTCACACCGTATGAAGAAAGGAGCTGAATTGGTATGTCTTCCAATCCAAACACTCAACACCACAAACTGATTTTTAATGTCTTCTTTTTGTTATCAAATCCAACTCCGAAAACCCTCCACAACTGAATATAAAATGCAGATAAATTTCAGCATGCATATCATATAAAAATTGGCCAATGTTAGGGCCTAAAACATGATCAAATCTTCTCCAAACCAAGTCGCCACAATTAGGAATAAATAATATGTGATAACTCAGAAAATCAAACTTGTATTCATGCCAACCCTGATGGAAATAGGTTATAAACTCCAATATTTGCAATAATAAATGCTCTATTGTTTATGGCCAAACAAGGCACCCGAAACCCTTGCACACCTTCAAGAGAATCATCTCACTCAAAAATTAAGGGCAGAATTTCTGAATCAAAACCCTTGCCTTAACCCTCCAAAAATCCTTCAAACCCTTGTGATTTATTACTAAATAAATCAAAAATAATATAACAATTGTACCTTGCCAAAACAAAGTCTAAAAACCCTCCAACGATGTCCAATTCCTCCTCAAACTGATTCGCTCTACCTCAGAAAATTATGTACAATAAATCAGATTGTTTTAACTTATCAATGGTCATCCAATTGACCTTCAAAGGGCTCCTAGGGCAAGTCGCCCAAGCTGGAAAATTAATATTAAATATTATGCAATATTTTATGCTTTAATGAACCCTTCCAATCAACTTGCTCAACCCTCTAGGCAAGTCGTCACTCAATAGAATGGCTCTCAACACCACGAACAAGCTCCTATAGCAAGTCGCCACTCTCCAAAACCTGCAATTTTTTCAAAAACCAACTTTCGATAAAGTTTGCAAAATTCCTCAATGTAAATAGTGTCTAAAAACACCCTTGTGAATCCACTTGCATGTAAACATGCAATTTTGAAGCTCAACTACAGCCCTTGAATAGAGCTGCCCAAGGAATAGGAATGGATGTTTTTGTCCCCAAACCCTTGACACTGCTTGAAGGTTTTTGCCCTCAAGATGTGGTAATCAAGCTTGACATACTTGATCAAATATTCCAATTCAATATTTAGCATCCCTTTCAAAAGACAACTTACTTTCTTTTACATCCCTTTTAGAAAATAACTCTCCCTCTCAAAACTTTAAAAAGATAATTCTTTATAATTCTCCACTTGACCCTTAAGCGCCCATGACCCTCAAAAGGGCCCCAACTTAAGTGGAACTCATATTACATTAATATTATTACTTTATATTTAAGTCTTTAAAAATACTTTTATTTTAGCAATAATATTATTTTAGTTTCAAAAATGGGGACATTACAGATTTGTTCAACCTGCATACTAGATTCTCCTTGCCTTTTACCACAAAACCTTTTGGTTGTTTCATTTTAATCTCTTCATTGAGATCACCATGCAAAAAAGTTGTCTTCGCATCAAGTTGCTCCAACTCAAAGTCAAGTGAAGTAGCCAAAGCCAACACAACTCTGAGAGTAGTCATATGTACAACTGGGGAAAATATCTCATCAAAATCTATACTTGATTTATGTGCATACCCCTTCCCCAACCGAGCCCTATATCGCTCAACCACACCATTCGCATCCTTAGCTTAAAGACCCACCAATTACTTATAGCCTTGCAACCTATAAGCAATTCTACCAAGTCCCACGTGTTATTTTTACTTAGAGCCTCCATTTTCTTCTTCATGGCATTTCTCCTTTGCTTGCATCTTCAACCTCACATGCTTCCTGAGATGACTTAGGCTCACCATCATTAGTAACTAATGCAAAAGCTAAGTGTGTACCAGGAATATACCTTTGGGGTGGTTTGGATATTCTTGTGGATCTCCTCACCCAATGTGATGTATCATCTTATGGCAGTTCGAGCGGCTGTTCTTGCTGTTCAGGCATGACATTCTGCTGTTCCGGTTCCTAATTTTCATCATTTTCTGCAACATCCTCTTCCTCTTCTACTACCTCAATACGTACAGTAGTCGTACTTTGCTGATCTTCAACTTTCTGCATGGATTTTTCATTAAACTCCACATCTTAGCTAATGATCAGCTTGTGGGTAGCAGTATCCCACAACCTATACCCCTTCGTTCCATCACCATAGCCAAGAAAAATGCATTTTTTAGACTTTACGTCCAACTTGGACCTTTGTTGTTTTAGGACATGGGCATAAGTATCACAACCAAAAGTGACCAGATGATAGCGTCTTTCAGTGCATTGTTCATGGCATGCATGCAACACAAGGTCCAAAAGATATGCTTGTAGGTATCCTCCATTAGCATACATGTTGTTATGCACACAAAAGTTGCATATGTATCTCCATGTACAACATTAGAAAGACGAACCTCCTTGGTGGCATCCCTCAAAATATGAAACTGAAACTCTACATCCTTGCACTTGCCAAAATAGTCAAATTACCTCAACAAATAAGGTTCATCCTTGCAGGAGACAATATTATTGATGAGTGTGCAGTGTCTAATATTTGTCCACCCATCCATGATAATGCTACATCAATGAGAGACCCATGTGGCCTTCATCTCCTCCATCAATAAATTGACATTTGAATAGTCCATATCCAATATTGTAGTCCTCAGTTTAGTGTCTCTTAGAGACACATACCCTGCACCTACTTTCGCTGCCTTAGCCATAACTTCATTTGTTATATGACTAATTACCCGTGGTGTGAATGTTGAAATATACATAGAAGTCACATTAAGTTAAATGTTAAAAAAAGGTTAAAGTCAATAAGTTAAAGATTGCTATGTACATACCCGAGAATGTGGGTGAATATTATTAATGCAATAATGTAAATTAAATAAGTTATGAAAATGTGTGTTGGTTATAACGACCTTAGAGTGTTATAAATAGTAAAAGGAACTCTTGGAAAAAGTATATGGAGAAAAACAAAAAGATTGAAGACTCTCATAGGAAGCATTTGTAGAAGGGCTGGAGGTGTAGTGGGAGAGTGTTTGAGAAGGGGCATATAAAGTGTGACCAACAAGCGGTACAGAGTAAATCCCTAAAGTGCCCTAGCCAAGGCTATCATGTGTGTGATTTGGAAAGGCTCCTAACAAAAGACTCTGGTTCTTCAACCTTCATACTACCCAACCAGTATTGTCTGCACTTTTTCTATTAAGTGATACCTTAAAATATCTTCCAAGAAGTTGTCTCATATATTTATTTGAACCTTGATTTTAAATGAAAGAATTATTATTTGAACTATGTAATTGTTTGAGCAACCTGTGAAATCTCTCTCTTTTATTTATGATGAATTGTATTAAAATATTTTAAATAGTTAATATAATGTAAATGTTTTAAATATTCTGAGAATGTGAATCTAGTAAAATAGACCTTTAAATTTTTGGTATCGGAGCGTGTTAAATCCTACTTCATTTGGTTTTGATATTTACCAAAATCTTTTTTTTTTTTTCTTTTTTTTTTTTGGGAAAAAAGATACCATATTCCCTTCATTGGATTCCTGAAATTAGTAGCGAGAGTGAATTGCAAAAATCTACAGGTTGCATTTTTTTGTCAGCCAATCGGTATCTGCTATTTTGATCAGTTTTAATATACTAGGCTCAGAACTTTCTACTTTTTGTCAAACCAATAAAATCATGCAGCCTTCACTATTGGTGAACATATTTCCTTGCCAAAGTTAGCAATTTAAGAACACATATAAAACCTATCATAAATGGTAGCACTGATGTACATATCTTAGATTCCATAAAAGTACTATATTGCTCCGAGTCAGAGTAACATAGTAGAAAAATTACGTTATTTTTACAATATCAGAGTCAAATGCACATTATTTTGCAGCATGCTCCAAAATTGATTCTCTTTAATTATTAATATTGCTTCGACAACAATTAATCTAAAGGTCTTCCCTGATTACTTCCAAGCACAGCCGTGAACCTATATCAGGTCGTCTATAGCACTAAATATCGATGCCCTAATTGCAGTCAACATATTTTTTACAACCTCCTAAGCACATGCAAGACTCATATGCCCTTGGCTTTAGCAGCTAAGCAACCTCAGTAAAAGGCCCAAAATATTTTTTTTACAACCACTTCGTCACATAATACACTTCTTATGGTTATAATAACCACATGGCGTTGTGCGGCCAAAGGCTAGAAGCTTAGTACAAAGCCATTAACAGTTTAAATGTCTATCCATTAGCACCCAACTCCAATATAAGCAACGATGACTATGCTTAGAATTGGTATTAACCAACACAAGGATAGTATTATACATGACTAGAATTTGATATCAGCTAGGTCTATAATTAACTCAGTGCAGCCAGCTAACAGTTTTGCATGTGACCTGAACCTTCCACAACGCAGCCCACATCACTCGCCTAGTATTAGCCAAACTAACGGTCCAGCTACCATGTGCTGACCACTTCAGTAGCGCAGTTGGCACGAAACAAGCAGTTCTTACAATCATATGACCAATCAAATGTCTAATCACATGTTCATATAATAAGACTTACTCAGGCCCAGCTAGTTGTCCATGGCATAATTAAATATTAGTTGGTGAACAAGGAAAGTAGCATAATTCATACGTTGCTACTTCTAAACATATATAAACATGCTTAGCACCACCTTACATATGGCCGCATGTGAACTTAATCCATTATAGTATGTGGCGAGCCCTAGTAGAGTTGTCCCCTTGGACGACGAGGAGGTGAATAAAGGCTTCTTGAAGGCCCTTTAAAAAAATGAATACTACAAAGGAAGCTTCAAAGGGCAAATTTCAGTGGCTCAAGTTTATTGAACTTGATGGCTACATGTCTTCAACTACAATAGGCATGCCCACATTGGCACACAACAAGCTACTGAGTTGGTGGCCTTTCACCTCCTTTCCCAAGTTTCTAATCCCTCTATTGTTGAGAGGAATTGATCAACATATAGTTGGATCCATTCTTGTAAAAGGAACAAAATAAGTATTACTCTAAAAGAGAGGAGAAGCTTGTTGTTGTACACAGTGCCTTGTGTATCATGGATCGTAAGACACTTAAGTACAACCAAAGCCCAGCATTATAAAGGGTGTAGATCCTGAGAAGCCGAGTAAGGTCGATGATGGCCATGATGTGCAACAGGGATTGGTTGAGATCCCCTTCCAAGATGAAGATGAGGACAATAGTTCCAACAAGGAGGAGTGTGTCATGGGTGTTCTTTTAGATAATGACTGATTATTGAGTTGCGGATTATGTTTTTTTTGTTTTGGGCATTAGCATGTTAATGTCTTAATCGTAATATATCATGTGCTCTTGCGTCTTCTACTCTTCTCATTGGATCAATTCTTAGCTCTGAGTTAGCATGTTATTGTTTATGTATCTTTATCGTTTACAATTCGATAATTAATAATTAGTCATGATGGTTTTATTTAGTAATTAATTCATATTGTTTAAATTTATTTATTTGAATTTCAACTTATTTTAGTATCTTTAAGTTATCTTTTTAGTTTGTTTGGATTTTTTTAATATTTACATATTGTTCCCCCACCATCTTGGAAGCCCCATCCCAAAGTCTTAGGTAACCATTGTTGGGAAATTAGATTAGTTATTACATATAGTACGTTAGCATAGGTAGCTAGTTTTTATTAGTGATTAGACTATTCTAAGAGTGTAAGTATCAAGTACGTAGAATAGTTTGGTTTGGGTTGAGGGATTAGCGGATGATAGAGATAGGTTTGTATCCTAAATAGTAGGATCACAAACTAATTCAAACTTGCATATATATTTGTAGATGTTAATATTAAAACTACCCTGATACAAGCATATTAGGTTCATCATTGGTATCAAAGCGGGCTACGAACCCGTGAGATAAAGAAACATAAGGCTAGGTGATCAGTTTGTTTTTAAGAACAGCTAAAGGAGAGGAGTCATTTGATATTGACTTCACCAAGCAAATTGATAGATTGTTTATAGCAAAGAGCTGTCATCCATAAGAAGCGTGAATTTTTTTGCATCAGTTACTTATATTAGTGTGAAGCTTTGCAGATTTCCCCAGGTCTGAATGAAAAGGAGAAAGCATAAACAGCAATAGGAGCGCTAATACAGCCCACGTCAAAGAGCAGCAAAGGGGCAAGTTTGACACTGTGGAGCAGCATATATATCAAAGGCGTCTCAAGATAATGAGGTGTGTGCACCATGCAGAAGAGTGGAGAGCATTGAATTATTTAGTGAAGGGCATCTGGAGGGAGGACAAATCAACCAAGAGTGGCACTGAAAAACACAGCGTAAGCGTGTGGTGGATTGACTGGTCCAAATTTTTAAATGGATCATTAAACACACCTCTTCCTCTCGCACAAACTTAAAGGTCTTGACTCTCTTGGCCCTCGGCAGTTGTAACACATGCATCTTCCTCATGTTTCTTCAATAAGCACCATAAAAAGGTATCACAATATATTTTTTACTATAAGTTATGTATTTTCCAAATGCAATTGCAGCTCTATTTCTGTAAATCAAGTTGTATGTTTTGAGAAACTGTATTGCAGCATTAGATGAAGAAACTACGTAGGTGGGAATTTAACCCAGTCTCGTATACGTTATCAACCCATGTTTCTTGTAAAATAATGGGGAGATTTGGAATAGAAAACACTTTCCATCAAATTGAATTGTGATCAACCAAACTGAAAGAGAAGTGCATTTGGGTGCATATGACTGGAAAAAAAATGTGAGAACAGAAGCAACGAAGGCATTTGATGCAGCACCAGCACTTTGAGAAGTTAGAGAGAATTGGAGTGAATGTCTAATTAGTTGAAGCAGCATGATGGAGGAGTGAAGCTTGGCATTCAAGCAAGACACAGGACATACAAGCAACCATGGGTTTGGTAAATTTCAAATTTAGGCAGCACTTTTTATTATATAGTTTTAACATTATTAAAGTTTAGGGTTAAAGTAAATAATTTAAAGTTTTTTTATTATATAAATATAGGAAAAATTCAAATATTTCCTAAGTTTATATGGGAAAACCAAATTAATATCATGTCTTCTAAACTGGAAAGCAGTTTTGAGCAGAAAATTTCCAACATGTATCAAATGATATTGTAAAACTAGTGGTGAGACGATTTTGCCTTATGTGTTATGGTTTGTGAGAAACAATTGTTTTTCCATAAAAACTGTACTAAAAGACTTATTCTATGCATGTGTGCATTGTCAACCATACCCGACACCCATACAAGTGTTTTTATTGAGGGGGAAACTTATGGAAGAAACAAACATAACACTGAAACTGTTGGAGCATATCATGCAACAATTTGTGCACCACAGGACCATCTAGATCGATCTGGCTGATTGAGCTTAGTTCAGAGGAGGTTGAAGAACCAAATGAGGTTGGAGAACAATCCCCAGTCTTGAGCTCGCTACTAGCTCGTTCAATGCTATAGTAGCAAAACCCAAAGCCAAAATGACTACAAAGCCGAAGACAGTATTCATTAGTGTCATATTCCAACTACATATGAGATGATCAATGAGGTGGATAACACCCACTCAAGAAGCGTAGTGAGAACCTAATGCCACTATTGATATTTTGTAAACTATCCGATGAGGCCTATTAAAATGTCCCTAAATAGGACGAATTAGAAAACAAAGGGGTCTTCTCAACTTCCTCTAAATTTGATCTGAAAATTAGTAAACCCTAGCTTGAGAATTAAATTCTCAAAACCCTTATTCAAAGCAAAAAACCCTGGACTCCAAAAGTGAGGGTTTTGTAGGGATTTTCTGCCAATTAAACACCTTGAAATAATATGAAAATAAATAATAAATTTCATATTTAGATCCACTTAAATAAGTACCTTTTTCTTTCCCTCTTTGCCACAAAATGATGAAAGAAAAATCAGATTTAGTCACCAATTTTCTGTTATTGTTTGAAGGATAAAATATCTTCAAAAACCCTTGCAAAAATCGTTGCCAACCTCAGAAAAATACCAGTGCCTTATTTTGGTATTAAAATTGTCAATTTGACCCTCCTAGGTCATTCGCCACTCTTAGAAACCCTAGAAAAATAGCAGAAAAATAGAACTATTCCAGCCTTCCACAAACAAGAAAATATCTGAAAATTTGTTAGAAAAATTAATACTGATCCTAAAAATTATCTATTAATTTTTCGTCTTCAATATCTTTTGCAAATCGTCCAAAATGCCACAATAATGATCAGAAAAATAATAAATAATTGCTGATAATTATTTATGAATATTTTGACCGGAAAAAGCCTTCAAACCCTAGCGTCCACCTCTCCAAGTTGTTCACTCCACTTGCAAAATTAAGATAATGATTTAGCAATTCAAAAACGTAAGAAAGATATTACCAAACCCTCACAAGCAAGCACCCAAACCTTCTAAAGTAGTTCGCTCCACCCTAAGGCACAAAACAAGCTTTCCTTTGCAAAAGGTGGTGTCAATAGACACCTTTGTAAGATTGATCAATCACCAAGCAACAAACTCTATTGGGCATGCATCCCAATAGCCTTCTTCACGCAAGAAGAACAAGATAACAATTTCAGCATATCCTCCTTGAAACCTTCGCTATGTCTTTATAACTTTTCAAAGGGTTTGAACCCCTTTGGGAAGATAAATCTTCTTTTCATATCTTCACTTTAGCTCCCATGCTAAAATCTTCTTTTTGAAAATATATTAAATATTAGCCTTAATTAAAAAGAGTAATAAAAAATACTTTAAGGCAAATATATTAATATTTATTTTACTTAAGCACTTTAGTGGTAAAATCCACTTTTAAAATATTTTATTAATTAATTAATAATTGTCTTGTGATAAAAATCACTATTTCGATAGTTAATAAATAATTGATAAAATAACTTTCCCCAAAAAGGGCTCCTTTAGTCTATGGGGAGATAGACTAAAGGTCTTCATACCTGTTTAATTAAGAGGGAAAAAATTAAGGCATTACACCTATTCCAACCAGAAGTGCAATGGTTCAAATGGGGCCAATCCCACCTAAGGATGTAGTGTGGTGAGTCCCACTACTGATGTTTTTGACGTGGATTTTGTTTGTGTGTTATGGTTTGTAAGAAACAATTGTTTTTCCATAAAAATTGTACTAAAAGACTTAGTCTATGCATGGATGCATTGTCAACCATACCCAACACTCATACAAGTGTTTTTATTGAGGGGAAAACTTATGGAAGAAACAAACATAAGTATCAAATGATATTGTAAAACTACTGCTGAGAGATTTTGCTTTATGTGTTACAGTTTGTGATGAACAATTGTTTTTCCATAAAAATTGTACTAAAATACTTATTCTATGCATGGGTGCATTGTCAACCATAGTCACCGCATTCGAATTCGTGAAGAATAAAATTCATAAAAAATTCATTCCTAAGAAAATCATCTCTAAAATTCATGATTAAATTCAACTAAAAGATATATATATCTAATATATTTTAAATATAAATAGAAATATATATTTTTAAAAACTTATATATAAAAAATTTAAAACTATTATATATAGATAAATTAGATTATAAAATATAATTAAAAAAATTATATTATATAAATATTACATATAAAGCTAAATACATAATATGTTAGTTTGTTGTTGATATTAAATGGGTATGCCACGAAAGTCCTAATCTCAAAATATTAATTGATACTTGTTTTTGTCGTGGGTGTTTACAATTGCATGTCAAACAAGTGACACTTATTTAGGGCTGAAAGCTTGAAACAACCAAATCAGGGGGCCACTACATTTGTTTATCTCAAGTCGACCGCTAATAACTTGGGCAGTCGTAGAGCCTTCAAAAAGCTTTTACCACAATCCACCTGGATGTAGAGTCGTAGAGTCCAAACACAGTTCTTTCATCGAACGGCGTAGACAACACAGAAACAAAGCGTCCGTGTGAGCAATCAGCAGGGCATTGTCGCTCAATGAGCAATGTAGACATTCAACAGTCAGCAATTTGCAGACTAATGATGGGCCAAGAATGAAATAGAATGAAAAATGTCCTTAGCAGTACACAAACCCTACCCCGAAATTATGAATGGCAAAGAAATTCACACAAATTTAATCACAATTTTTTTGGTGTATTTGTTTTTGGAGTTCGCAAAATATTTCATACAAATTTTATCACGAATTTAAATAAATTTGTTATGGTCCTTTAAAATTCGGCACATTTCGATTTTTTTCAATGAAATTCGCCAAATGCAATTACTATGTTGTCAACCATACCCGACACCCATACAAGTGCTTTTATTGAGGGGGAGACTTATGGAAGAAAAAAGCATAACACTGAAACTATTGGAGCATATCATGCAACAACTTGTGCCCCACATGACCATCTAGATCGATCTAGCTAATTGAGCTCAGTTCAGAGGAGGTTGAAGGACCACAAGAGGTTGGAGAACAATCTCCAGTCTTGAGCTCACTACTAGCTCGTTAGTGCTATAGTAGCAAAATCCAAAGCCAAAATGACTACAAAGCCGAAGACGGTATTCATTAGTGTCGTATTCCAACTGCATATGAGATGATCAATGAGGTGGCTAACACCCACTCAAGAAGCGTAGTGAGAACCCAGTGCCACTATTGATATTTTGTAAACTATTTGGTGAGGCCCGTTCCAACCAGAAGTGTAGTGGTTCAAGTGTGGCCAATCCCACCTGAGGATGTAGTGTGGTCAGTCCCACTACAAATATTGTTCACGTGGACATCGAGGTGTGTCCCTATTCACACATGTAAATGTGTATGGACTAGAGGGTGAGTCCCAATCCATTCTTTGTTGGTGTTAAACAATGTGTTTGTCCACATTCACAAATTATTAATTAGCAATGGCGTTTCCTACTAAGTAGATATAGTGAGGCCATTCCCACTACGAGTGTGTTTGTAAGTATGTTAAACTATGAGTGTGTTCAAGTTCACATACAAAAGTGTACTCTCTCCCAGTTTTTATCTATATGTAATAAGAGAGGGAATGTTGGTAAATTAGATTAGTTATTACATAGAGTAGGTTATCATAATAGGTGGTTAGAGTTTGTTAGTGATTAGACATTGTAAGAGTGTAAGTATCGGGTATGTAGAATAGATTAGTTAGGGTTGAGGTATTAGTGGACTATAGAGATAAGTTTGTATCCTAAATAATAGGATAACAAACCAATTCAAACTTGTATATATATATATATATATATATATATATATATTTGTTGATGTTAATATTAAAACTACTCTGATACAAGCATATCATATTTATCAACTATGGAAAATAACCATATCAGAAAATAGAAAGTAGTTTACCAATGTGGCGCACTAAACGAAGGTTCTTCACTTGGCCATATTTGCTCATCTCCTGCAGAATAAGAAATAGATCAATACATGGGCCACAAGTTGATCCAGCATTCTTTTCATATCATTTTATAAAACTGAACAAGAATACCTTCCCCAAAGACTCTTCGGTTGTAGTACAAGAGAGGTGACCTACAAATATGGTACAATAAGGATCGCCAATAACCTTGGGATCTCCAGTTGGATCATCTGAAACACATGAACATAGCAAAGCTTGTTGGTACACCATAAGTTCATCATAGGAGGACACTACCATAAAAGAAAACTGAAAAAACAACCATATGTACTAATAAAAGACCAGTGTGGAAGAAATTTAATGTACTCACAAAGTCCAGCTGTAGCACAGAGAAGTGCACGATATACGCCATTATCATGAGGGGTGATATCAGTGCCATCAATACTGCCTGCTTGAATAGGGTGATATGAAGTTGCATAGAATACTGCATTTATATTTGCATTCGAGCTCATTCTCCTTGCATATGATTCTGTATGATCAAAACATAAACAATGCCAATGAAATCTTCAGAGCCATAGGAGAAGAAACGAGCTGACATGACAAGAAAACATTTCAAACTTCCCTTCAACAGCTAAACAATATGCAACATCAAACAACAATTTCATGGTAGATACCCAATTGGAGATTAACAATACAGCAATACCTTGGCAAGAAATTTAACGAGTCCCTTCCAAAATTCTGTATTGGCTGTATATTATGATATTTAGAGGCATGAAAGTGATTGTCATTGCTTATCAATCAACCCATCAGGTTTATTGGTTGAAACAAATGAAAAAATATATGTGCAAAATTCATTATTGAGCTATAATGTCACAGTAGTTCATTTTGCTTGTACTTTGACTTCCTTTAATTTTAAGTAGAATAGTTTCCATTTTTGACAAATAATTGTTAAGGAAGCACAGAAATTTAGCTTTCTCAACATTACAAGTTAAGTTGCATTACGATACTGTTTAGACTTGACCAACTCCTGACATTTCTTGACCTATTCTTCTAATGCAAAGACTTGAGGTGATGTCAGTACCATTTAGTTTTTATCTATCCTTGTTCCTGCTCCCTCGACCATCCACAATAGTTCCCACATTAGACTTTATAGCTTCCCAGGGAAATTTCTCGAGTGTTTCAAAGAATGCTTATTCTAGGTTTCTGGTTTGGAGTAACATTTTACAGCTCCTCTTCTCATTCTCATGATCCATAACTGGATTTCTAAAAAAACGACTGGTATCTCAGATTCTGCTGAAATTGTATTATAGCCATGTTCAATTTAGGTTCAACCCTTGAAAAGACTAATGAAGAAATTGCTGAAACCGCACAGGAGGGTGAAGCCCAGCTGCAAGAACTTAGGACACAACTAATTCTCTCAAATGAAAGTGAAGAGTTGCTATCAAAGCTTCAAAACACAGCTATTGAGCTAGAAAATCGTATAAGAAGTGAAATACACTACATCAGAAGAGTAGATGAGATATCTGCACAAATTTTGATGTTGGATATAGAACTAAAAGCCCTGCTAAATAAAAAGATCAATCTTACTCAAAAGGCTAAAGAATGATATTATAAATGTTGAAAAGCAGAATGCTAAAATAAGTTTAGATGGTTGTAAAATAGAGAGGGCATGTATCTGCAAAAAAAATTAAACTAGAGAAGGAGGTTGGTTTTTTGAAAGACACACTGAGGGGTTCAGATACAACATTGGCAGAAATGAGATGTTGCCAAGATGAACTACTGGAAAAAGTTGCATTGCTCCAATTGACATTGGATTATCAGGTTCTGATAATTCATTTCAAATTGAGCAAAAGAATAAATTTATGTCGCATAGCCAACATGGTGAACTCAAGCAGACGTTCACGGCATAAATGAAAAATTTATTTCATTCACAGAAATAACTTCAACAAAAGGCAGAGGCAGAGGCAGACACAGACGCAGAGCAGAGGAATCTCAATAACTTCAATAAAAGACAGAGGCAGAGGTATCTCAATTGTTTACTCAAAAGATTGATTTAGAAGAATATTCATCAGGCTTGCAAGAATCACAGAAAAATCTGCATTTATTACAGGACAAAATGAAGGCAAGGTGCAAGAACTTCCGACCCAATTCAATCTGTCAAAAAAAACTGGAGGGGTTTATTTCAAGGCTGCAAAATGCATGAAGAGATAACGAGATGTGGATGAATAGTGAAACAAATCGCATCTACATAAATCATCGGTTGTCTAGTAAAATCTCAATTATGGAAAGAGACAATACTTTAAGCTAGATATGTTCTAGCAACGTCTAGAAGCTAGACACGAAACATCAGAACAAAAAGGATAAAACATAGTTCAATCCAGATAAATTATTCATAATGTCTACCGGTGGGAATCTAAAGAAATTAAATACGTTCTGCCCGGACTGATTACATAAGGAGAAAGAAGCAGTTTGGATTATCTTTGAGACTCGGGCTTAAATGTCTGAATCAAGCCATTTCGTCATGCAAACCCGCTCGAGTAGACTTAAAGCAATTGCATTTCATGAAGTAGTAATTATATTACTTCCTTGATAACACGAGGATATGCACTGATATTGTTCTTATTCCGAACATTATCTTTATCTACCTGAAAACAACTGAGTTCTTTAATTCTGAAGCCGTTCACCAGACATTAGTATTTTGACACATAAGATTTTAAGGACACAAAGAGAATCACTTCATTCATGTATTCATTCACTACAGCGAACGACTCTCGGTTAACGAATGTCTGGAATAACTATTATTACTAAAAAATGATCAAAATAGGTTGAGGAATATGATCTAACAGTAGTTGGGAATTTGTTTTTCACCAACCTTTTTGTATCTGTGTTGCTCTCTTTCCTTTTCAATGGCTGTTGTCCAATAACCGTTCTGATTAGCATGAAAAAAAACTGGTGATAATTTAGGAAAAACCTAAATAATACAAAACTGAAAGAAGCGCTACAGACACAATAATAAACGAGCAATTTAAGCCCTGCTTAAACTTACCAATCAGATCATTTACAAAACATGCATAGAAGAACAAAACCTTGATCAAACCCTAACTTCTTCCTAGGCAAATTCCTTTATAATTTACATTTACACAAAGTATATGTCTGAATAGACAATTTAATTAATTACGTACAGACATTTAGACAGCCGGAAAACTGAGGGCCGAGGTAACTGCAAACTTCCAGGGGCCGAGGTAACTGCAAACTTCGAAAGGCCGGAACAAAAAGGCCGAGCAACCTGAAGAATTTCTACACGAAAATAATAACTAGCAATTGCTGGTAAAAAGTAGGCCGAAGGATGGAGAAAAAATTTTGGTAATTTTTTCAAAACGCAAGGCAAATTATTTTGAATTATAAAAAATGAAGCATTTTTGGATGTAAAGGGTTATTTTTAAAAAATAATTTATGTAATATTATGAAGGAATTATGAAAATTATTAAATTTTTATTGAAAAAATGGTTTGAAAATGTTGTTTATAATGTTTAAAAATATAATGTAGATTATATATCTGGATGAATATTTGTAAAACTTGTATATATATTTTACATTGATATTATATTGTAATTGAATTGTGATATTAATGAAATAAATTGAATTATGATATTAACAAATAAATTGAATTGTGATATTATATTAGTGGAATAAATTGAATTGTGATATTAGTAGAATAAATTGAATTTTGACATTAAATAAATATATCGAGAATAATATCTATAAATGCATTTTACATAAATTTATTTGAGATATGCTAGTATTATATATATATATATATATATATATATATATATATATATATATAATTTAATACAATTTAATATTATAATATGTGTTAGAATTATCTAATATTATAATATAATTACGGCCTAAATAAATAAATAAATTATTTTATTTTGAAGTAAATAAAATCACCACAACAATAAATATAATTCTCTAATAAATTAATTAATTAAAAGTGTGTATAGGTTTTTTAATAATGTTGGCTCTAAAAAAATTAAATGCTAACATACGCCATTACACAAAATGAATTCCTTGATACCACTAACACCTACAAGTGTAATTATGAAATATTTTATGAATAAGAATTAGATGATGAAATAGTTTATGAGAATGTTATGCAAATAATATTTTAACTTATATTTATTATAAATGTAATGAAAGAGCTATGAGATTTATATATTTATTATCCTTCATTTTTGTGTAGCGATTGGATGAAAATGCAACAGAAATATGGAGGTCACAGAGTGATTTCATTCTTGATACTCCAATGAAGGTTAAGCTTTGTTGATCAATGTTTCTAATACATTTTGTTGTCTTTTGTGATGTCATGCCCTGTTATTTATGCATTGTTAGCACCCAAGCCATCTAAAGGGGCATTTGTCAATGATCCCCTATATAATACGAGGAATTGGAAAATGTGTGGAGTGATTGATATCGTATGGGAGGATAAACTATTTGTCAAAGTTGATAACCATATATAGTGAAAAATCAAGGGACTTTGAGTTTGGGTTGTAGACAATGCAACAACTTGTCCAAGATCACTATTAACTAACCCTACTTTCACCTACAATTTGGATGTCAACATTTTTTTCGTTCCTTTCTACAACAATACTATAATCTGCTATTGAATATCATTGAGGTTAGATGAGCCTCATTCCCTGCTTTGGTTTGCTCTGCTTAGTGCAATTAGAATGTTTAATAATTTTAGCCTGTGTTTATTATGCAGCTTGCTCAATTATTAGTTGCACATAGATGCGCTGAGTTTTTAAAGATTTTTTGTTCTTCAAGAGACATTAAGGAGTTCATTCTTGACATGAGAAGGTTATAGTCCTCTTTCATCGAGTTTATATTTTTAAAGTTTGATAATAAATTCATGAAGATGACATGGTATTGGTTGTAACCTTGTTAAAGGAATTTTTTGTCTAATATTATAAATGTGTCAATTTTTTACCACAAGGCTAAACGACTTACCTACATACGTCATTATGTCCTTGATGGGGTAAAGTTGGCCTAGGTCACAAATAACTATAATAGAACAACCTCCAAAATATATGTTGTTCTATTTAAAGAATGCCTCATACAACTAAATATTTATATGCCCAAGCATTTTTGGGCATATGAAGCTCATTCCATTAATGAGAACGTATTGAATATGTTGTATGTTACTATAAATTTGTCAGTGTTTGTCTTTCTACGATGTTTATTTCTTTTATAGGAATATGAAGCCATGAATGTATGATTCGTATGGCAATGCTTAGGACCAGTTGTGCAGTGGGCAATGCCACACTTACATATAAGGAATGGATTGTAGAATGTGCATGAGATATTAACTAGACTAATCTACCCAAACACATTCAATAAAAGTGGTACCTAAATCTGGCCATAAGTACTTGACAATGTTAATTCTTGGCATATGTTACACCTAAAGACATGACTCTTGTTCACCATTTATCTATATGCAAGATTGACCCCTTAGTTTGTCATTACCACTCCATACAATTTTCAAGTCAAGGTTTGAACTGTGTTTTCTCATCTCTCAAGCTATTCCAACCTCAGGATAGTTGTCCTTGATTTTCTAAGACATGTCCACTCTAAACAAATAGGTTTGTTATCATGGATGTATCTAGCTAGTGTGGCCTCATCCCCACACCATTTAACGACTAGTTTCTAAATTCAAAAGATTCATTTAGGTCTTCTTGCACATTTCATAAGGTCAACTAAAGGAAAATTTTCAAAGGTTTCAATATATAATAAAATCTAAATATCATTTCAAAGGGACTTGATTTCTATCTTACATCTATCTGTTACACCAATACACAATGAGATAGTATGCCCTATTCTTCCCAAAATCAATATTAGTCACTAAGAGTAATCTCAAATCAAGTCTGAAGCATATCAAATCAAGTTAGGAGCTAACATTATCAAGTATCAAATCCAAATTTTTAGTTGCATACATATAGTCGATGATCTAAATTGTAAAATCACTCTAGTTGGGGGAACTACGTACAATTTTATTCCCTCCTCAGAGTATCTAGAAACATAGGCAATGATCAATCATCAAAGGGGGTGATTGGGGTCAGTGCATCTCATTACACTTCCCCTCTCTTTTTGCAAGTTTCAAGCTCTCAAAAGTACCCCTAGGGTTTCCAAGGCAAAGTGAAGGAAAATAATGATTTATGTGTGGCATCTATAGAATTAAAATATCTCATCCCTCTCGGTAAAGATAGACATAGGTGATAGAACAATCACGATCAATGCGGATAAGTCTATAGTTAACAGACATGACCAACCTACACTATTACCCAGGGAGTGCAATCTTGTCCATAAATAGCCACACATCCTACCTCTAGGGCTGAGTTATCACAATCACATCTTTTCTTGTTTCTTATTGTTAGACATCATATACAGTCAACCAATAATCCAAAAAGGCAAGTTTCTTGTATTTATTTATACTTATCATTTTAGCATATATTGCTTATTAATTTAAACTTAATTCAATCAATTTTGATTATCATTCATATTTATGCTTAAATGTCATATATTACAATTTGAATAGATCTACTAGATTTTATACTTATTGGCACAACACTTATTTTGTTAAATCAAAGATAGGGTACAATAGATTGGTGAACCCATGGATTTTTTAGCATTTATTTTTTAGATTTTTATCCTAGGGCTTTAGATTTTTATTGATTTTCCTTGTATAAAAAACATTTTCTCTTGATTTGGTTTTTAATTTTTTCTCTTTTCTTTTTTGTCTCAATTTTTTAGAACTATGCTCTAGTCATTATAAAACTTATAGGAGTTGTTGTTCTAGGTAAAGTGATCATCATTTTTACTAGAGATGTGGTGATAGGGGTGTTGTTTCTATACTCAAGCCATTAAACAACACTATATACATATCTCTATTTCCATGAAAAAATGCATAGGTTTTTGCTTTTCAATCATATGAAACCTCTTGGCCCTTTTTTTTTAACACATCGGTAAGCAACTAGCCCTAAGAAGTTAATTTTAACATGCCTCAGACACATGATAGTGCAGTTATGAGATGGTATAATCATCCATAGTTAGTGCCTCTTCGGGCCATATTCAATATTTACACCTGAGATCAATATATTTGAGAGCCTGCAAATAAAACACACCTTGCCTGGTTACACCTCTAATCCCATTTTCAAATTCAAAATTTGAAAATCAAATAATAGCTTTAATGAATGAATTTTTATTCTATATTTTGATCCATATATTTGCATTCATCAAGTTTCAATGTCATAAAAATCTAAAATGAATAATTTATAATATAAAACCTTCTTCAACTCATATTGTTGAGATATTCAATCCGAGCTATTACCTATCACCACAAAGTGCCAAAGGGCATGCATGACTCATTTTTCACTCTCACTCCCATTACTCATCCACAACTTATATTAGATTTTATTGTTCATGTTGTCAGTATTATATGAGGGCAGGTACCTCATCCATCTCGATAAAATGAAGGTGGTAAACATGTTCCTCCTCAACCCCCTCCACCTCCCACTATTTAATCCTATAATTTAGATTGGAGGGATCTAGGGTTAAAGGGAGAAGAGATAACCTAGGGCAAAAGGATGGTAGACTATCTCTAAAGCAAGTCAATTATTTATGAAACTTAGATAAACATATATTGAATTTATTATGTTGAAATATACTAAAAATAGAAAGTACAACTATGTTAGTTATTGTAATGAAAATAAAATACTTAGCTAGTTCTGATGATAATCTAGATATGGATCTATAATAGGTATAAAGTGGACTAGATCTGAATTCTAGAATAATTACCTGATTATAGAGTTTTTACCTTTGTAATTGCAAACACTTACATCAACCTAAGATGGTTGTGTCAATGCTATAGTCTGACTCAGATGTAGATGTCTAGTACATAATATTTGCTTAAATTGGATGCGACCACATGGATACTTTTAGGTTTTACATCACCTTCACTCAAGTGCATTTAGATATGGTTCATGGACTACCAATCATTTTCAAATAGCAAAACCCTAGTCATTTATCTTCATATTGGCTATGGAAAAAATGGGTTAGTGGGCACATAGTGTCGAACTACCCCAAAGACCCTTCTTTTAATGAACACTATCCACATAGCCAATACTCTAGAGAGGTCCTCGGACATATGTAGTTCTCACCTATGTTTTGGCCTGTGTATGAATCATGCAATGTGTGATAAGTAAGTATAACATTGACCTAGCTTATAACTTGGCAAGTATAGCTCTTGGGCTGCTCCTCTAATACTTCAGACTTGTAAATGTGTTATCCTCATGATTGATATGGGAATAAGAAAAAATAGGGAAAATTTTCTCACTTGAGTGCTTGATAGAATTCTTTTGATAGGTTGTGTTGGTCTCTTTAGGTCTTTTCTAAGTTATGAATGGATGAAGGTTGATCTTGTATTTACATCAATCCCCTTGGAGAATATATTGCATTAAAGCACTTAGGTTGACCATAAGAATATGTTTCATTTGTAAATTGGATGAGTTTATATCATTGGACACTTGTGTTAGGGTATGACACTTACATCAACATAAGCATCTAACTAAGATGCAAGCATTAAGGAAGCTAGAAAATATGCACAAGTCCAAAACTTGCAAAGATAGAAGATAATCATGTTTATAACATTTTGGGAAAGATAACAGATATTAGTCATTAGAATACATAGGTCAGACTAAGAGATAAACAATTAGGCACAAAGAGATAGTGTATTTGAGCCTTTTAGTAGTGGGGAAAGGTCTAGAAGTTTAAAAGGTATATCCATGATATGTATTTTCCAAGTGTACAAGACTGAGGTGCTATATAACTCAAAAATAGTGTCTACATTTCCCCCACTTTATTTTAGTAATGGAATTGTTAGTTTAAAGAAAAGTGAATGCATACTTGGGTGTGTATAACACACCTTATCTCTGCTTGAATCCAACTTGAGTACTTTATTGATGACTGACCTACAACTAAGATCATGTTACAGTATATAATTAGTACTTATAATTTGAAATTGAAAATATTAAATTAATTGAAATTAAAAAAGAGCAAGGTTTAGGAGTACACATGTGTATCGATGTAACCATCTTGCCTTTTGGTAATTTGATTTGAAATGTGTACCATTGTGAATCACTAAAATTGAGATTAGGACAAAATATAAATATAGAAAGTGCATCTCTCTCTCTCTCTCTCTCTCTCTCTCTATATATATATATATATATATATATATATAGAGAGAGAGAGAGAGAGAGAGAGAGATTGGAGGGCACATGCCCCCAACCTTAGAGAAAATATGAGTTGACACTCAAAATTTGAGATTAACTCAACCATGCAACCCAATCATACTTATAACCTAATGAGTGTGAGTGAACCAAATCAACTCAAACTATAAAACTGGTGAGGCTGGATGATACAATAAACTCCAACCTATAAACTTAACAAGATTGATTGATTTAATCACCTCAATGATACAAAAAAATGAACCAACTATTATAGTAGATTGGCTCAATGAAATTGTTTGGAATCTAAAATTCATTTGATTTTGTAATATTAGACACACATTGCACAACATATGCACCTTAGATATGTCTCATGCTAAAATTGTGAATAACAATGGCACCAGTGTATAAAATTCTACCATAAATGTATATATGAATCCTATAACTATGAATTTAGCCAATTCAAAATTGTTTAATTGTGGAGAACATGCTTCCAAAGCATGCCTCCACTATATGTGGAGAAATATAGGCCCACTAATAAAACTCTACTGGTGCCTTCATGCTTAATTCCACCTGGGTGAGTTAAGCACAAATGCTTTATAATATCTTAGGGCTAGACACCTAAGTTATGAGCATGTGAAGTTTGCCAGATTTAGACATAAGGCACACTAGATCTTCATCCATAAGATTCAAAAATCAAGGCACCTTAAATCCTATAAGAGGATTATTTCAGTGCTTCCATGCATAATACCAGTTGGGTGAATTGAGCAAGGTTGCTTCTTAAGAACTTACTGATAGGCACCTAAGTCTCTAGGTGCATGGAACTTGTCAGACTTAGAAAATGGGAATACCAAGTGATGAAAAAAGATGCACAAGATGATCATATGCATAAGATAAAATTAAGGCACACAGGATGTTATGCGCTCAAGACACTTAGAGATTTATGCGATGGAGGACTAGTTTAAGGGATTTGTATGGGGTAGGACAGGCCAAGGCAAAAGACAAAAGTGTAGAGAAATTAACCAAGATAGGAAACTGCACTTGGAATGGAAGCATAGTAAGAAGAAGAAATGGGACCATGGAGGATGAATCACATGTATGTGAGGCACTGTGTCTAGATTTTCATAAGGAAGGTGAAGGTCACACCAAGTAAAAAAAATCATAGGAAAAACATCATCAAGACAAGCTGGCATCCACCCAAAGCAAGGCAATAAGTGATCATTTGAACTACACATCACTTCACCAAAATACCATTAGGAGAATTAATTGAAGTGATGGTGGAGGCACACAAATATGCATTAAATGCATGTGTGGTAGTAAATTTTTGTGGATTTCATGGGTTTTGGTGAATCCAATGAATTCTAGGCACTGCCACACCATTAAACACCTACAATTAAGTTGGTAGTTGAACTAAGGGTATAAAGTGGTAGAGGGATAACTAGTTAGGGTTACAAACTCTAAATTAATTTGAACTTAGAGCAGCAAACCATAACCAAACTAGTGAACTAGAGTTGAAGCAAGAAAATGCTACTACATTGATAAATTGAGTACCCATAAATGCCAAAAGTGAATGAGTGAATAGAGGGAGGGATCACACTCTATGTGAGATTGGTGTAGAGGAGTGTAAGGCATAGAGTGTGTAAGAACCAAGCATTAAAAAATAGGAGTGACATCTAGGTTGCCATTAATAGCAATTAAAACTCAAGATTGGAGGTTACAGTTGTAAATTTCATGACTGTGAGGTGTGCCATAAAAAATTATAGGCTTTGATAATGTGAATAAATTGTACTTCAACACTAGCCAATTCAAGATGGGGATAAAACACATGAGTTTTAGCCTACAATAGTCATAAAAGGATTCCAAGAGGGAATGAGTGATAGAATTGGCCTTGATGAAGAATAAATCACAACCAATGGAAGGAGTTAGCCTCATCGAGGTTGATTTAGAGGCACTTGCAAAAATGTCATACCAGGAGATGCAGTTCTTAAAGGAAGTCTTGGTAAGAGAGAGCTTGGCATCCTTTGTGCACACCTACCAGCTCAAGGAATATAACCACCACACTCTAAGCAATGTGCAAGATATAGTGCAATATTGTATAGTGGACATGGGAGCCAAAATAGAATCAGGCACGATGTTGTTTGATGTCTCCATTTGAGACAAATTTACAGCCACTAGCATAACTCAACTCTATGAGTTACTATATTTTAAAAATATGGAGGAACTCATATAGTTCCTCCTCTCACATGTACATGGATGGTGCATTTATTTCATATGGAGGTGCATGTGGATATCATCATGCCTGATAGGTAGAACTATAAGTCTCCCAAAATCTAGTGTAGACATCCACCAGATGATGGAGGATGATGTTGAAGTTGAAAGGGTCAAAAAATTCCTAGGGTACTACAAGGGAGGTTTCACATTCCCAATCAAAGACATCAAAGACCTTAGAACAAGGGTAACTACACACCTTTTGAGTTCAAAACTTTGCCCTAGTGATTGATGGGTAGATATTACCAAGGCCTACTTGTGCATCCCCTATCACATGGCATGGGGGGTTAAATTTAAAATCTCCAAATTCATAGTGGATGAAATGGTGAAGATTACACTAGAATGTCATACAACATAGGAGACCTTCTGGTGGGGATCTATTTTGATCCTAAAAATCATGGAGGATATTGGAGTGCCAAAAGATGGTGACAAGGATAACCTTTGGATCTTCTTGGTGCACAAGGACTCCCTAGCACTAAAATATCAAAACTTCACCTACCCCCAACCTTCTCCTAGAAATATAAGACTCACATGATGGGGTGGTATACCCATTACATCAAGGCATTCATAAAGGAACAACACATTCCTAAGGAGCTCCCTTAGAATCTATTTGGGATGGCGACCTTTGCCATAATAAAACACTTCTATGTAGTACACTTGGTGCTCATAGATGTCAACAAATCTAGATAGCTAAATCTCCCCTATGCCTTTTTAACTAAATACTTTAGGGATGCACTTCAAAGAATCCCCAACACACAATAGTTAGACACCCTGGTCAAGACTATGGATTTGAAATGGAGCAGGTTGTGGTACCAATACGTGCACCTAGGGGAAAAAGTGACCAAGGATGAGGAGGATGACTCAGATCACATTGACATCAATCCCCTCCAAAAGGAAGTCATACTTGGGCACATCCACATGATGTACTATGAGATGAAACCAAGGAAGAAGGGTACACACCCCAAGAAGGATAATGAACTCCCCCTCTAGATTAATGATGAAGGGAAGCTAACTTCTATAACAGTGAAGAATTATCCCCAAAATAAGAAGGGGGAGACACTTAAGGAGATATAATAGCATAGTAGATCAAAGATCGCCTTCGATGATGAATCCACTCCCTCTCCACCAAAGAAGAAATGTGTGTCCTTCATGTTAGGGATTACTTCACCCAAGCCAAGGGAGAAGAAAAAGAAGAAGTCTAAGGGGCTAGTGGCAATGCCCATGTTAACCTTGGTAGAGATGGAGGTGTAAGAGGTGAAAGAGGAAGCATAAGTAAAGAAGGCATGTGAAAATATGGAAGAGGAAGAAGATGGAGGTATGAAATTATACATCATCTAGGAAGAAGAAATAAGAGGTGAGCCCAATGCCTCATTAAAAGAGTCCTCCACATAGCCTCAATGAATTAAGGAAGAAAAGAGGATCTACTAGAAAGAAATGGGGCTTAGTGAGGAACATATAGATGTAACACTTGAGATAGATCAGCAAAGAGAGGCCATGAGGGTAGTCGGCATGACCCAAGTGAGATTGATAAGACTAAGACTAAGGAAATAAAGGCCGAGGAAGAAAAGATCATCACAATAGTAAAGAAGAGGAAGGCAAAGATAAAGAAGGCCTAAGAGGAAAGGGCTAAGAGAGAAAAAGAAGAAAAGAGGGTTGCTATAAGCATAAAACCCATGAGGGAAAAAACAATAGAGGTGCCTAGTGCCCCCACCAACATAGTGGGAGAAGCTATACCACAAGCACACCCAAATAGTGAAGGGGTACTTGGAGACAAGGAAGGTGATATTGGCACCTTAAAAGAGCAAACAAAAAGCACAAACAAAACCTAGTAGGCACAGGAGGGAAAAGCTAACACCAAGGAAGAAGAAGATGAAGACGAAGGGGATAAGTCAGAAGAACCCCTATAGGAGCAAGGAGGAGAGACCTTAGAGGAGGGAACTAAAGAAAGTGCCATCATCAAAGAAGAAGAATAGATGGAGCTCACCATCATTGAAGAAGAGGGTACTAAGCCAAGCCCGAGGGAAAAGGTGCAGAAGGGGTGGACCGATGAGGACCACTACATGTTAGAGTATATGCACCCAAAATGACCACAATAAGGATGCACTAGTAGCTATCATTTGCTTTTGATGGTTATATGGATGAGCCTCATTTTAAGGTGCCATCGAAGGCCATACTAGGCATAGATCAACCAGAAGAAGGGCATGATTCCCTTTTAATAAACTCCCATGCAATGAATCCAATCAAGTCAGCCAATACATTCATCTAGATGGCCTTTGAATTAGCACAAAATAACATCATAAATAATTTTTGGGATTCAAAGTATAAGAAGATCTTGTTATAAGTAGAGGAAGAGGTAAAGGTTATGAAGCTCAAGTTACAACAACTAGTGGAGTGTGTCGAGGAAGCTAAGCCATCCCTCTTGGATGGTGTTGACACTTCAAATTTTTTAGAGGTCAACAAGGTATACATGCTCATAGAGTAGATGATCCCAAAGTTAAAGGTAGGGCCAACACCAAAATAGGAACCTTGTGTTGCAATAAAATAATAGCTAGCCATAAAGATCAAAGAGGTGTAAAACCGCTTTGCATAGATTCCAGAGGGTGTAGATTTGGTCGATGCCATCTTTTGTAACTTCTCCAACCAGTCATTAGTCATAGATTTGCACCTCACAAAGGTAAAGGGGTAAAAATATGAACTAATGTCAAAGGTATACACTATTAGTAGGGCCAAGGGCGCATAGGTCATGGTACATGTCAATACCTTGAGTGTTTAAATAAAGACCCAAGAACAAGACCTAGAAGAACTCTTCCACACTTTACAAATGAATCCTTTCAATTAGAGAGTAATCTTAGGTGGAGGGGTGATAAAGGTTAGAGGCCTTTAGGATGGAGTTAGACAATATGGATGTGATCACACTTAGCACCACCTCCATAGAGATTGATTGTGCCATTGAAGAACTCAAGCTTGCCATCAAGGGATTTGAGGACTTAAGTACATAGCTAAAGGAGAACATGTTAGAATTATGCACTCTTAAAACATTGAAACACTAATCTGAGGGTGGATTGGTAATTATGTATGGGGTAATGTTATGTCCCAAATCTCTCTAAGTATAGGATCTGTACCAACTCAACAGACACTTGGGCATGAGGTAATCACTTGGTATGATTATTGTTTTGTCATCTTGTGGTACCAACTAACATGAGGAAAACCAACTCCCTACTAACTCAAGAATCATCAAGAAGTAGGTACATAAGATAATCAGGACATGATGGAAGCAGGGTAGTGGAGATGGTGGAATGATTGCATCCAACACTAGCTCAACCCCTGGCATGCTCCTTTCACCCTTGCACTAAAATGTTCCTAAGTGCTATAAAGTCGAGTTTACTAGTTAGTGGAGGGAGGCAAGTTGGATTAGTGAATCTTTACAAGATTGTTTCTAAATGTTATATTCACCATTTAGCTTAAGTTTTAGCATAGACACGCTTGAGGCTCCTCATTGTAGTGCCCAAGCTTACATGTGAGCCTTTAACAACTTTAAGATGAGCATTTGCTCAGTTTCTATATATATGTATGTATATATATATATATATATATATATATATATATATATATATATACATAAATACATATATGTATGTATATATATATATACATACATACATATATATATATGTATATATGTATACATATATATATATATATATATATATATATATATATATATATGTATATATATATATATATGTATATATGTATATATATATATATATATGTATATATATATATGTATACATATATACATATATACATATATATATATATACATGTATATACATATATATATATATGTATGTATGTATATGTATATATGTATATATATATATATATATATATATATATGTATATATGTATACATATATATATATACATATATATATATATGTATACATATATACATATATATATATACATACACACACACACACACACACACACACACACACACACACACACACACACACACACACACACACACACACACACACACACACAATGTATTTGAACTCTGTTTAATGATTAATGATATTACATCTAATGAGTGTTATTTTGGTTTACATGGTTATGGTTATAGGATTAGAATGAGAATGGCTTAGGCAATGTTTGCAATAGTTCTAATGATTAGCTTTATATGATGAATGTTGAGTTCTAACAAGATTTTGTCTTATCCCATTCATGGTATTTCTATAGTTTATGATGATGTCAGCACTCCAAATAGAAATGATCTAAGTATACGAATGACCTCATGATGATATCTATTCCAAAGTGCGAGCCTAAACCCAAGTCCTTCATCTAAATATTATATTGGACCCCCAAGTGCTTGAATGACGTTGAGCCAAATAAACTAAAGGATTGCACCCATGAAGCTATAAAACCACTTCATATAGAATTGTGCCTAATTGAATAGAATTCCCCCTAAAATGGCTTATGCCAGTGAACTTCCCACTACCATTTTTATAGTAACCAAAGTCCTTTGAATACAGAGTTACACCATGGCATGACTAGCCCAATATGGGCCCCAATACTTTCTCTATTGTGCTTCAGGTGAGTGCATGAGGCTTGTACCTTATGTGAATTATTTCCATCACAGTTGAGTGACAAATTTTGAGTGTTACAAGATTAGTCAAAGCTTGCACCAAGTGTAATAAGTCTAGATCTCACTTGGACAACCAAATAAGCACTTGACAAGGCCAATGACTTAATAGCCTACTTTTTTAGAACACTGGTCCTCACTCTTAATGACTTTATTCATTTTTTCTCACCTTCTAATTTTTTGTTCCTTTAACTCAGACCCATCTTCTCTACCTCACACTTGAATCACCTTCAATTTTAATGTGCCCCACCTTTAATCTTCACATTTCATTACACAAATTACTATTGTTTGGGAGATTTAACCTTGACCTACATCATTAGTAGGTAGGATTTTATGGTGGGAAGTTGATTTTATTATAACATTCAAGTTACTCATAGGGTATAGAAACATTATTCCAAAAGAGACAAAAAAAAAATCAACTTAAAATACAACCTTGCTCAATAGTGATTGGACCTTGAGGAACATCCTTGAGGCACTTCATTACAAGTTGTGATTTCTAAAACTAAGTTTTATCTCAAAAATTTTGAATTTTATAGGGGAAAGGATCCAAGATCGAAGCTCAACTATCCTAGATTCAACATGCGGATTGTGGTTTCTAATATAACTCTAAAATATTATAACATAAACATTAAAATGAGAAAATTTCTTCTATTATTATGGAGAATAGAGAGGAGGTCTCCCCAGCTATATATCTCAAGGAAGTTTTGTTTCAACATTACAACAAACTCTATCAGGAGGAACATCATCTTAATGAGTATGAATATTTCATGAAATAATGGATATAGGGTTGCATTCCCCATAAGATTGACTAGGCCACTAGTCATCATCTTAAAGAATATCTCACTCTAATTGATTTTGAAGCAGTCCTATGGGCAATGAAAATTGAAAAGGTCCATGGTCTATATAGACTCCCTATTGAATTATTCAAAGCTACATGGAATATTCTTGAAATGGACTTATTCAATATTTATAAAGAGATGGATGCCAATGGATCATTGGGGGCTATTATTAATCATGCCCTGATCAAACTTATTCCTAAAGCTAGAAATAAAAACATGGTCAAAAATTGACATAGCATTACTCTGATTATTTTTTCATACAAATTTATTATCAAGGATATTGATATGAAGGTTAAACCTATTTCTCAACTTATTGTTCATCTTGAATAGCACAAGTTCCTCAAAGGTAGATACATCCTTTCTAATCATTAATCATTGCCTAATCAAACTTATTCATAAATTTGGAAACAAGAACATGGTAAATAATTGGCATCCCATTACTCTAATTAATTTTTCAAACAAACTTATTGCTAAGGATATTTCTAGAAAGATTAAACATATTTCTCAACTTATTGTTCATCTTGAATAACAAAGGTTCATTAAAGGTAGATACATCCTTGATAATCTCTTCACCTAGGAAATTGTACAATGGGGGAAGACTCAAACCAAGATGCATTAATTCTTAATCTTGAATTTGATAAAGCCTAATATCAAATTAAATATCATTTCATTATCAAAATGCTCATCTGGTTGGGTTTTGGTCCTCACTTAAAGAATCAAATTCAAAATCTCTTCATAGAGGCATAAGCTTAGGGCATGGTTAATGGTAGCCTCACATCATAGTTTGACCTTAAACACTCAATTTACCAAGGGTATTATCTTGTATTTTTTTGGTATGTTCTAGTAGTTGACACTCTTGGCTATATGCAACCCATTATCAAGGTGATCTAATAGTAATTTCCCTCCCACAAGGTGCCCATGATCTTAACTCACATTTTGTGAATAATTCCATGTTATTCTTGTATAATTTTGAACATGATATTGATAAAACCCAAGTAATTCTTGATGTTTATTATGATGTGTCTGGGTCCAAGTTATGTGTTCACAAAATTGAATTCATGCTTATCAAAGGTGCTATTAGACTACGTGGATTCCCCCAACCTAGAATATTACCCTCAATGGTAAAATCACTCACTACTTGGGTATTCCATTTGGTATCCATATCTCACCCTATGATATGCAGGATTTAGTACTCAATAAAATTCAATGAAAGGTGAAAAATTGGTCTTGTAATTTTCTCTCCTTAGTACGCAAATTACTTGTTATTAATTTCATATTTTTTACCAACCATGCATATTACTCATCTTTTTATTTCATGTCTAAATTAGCCTACTAAAAAAATATTCAAGAGGTCTGTAACTTTCTTTAGACCAATGACTTCGGTAAAAAAAGGGATCATTACCATCTCTTGGGATCTTTGTACTTGGTGTAAATATGTTGGTGGTCTTGGAATTATAAACCCTTTCATTAATGGAAATTTATTACTTCCAAATGATTTTCAAGAGCTAATAAAGGCTCTAAACCATAGAAGATTCTAGTTCGGTAACATGTTAAACTTGCCACTATCATGCCCAAAAAAATTCTCCAAAACCCATTTAGTTTTTTCATTTTTCGTTAAATGATTGTTTGCTCAATTGTTTATTTGTTGTTGCTTAATAGTTTAACTTTTTTTATATTTCCAATATGCCCTAAAAGTGTGACACACACAAATATAATATTATTTATTTAATTCAATTAATTTCCACCATATGGCATCCCTATGAAATGGAATACAAACATATCAGATAGAGGTTGTGATCTAATGTGGTTTTGGAATTTATTTACTTAATGCCCTCATCAAGGAAGAGAGACAAGTTGCATTAGTATGATTCCATAGATATAAGACTTAACTTATTTATATTTTATTAATTTAATAGGTCAAGAAGATATTCAAACATACATCTTAGAGTTAACACACACAAGGTAAAACAATAGTGAACTAAGGCAATAATTTACTTTATAAAAGAGTTACCAATTTAAGGTCCACCTAGGGAGAGCATATACTAAGAACTACACAAACACTACTCTCAAGGTATGTAACAAGAAGAGTTATAAAAGAACATTCATCTTGAGATATCTAAAATTAAACCAAAATAACTTAATAAAAAGGGATTAATAATTACACATAGATAAATATCAATTTTTATTTAATTAATATTACATATAAAGTTAATCCAAAGAACAACATACAAGCCAAACATGAAGAATGATGACAAGGTACCACTACCCTAACTTATAAGGACCTAAACCTGATGCTTCCACTATAACTTGGGTAGCCTACATATCTAGTTTATGGAATCAATGTCTAATGTAGTTCTCCTTTCACTTATGATGGGTATCCTCCATGAGACATCATCACCGAAGGAGTTGGCACTCTAAGCCAACAAGGGATCTAATACGTCACTCAAATGAGATTATAAATCTATAGACATCCAATACATGATGAAACCTCAATCTTAAAATGTCCACTTAATGTAAAATATCTAGACAATTCAATGTGTGTGCTTACCCAATCACTCTCGCTCAATAACACAAACAAGAGTCCAATGACAAGGAACCTACATTCCATTAGTCTAGCAAGCCCAAAGTCTCAGCAATCTTTGTATCATGTTTCTCAGAGAAGCTTTGTCTCTCAAGTAGGTATCTAATGGTGACCAAGGTTATAACAAAATAATACAAGCTCACTTACTTAATAATCAATGAGGGTCACTATCCAATGATGATTATACATTTGAGCATACCACATAGATAGAAACTAACAAGATACACATACATGAAGGCGATTTCTATATCATTCACACTAAATAAAGTGATCTAAGGGTTAGTTATTTATGAATGTTTTTTAAGAACACCAAAAAAATATTTTTTTGTAACTTTCACTCAATGAGAATGTCCTAAGGGTTAGTTCATTATGCGCGTACCCACTCCTCTAAACTACTTACATATCTATAGTGATCCCTTCACATTCAAAATCAAGGCTAACTATATTTCACCCACTACAAAATGATTTTTAGCTCAAAATCAAAGGTGTTTGGACTTAATCTATTAGATTCATAACTAAACTAACATAGTTACCCCTAGTGGGTAACACCATGACCCTTAATTGGCCCAAATGCATTTAGGCACTCCTATGAGATACAAGGCATACAAACATATGAGAAGTATCCACATTAATACACCTTATTATAAACTTGAAAATTGATCCTTAATCCAAAATTATGTTCCAAATAAATTACCCAAAGAATGACTTTTAGACCTATCAAGGTGTGACTAAGGCCTTAGATGTTTAAAAGTTTTTTAGCTTAAAACCTAACCTAATGTTATGATAATTGTATATGGATAATATCATGCATGAAGAAAATAATTTAATTTAAAAATGGAAAATACTCACTTAAACATATTTCCATGGGCAATGAAGCTCCATAATATTATCACACACCAACTTCAAGTTCAATAATCTGAATATAAAAACATCCTTGATTTAATTTATAATAAGGCAAATAAAATTTTCTAGCTATGAGAACCGATTCTCTAAGCTTGAATTAATGTGTTTAAGGCTTACTAATATTTTTATTATGAAAAAAAATACAAATTTATTCACCATTCCAGAGTGAAATTATCTACTTAAAATATATCTTACAAAAATTCTCCATAACCTAGCTTTAGAATCACCTTGCTAAAAATAGCAAAACTTGCAATAAATTTTATTTTATTAAAATTCTAACAATTTTAAGCAATTATAAATTAATTTCAACTTTTAGTTTTGAGAAATTCCATTTATTGATATCTTATTTACATTAATTCTGAATCAACTTTGGGAATGAGAGGGAGATAAATTTTTACCATGTACTAGTCTCCCAGAATTGGTTGAAAATAATGATCACTGATGGGACTAAAAATTATTTGATTACTAATTCCATATTTTTTATCATAGAAGAATTATTCTCAAGTATTAAATTTTTAATTTGTTTAATGTGAGTATTTATTTTATGCCATAACCAAAATGACTTTGGAGATGAGAAAAGTAACTACAAATTTACTCTTGTAAATGTTGTCCAAAAATGGGTAATAATGATAGTTTCTGAAAAGATTTTAAAAATGTCCAAATATGGTTTGCATATTCCATCATCTAATAAAATTAGTTTTTAATCTAAGTTTTGATAAATTCTCAGTGTAGATATTTAATTTTCTTTGATTTTGAAAGGGTTTTAACTCGATTGAGAAGAAATTAGAGTAACTTTTTTTATTCATTTTCTAAAATTTATATGTCAAAATTTGATTGCTTTATTATTTAAAACATCCAAAATAGTTTTGTAGAATTAAATCTAATAATAAAATGATTAATCAAATCATAGATCAGTATAAATAGCAAGTTTTGAAGAGATTAATTACAATGTGACTTAATAAAAGAGAGCTAAATGTTAAACTAGTTTATTAAAGTAATCAAAAGATAACTTAAGTGGTGGTGGATCAAATTCCCAACCATTGGCTTGAATGGATCTCAACCACAAGATCCAGGGTTCCAAACAAAAAGCCTTAAACTTCTTTATGGAAAGATAGAAAGTTAACACCTTATTTTGCTTCTTCACTTCCTCTCATTCATTTTTTATTTACAGGTTTTGGAGGTGGAGCCAAGTTAAGAAGAAGGCCAAATAATCTCAAGATACATTTGAGGGATAAAATATACACATGATATATACCTAGTCATTTGATAGTTATGAATATATATAATTATTTATGATCCTAATTATTTGCTTACTAATTTGATTATATTCCTATGTTTATATATGCACATCCTTTAGGGTTTGGTTTAAATTAAACCAATTTACAAATATAATTAAAATTACAACAAAATAGGGCTATGACCCTACACAAACCATGGGTTGTAACCCTCAAAGTCAACCCCGAATGGTAACTTTAGTGTCCCCACCTAAACCTAAAGGCTTGGTCGTATCCATATTATAATAGTTGGTTGAAAAAATCCAAGCCACGAGAGGGAAAGCAAAATATCCATGTCATCCTCCATATGTTTTGTTTATTTATATATGTATATATATTTTTAATATATATGTACATATGTATACTTTTATTTATTTATTGGTTAACCAAAAAAAAATGATTTAATTCTTTTATATATTTGTTTTAATTATTTTCTTATTTTTTTAATATATATTTTTAAATCCATCAAAACTTTGAATTATTATTATTATTTTAAACTACATGGATTTACCAATCATAATTTTTTTAAACCAAAATTATATAATATAAAAATTAAAGTGTATATATTATAATATTCCAAGCCTGAAAGCTAATAGTCCAACCGTGAACAATAAACATAAAATAAGACATATGAGCATTCATTGGTATAGATCAAAATCAAGAATCTATCTCAAATCTACTTGCAATTTGGATGACCACCAGAAAGGAGGTAAATCATAACAAGTACAGTTGTGGTTGTCTAAAGCCCAATTGGTCAATCCATCTGTTACTTTATTACTTTCTCTAGGAACATGGATGGATTGGACTTCGTGAAACTTATCCTGTAACCTATGACTTTTTCCCATCTCTCTAGCTATTTACCATTTTTTCTAGGACCTCCCTTAGATTAGATAACAAGCTTACAATTACCCTAGAACTAGATTTGATTTAGAGTTTTTTCCGCCTAATTTCCAAATCTTCTTGCATCCCTTTGTAAATAAATTTGATTTATATTAAGTTATTGGTTATATATCACCCCTTTTCAACAAAAATGAAGGCAAAAAACTCATCAAAAGATCTACCAATATCTCTTATACTAGCATACCCTGGGTTACCTCTTGAATCACCATCCATGTTCAACTTCCCATACCTAATTATATGGGATGTCCAATGTCTATCCACCTAAGGCTTCTTCCTTGGTTGATAAGTCATTTTTGAATACCTAGGTTACAAAGAGAGATGGTGGTATAAGTGGTTTCATTCCAGCCTTAGAATTTGAGGCAAGAAAATCTTATGCTTGATAGATTCTACAATATTGAATTTTATCTTTTCCTAAACATAATTGATATCCCTTTTGTCCTACAAGAAAATTATACAATTATCTTCCTTCCAAATGTTCCAAAGCAAAAGGGAGATGCCAAACCACTTGACCCTTAGCCAGTAGGTTTTTCTATTCTCTAATCAGTTTTTCTAATGATTGAATACTCACTTAGGGAATATTAAACATTTTGGATAAAAGTTTCCATAAGTTTACCACCAATGGAAATTTGAGAATAAGATGAATAATGGTTTCCTCATTATCCAAGCATAAAACACAATGAAAGGGACCATAAATCCATGTCTCATGAGGCTCTCTCTAGTTGAGACTCTCCTCTTGAAAACCAACCACATAAAGAAGATCACCTTAGGCCATAAAGCAGGCTACCAAATATGGTTGAAGATATCCTTAGGAGGATGAGAATTATACCTAGTTAGATAATCACAGCCTGAAGAAACTATACAGACCCCTATAGAATTTCCCCCCTAAGCTAAGGCATCAGGCAATGGAGATATTGAAATAGGGTGAGCTAAAATAATATTATTAATAAATGATTATTGCTCCTTTCCAATTTGAATTGGCCATTGAAGAATAAGAGTCTAACAATTTCCAATCTCCTATGGGTGATTAGTTACTTTACATTAATGAGCAATCTTAATCCATCCCTTTTCATGCATCGCCTCCATCATTGTCTTTAACTTTGGGTACTGAGGGATGATTAGTAGAAACCCAACCCATGAATCAGTCTAGAAGTTGGCATTTTGACAATCATTAACAATCTACAAGAATTTTTTTTTATAAGATTTTCCCCCACCTTAAGAATTCTAAGAATAGGTTATCCTTTAGGAGGAAGGGAAAACCTAATAATTCTCTCAAGAGGATTAATTTCAACATATTTATCTATAATATTGGAAGCCCATAGATTGATTAGAACCGTTATCAATCTACAATAGATTTTGGCTATTAAATAATTATTATGCTTAGAAGATGAATGGAATACCAAGCCACCTTCCTATTTGGGTAGGCAAAGAATCTCCCACTTATCTAGAGACCACTTTATTTTTTGATGCAAGCCACTCCAAAAATATTTCTAGCAGAGACAATTCAATTATTTTAGAATTCTACTTGGAATGTTCGAAATAGAGAATACATAGATTTAAAAGGCTTGGAGAATTGCCTTAATCAATACAATTCTTCCTCCCATAGAAAACCATTTATTAGTACACTTTTGAAGTTTCATTTATACTTTATTTATAATCCATTGTCAGTCTATGATCTATTTAGTTGCAAGAGGTATACCAAATATTGAAGTGGAATAGAGCCTCATATTAAGTGGAGTATGTTAAGAATTTTTTCCTCTTGTCTACTAGAATAATGAAAGAATATAATGCTATATTTAGCATGGTTATCAACTGACCCATAGCTCTAGAAAAAAACCTAAAGAAAATTCTGCAATTGTTGAACCTCCAAGCAAGTGGCTTTGCCTATAAGTGTATAATAATCCATAAAGTGTAGACAAGTGAGAGGATAAGATACTTAAGCCAATTTAATACCATTTATCATGTGTTCCTAACAAGTTATAGTTACCAATCTACCAAGGCACTCTGTTAGGAAAATGAAAAAAAAGGGTGATCCTGACATATCCCCCTAAAAGCCAAGAATATTTGAGAAGTTACATTAACTAGGATGGAAAAGGAAACTAAAGACAAATGCGCTCTCACACAAGAAATACAATGCCATGAAAAATCGAATTGGGCCAAAATTAGACATAGAAAATCCCAATCCACAAGATCATAAGCTTTATAAAGATCAAGCATGATAAACATAGAAGGATATTTCTAGATATTCATAGAATGTAAGGTTTCATGGGCTAACATAATGTCATCATGAATTTGGTGACCTAGAATAATTATTTTATTAATCCCACATTTACACATGTAGTTTAATGCATGTGTGTGTGTGAACCTTATATGTAATATTTGTTTTATTAATTTTTGTCACTCTAAATAAATGAGGTTTATCTATTTAAGGAGCATATAAAAAACTCACATACATTCATATTTGATTTCTTATTCCATATGTGTAAATTGGAAATAAAATCAATAGTTTCCACATCTGAGATTCATTATATAAATAACTATAAATGTAAAATATCCATTTTTACATTTAAGCTTAAGACAATGGAGGAAGAGATATATTTTTATCATAATCAATAACGTAAATGTTTAATATTTATTCATAACATTATTTAAATGGGTAAGATGGATTATGTGTTTTAGTATGCATTCCTTTTCTTTTATGATATAAATAAATTTGAAATAACAATTTCCATGTTTAAAACTAGTTTTCAAGACCAAAGATAGAGAGATAATATGGAGTAAAGAGAAGGTTATCTTACTATGATTTAAAATCAACAAACAATCTTCAATCTATGATAGAGGAAGAGATGGATTATTTATAAACAACTCAAATCTCACGAAGGAAGGATAAGTGAACATTTTCCATATTTTAAAATAGAAAGGTTGTCTCTTGACACTATGCAAAAATTCATTAACCTTTATCAAAAGTGAGAAGAAAGAGAGATAGAAGAGATAGAAGGTTCGTAATGAAATCTTATTTTCTTTCCACATGCAAGAGAACAAAGGAAGAGGAAACAAAGAAGACCTACCTTTTCTCCACCTTTTTCCATGGGTGTCATATGTTCTCAAGTTTTTAATACTCCAACAAGCTTCTCCTTAGCTCTACGAAGCTCTTTTCCTCCGAACAAGATCTTCCTCCCACTCCAAAAAATAATCCCCAAACAATGACCAAGAATTTAAAATAAAAATAGAGTCATATTCCTCTTCCCCAAAATTCATTGAATGGAGTACCATCCCTTACATGGGTCCTTTCATATCATAAAAGGACCCATAATATTTTTGTACACTTGAGGATTTATTTCAAGAAACATGTCTTACACAATAATTAATTCACTTACATGCCCACATGGGCTTCTTACACATAATTTAATTATTTTTACAAACTTCTTGTTGGCAAATTGGCCTCCCAAGGCCAAATGCCAACCCCTATAACTAAAAAACTTTTCATGGCACTCATCTAAGCCTCTACATGGTGCTATCCTCAGTCATGATGTCCCCTATTTGCTTCTTGAAGTCATTCAACACTCCTATAGATGCCATTGAGTCTATTTGTGATCACCATATGTCCTAAATGTCTTAGGTCCTTAGGTGATGTGCTTGATCATCATAATGTCTTTGACTATCAAGCAAAGGGAGTAGGTCTCAGTGTTTGGTAATTGTCATACATATTTTCATTTGGTGTTAAGTATCATCATGATTTTTGAGTATGTTTAGATGTATTGATGATGGTTTGAAGTTTCCTTATGAACTAAAATGCCTTATTGAAGATGGTTGAAGATGATAGCTGATAACTCACTATGATATTTTCTAGTGTATTCAATAGATGTGATCTATGGTGGACTATAAGATTTGAAAGAGTGATGAAGATACATAAAATTTTCATTGAACCATTTAGAAAGCTATAAGTTATTTGCATGATAATCATTAACAAATATCTTTTTTAAGCCTATTTGTATGTTATCTAAAAGAAGGTTTTGGTCTTAAATGACAATTTTTGACCTTAAAATGCCACTAAAGCATTCATAATATCTCTAATCACCCTCATGGTCATGACATTACTTTAGTAAAATGTTTCATGCTTTGTAAGTGTCCCTTATATTTGTCTAGAAGGTCGTTTAGCCTTCAAGAGGGCTCACACATGTGAAATATGTCTCTTTTTTGCTCTAAAAAAACTTATTACTTGTTTCATTATGCCTTTTGACTCATACTCTTCCTCATGTTTCCCTAAAATGGAAGTTTCAAGCTTAAAATATGGAAAAACATAAGGATTAGCGTTACATATCTTTGAAAATATTCATGGAAAGAATGTCCAAGATGGGCTCAAAACCAATCCTCAAACACCACTGAGCTTCTTTGCATCCCAAGAGATCCCTTCAGGTTTGTTGATGGTATGGCCATAAGAGAGAATCTCAAGATCTAAATTTTTGGGTAAAGGAAGAGACCATAGATAACTTCCATCTCTAGGAATTTTTTATTAGTTTGAATCTCTCTCCTTTACGAACAATCCTTAGCAAGGTAAGGTACCCATAATGCATTCTTCATTCATGTAGGGAACTAATTTTCTAAGTTTTCTCCTCTCCTGAGCACGGTGATAGAGAAATGAAAGTTTAGAGAGATTTTCAAGAGTCTACTCCACCTTTACATATCATTATATAACCTCATCTCACACATGTGTAGTATATAGATCTAAAGAAGACATAAACTACCAATTTGTAGTCTGCAAACAAGTTGAAGATGGTTGTACAGTTCATGGTGGTTTCAAGATGTCAAAACCTAGTAAGTGGTTATATGAGAGGTTTCATTCATGTCCATATGTATTTTGTTTATGTTTATCAAGTTTTAATCAAAGATTCACATCCTATAAATAACCAATCAATCTTCAAACACCATCACAGTCTCATTTAACATATATTAAGGTAGTTTGATGAATCCTAGGTTCCTTGTTTCACTATGTATGCTTCATAAATAGACTCCAAACTATTATATATTGTTAAGGTATATGATTATTCTTGATTAGGATCCTTTAATACTATTTTGGACTATGGACTCATAATTAATTATATCCCTTTATGTTTAATTCCATCTTAATAGTCGTATCACTGCAATTCACCATTGTATAAATTTATCACTCCATCTCCATTCTCAATTTCCATATTCATTTACCATAATATCACTATTTATCCATATTCACATCATGAATTCAATGTTTTTATATCTCTTAGGTTGTTAAGTATCACCATGGTTATGGAGATGAGTTATAAATCCTTAAACCTTGCTAAAGGAGTAGATATTCACCCACAACCAAAGTCATAATACAATCAGTTTATCTATAATATTTGAGAAGGTATGTGGAGTTAAGGTTTTAACTCTAATTAGGTATTAAAATCATCATGATTCATGATTATGACCTTCTCAAGGTCTTATAGCATCTAATTTTCACCTATGTCCATACAAACTATATAAACCTCCACCTATAGTCATATGATTGACATAATGCTCATTAAGACAAGAGAATTCAAGGTGACCTTGTCATTGATATATGCCCTATGGATTATTAAATAGTGAAAATGGAAGTGTCATGTTTTGAAAAGGTCAAGGATCAAGGGCTTGATGAAGTGGCTCAGTAGCCTACATAAACAAAAGTGACCTATAGGCCCCAACCTGTAGGTCCTTATTTTGATCAAACCAACATCAAATTAGCATACAAACCAAGATAAGGTGTCATATTTGTAGGTGAATGAGAGAGGTTTGAAGTTTTATTTAAGATTACAAAATATTTCAAAGGTTAAGGAGAGTCAGGATGTTAGTGATAGCTCAATAGACCTAAAAGACATAGTCCTAGTAAAACTTCACCTACAACCATGTAATGCAAGGTGTGAAATAAAGGTGTAATATGGTAAATAAGGAAGGTGTTTTAAGTCATTTATTAACTTATTAAATATTATAATAGGTATAAATTCATTATAATATATTATATTATAGTAAATGAAGCATCAAGGATCAAAACATAGTCAAATGTCTCCTTGAGGGCATACATAGGCTACAAACTTGAGATAGGTAGTTAAGCCTAAAGGGAGGGATAAATATGAGGTAATGGAGACACTATTTTCTATCTCAGTAAATCCATATAGTTTATTAAATCATGTTGAATTCAAATAATATGGTGTGGAGGATTATAAAAAATAGATTCACACACAGTCAACACATATAATTAGATGCATATAGACAATTTTGGAGGAGTTTATGGTTTTGAGGCCTCTATAGGTGTAATCAAGACCTCAAATTTGGTATAGATGATAATTTTAACTATTTAAATGTGTTAATACTATCCTTAATCTCATATTATCAATGAAAACATTAATTTTTTTATCTCACATCTCCTGCAGTCTGCTAGTAGTCTTTGAAGAGAATAAATGAACAAATTAAAGGTTTGAGGTTAAGACAGGTAGATCATACTCAATAAGGGGTTTTAGGAAATAAGATGTGAATCATAAAGTAAATTTGTATAATTTTTTCTTACTAGTATTCATAATTATATCACATTATTTTTGGTCTTTAGGATAATTGAGAACTTAATAAGTCTAGACAGACCCAAAACTAGCCTGTGCATATCAATTGAGGGTTCTATATATACTTAGGAGTTATTAAAATATTTATAATAGTTAATAATTCATTGAGAAGGATGTATTAATGTTTTAAATATTTTATAAATTTATTTTGAGGCTTAAAGACACCAAAATTAGTCTTAGGGCTGTTTAGGCCTAGTGAAACTCAGACCCTAAGCTTGATTGTGTGTAGTATGCAAGAGTAGAATTAAATGGAAACTTGGCCCAAGGGCATGGTAAAAATTTTAATTGTGTTATAGGAGTTTCATGACTCCATAATCACTACACTAAGGATTTAAATACATACTCAGACCCCATACCATTACTAAACACTCAGGCTAGCAAGCAGACCAAACCTACATGCAATCTTATGGAAAAGAAGAGTAGATGAATTTTGAACATTTGAAGATAAAAACATGGGTGATAATAGGTAAAAATTGGATTTTATGTTGAGGAGGAATATCTCAATTACCTACAGTTCACTCAACCCTCAATACTTAGTATTAGACCAATTATGCCTAAAAGCCTATTTTAGAACTAAAAGGCCCATACCACACTTGAGACACCTTCAGACTCTCCTAAGAAAGTATGACATCATAATGAGGTGTGGTATTATGAATAAAGTACTAATGAGGTAATTTAAAGTATGAAAATCAAGTATGAGGATCAATTTAGGTCTCAAGAACCATCTCAAATTCCATATTTTAGACAGTTAATTGAAGTTGTCTGATCAGATGCTCATATATTTCATCACCAAGGGATTTAGGGTAAATGATCTTAGTGATAATTTAGGACCCATATGTAATTAAAATTCATGGAGGAGATATTCGGTTTAAGGGTTCCACTTTTATGAATCATCGCTAAGACTAATAACATGTCTAGACTGCTTGTAGAAGACTATAAACACATTTCCCTATGTTCATATCTTGACACACATTTTACATGGGAACTCAATCTTCTTAAATATATTTTAAGGGGTATATGTAATAAATATCTATGGCAATAATTTTTGGTTTGGATTTCCATACTTTATGAACCATCGTTAATATGGTGGACCTCCAAAACCCTGCTTAAACCCAAAGGCTGAGCCAATTTTACAAAACTTAATGTTTTGGCACCCAAACACCTATGAATCACTTGATAAACATGTGAATCATAAATTAAAATTAGATAGGGTCATGACCATGGTATCGTGCTATATGGAACTATATATACCTATTAGAAAATAGTGTTTTTCAATAAAAAGAGTAGAAAGAGCAGTACAAGGAAGTTTAAAAATATGCCAATCATTGGATATGTTTTTTTGGAACATTTTTCACCTTTTAAAAACATTATACATCTAAGCCTATGTATGTAAATGCCTCTATGTGTCTCTTCTAATCATCCATTCTACAAATGTGAAGGGCAAGGTGACCTAGTCACCTAGTGTGACTAGGTTGTAGGTGTTTCTTGATCAATAGGACCTATATCATGGTATATAACATTGATTCATGCCTAAAAATCACTTGTTCATAAGTTCTCAAGGTTTCATATAGTCTTTCATGGCCATCAAATGTAAATAATTAGTCTACAAGGCCTAATTGACCTAGTAAACCTACTTGGTCAATAAGTAAAGATGAATAATGGTGTAGAGAACTGATGAATGAGTCAATATAGAGTAATTACACCTAATAAATAACTACATTAAAGGATTCAAGTGCACATTTAATAGCCATTATGGAGGAATAAGTCAGTTTCTTGACTTGGTCATATGCTTAAAAGGAGTATGGACTATTGTACGCTTGATGATGGCCTAATTATACCTCATTCAAGTTGGAACTGTCAAGAACAGAGGTTATTTAACCCAAATATGGGTGTGTCATGATTGAAGGAGGTTGAATAGGTCAAACACATTCTCTACTACCCCACTTCAATACTTAAAGAGTCATAAAGAGCATCAAGCATGGAGAGTCTTTTGGAGGATGATTTGTAACTATTTTGTAACTAAAGTTTGAATTGACTATGGTCATTGATGACTCATACTTTTACCCTCCATGTCATCCTCCCCTTCTTTCTCTTCCCTTTATGCTATATATTCAGGCCTTAATTCCTTGATTTGGAATCCCTCTCTTGGGCATGAAGAAACTCTGCCAATATTGAAATTTTTAACCTCTTAAGTGAATACAAATGACTATTTTAGATTATTTGATATAGGTTTAGTGTGTTTGATTATTTTTATTTGCACATGTCATAGTGTTTTCTCCCTTGGTAGGTCCTAATCTCACCTAGTTACTAGTATATCATCTTATGCAGGTCATATATAGTGTTTGGATGTTAAGTGGCTAGGATTAGAGTGGATATATTAATTGGTTAGTGCCTTGAATCAGGACTTCCATCATTTCCCTCTTATTTTGATCATTTAGTGAAACCTTTATGTGAAACATTTTTTCATAAGAGTCCTTAGAATTAGAAGTTTCAGTCATTTGCATTGCTTACTAGTGTTAGTTGAAGTCCAAATTGAGTGGATGAATGATTACATAGTTGCATCACCATCACTTAGAATATATTTGTTTTCTACACTTTCTATCCCTTTTCACCCCCAAATCAAAGTAGGTTTTAGTAAACTGATCCATAAAGTGATGCACCAAGGGAGCTAGCCCCATAATCTAGAGGTATGGTCTAGTTATAAGGTCACCCATAGCCTTTGGGCCATTTTGATGTTATTCCAGATTATGGGGCTAGCTCCCCTAATCTGGAATTGAAACCTCACATCCAATAGGGTGCAACTTGGGTTTCTAACACTTCCAAAATACTCATTCAGGTGGGTCATGCCTAACAACTAGGTTAGGACTTTAAGGGTTATAGGTTTTATAGAAAGCTTATTAGATAAGGTTCATAACCTTTCTAAGAGACCTATGATGATTTTAATAAAATATTGATCATTTTTAAGAATTATAATTCATATGATAAATATGTGCAAGTTCAAATTTAATTTGTTTTTCTTAAACTATTAACAGACATTAATTTATTAGCAATCAAGAAGTGAAACCATAAATTCAAACTTCTTCACCACCACAGTTGATGCACTTGGTGAATGCCTCAAATTGGCATGGAAAATCTAATTTATTTATATGGGGTATTACATACTCCTCCCCTTATAAAAGCATCATCCTCGATGCACCCAACCACCAAACCAATATAAAGGGTCGAAAACTACACGTTCCTAATGGACATACTAGGTTACAAATAATATAACTCAAGCTGACATAAATACAAAAATAATTATCAATTATGTTTTTAAACTACATGGTTTTGATTATAGATTTTTTTTAATTTCCTTTTTTTAATTAAATTATTATCAATGTTTACTCTTATTCAAGTTTTAAAATTCTCAAATGTCAAAATCTTTATTATTGTGTACTTGTATTTTTTTTTGACAAGAATAAGGTTTTCTTTAGGTAGTTTCCATAATATCATACGGTCATACTACCACTCAAATATGTCAAAAACTAGATGAAATCCAAAGAATATCTACTACCATATAATTTTGATAAATATTTTTTTTTTATAACATACTAAACAAGATGAGCATCATTCCATGGTGAGAGTGCATTATACAAATATAAAGTGTCATCTAAATAGATTAGTATCAATGATGAAATATAAATGAAATCAATGTGTTCTATAAGTAACCTAATTAGAGCTCCCAATAAAATCCTCCTTAGACCTCCCAAGAAATAATGAAACAATTGTCTTAGCTAATTCATGTATATAAGAGAAAAAAACCTCCTTAGACATACCTAGAAAGTATCTACTTAGACCTTCCAAGACACAATATAGTATCATGTTGTAGACACTATTTATGAATTATATATCACCTTAGTCTTGTACAATTAGAAAATACATATCATGGATGTACCTTCATCTTCTAGACCTTTGTCATTGCCAAAAGGTTCACATGCACTATCTCTATGTGCTTAATTGTTTATATCTTAGTTTGACCAATGTTATTCTAATGAATTAGATCTTCTATCTTGCCTACAATGTTATAAATCTACTTATCTTCTATATTTATAAGTTTTTGACATATGCTTATTTTCTATCTACTCAAACACTTACATCTTAGTCAAACACCTACATTGACGCAAGTGTCCTATTCCAACACAAGTGTTCAATACCCTAAGATCATCCAATTTGTAAATAGTATGTATACCTATGGTCAGCCTAAGTGCTCAAATGTGAGATATTATCTAAAAGGGTTGATATAAATACATGATCAACCCTCATTCATTCATCACCTGGAAAAACCTAGAAAAGACCATGAAAACTTACCAAAAGTACTCAATCAATCACTCAAGAGGGAAAATCTTCCCTATTTTATTCTATTTTCATATCAGTCATAGGGACAACATATCTACAGGTTTGAACTATTGAAGGAGCATTCCATGAGCCACATTTTCCAAGCTACAAGTCAGGCCATTATTGAACTTTCTTATCACATGTTACATGATTCACATAAAATACAACACATAGGGGAGAACTGCATAAGTTTGAGGCCTTCTTCAAAGTATTAGATATGTATACAACACTTATTGATAGAGGTTTATTTGTACAAATCAACTCTATTTTCCCACTAACCCATTTTTCATACAGCCACTATGAAGATGAAAAACTAGGGTTTTATCATTTTACAAGGAGTGACTGTCAATGAACTAGATCTGAATGCACTAGAGCAAAAACAACACAAAATCTAGAAGCATTTAGGTGGTCTCATCTAGTTTTAGTATGTATTCTATATTAGACACCTACATCTAAGTCATATAGTAGTATAACCATTTTAGGTTGATGAAAGTTTCCACAACTACAAAGGGATAATTTATAGAATTAGGTGACCAATCTAGATTTTAGATCTATTCTACTTTCTACATGTTCCAGATATAGATCCATATTAGCACCAAAACTAGCTAAGTATCTTATTTTCATTATCATTACAATATCTAGCATAGTTATAATTTCTATATTTAGCATCTCAACATAATAAATTCATTACATGTTCCATTTGAGTTTCACAAATAATTACCCGATTTTAAATATATTTTACCATTCATGTGCCGTAGGCTATCTCTACCCCTTTAACCCTACATTCCCCATATCTACATTTTAAGGTTAAACACATGTAACCACCACTTCCAGTGGATGGGAATGATAGCACCATGAACCCTCCCATATGGATTCTCACCTTGATCTAATAACTATATTTTAAACTACTTATTCTCCCCCATATATATATAAGACAAACAAAATGCACATTACGAACATATATTAAACTAGTATTTAATTAGAAATAAACTTTCAAAATGAAAAAAAAATCCATAACATGACTAGGTCAAGCACTAATTGGTCACTAAGGAGAGTCATAAATGAAAATAACATAATAATTTAACGCAACTTAAAATCAAATCGATAATCATATAATAACTTCTTTATCTTAAGTCAAAGAAAAGAAAAAGTGCTAGTTTTGGAAATAACTTAAAATGGAAACCAAATTAAAATAAAATTTGGCACAATAATTTCAAAAAAGGTTCACATTATAACACTATGTGGCTAAGGAATCCACTTGGGGGGAGAAGGAAAATATAAGCCTTGATTACCTCTCAAAGCTAAAAAAATCACTTTCCATATGCCTCTCAAAAATATTCATGGGGATGCATCATAAGGTAAATCACAAGGGTTTTCCTTTCAACAACCACTAAGGGGCAGGTGGATAAACACATCATTCATAAGGTAACCATTATGCATGATAATCCCATGGTGCTTGTGTTACTCATAATGCACACACTTGAAAGGTTTAGGCAGCTACCTTGTGCAAAGCAGAAAAATAGGTTTTCAAACTATAAGAAGCTCCACATCCTAACCCCTAACCCAGTTCAAAATAATATAAACATGGTTATACTCCACCTTCAAGCCCTACACTTGCATTAGTTCTCCTTCACTATAGTATCAATGCAAGGTTACATAACACAAGACATCACCACATAACAACAATTTCACTTAGACATCATATTTTTTAATTAATGGAAGTTATCTTATACCTTATTTACACACATGAGGTTTAGGCATAAGGTACATCACAAAAGCATTAAGTTCACCAAAGCATAATTGGGTTCAATAACACAAATGTCATAATTTTACCATGACATACCCACACTATGACCATACAACAATGTTATTTATCTAGAGGGGATAAATTTTTAAGAGGTTTAATACTATACAAAATGATACAATGGATTACACAATATGTTACACTTATCATGAACAATGACAAATATAAGGGTTAACGATACATTTATTAGCTCAAAATACATTTTTTACATTTGTGTACAATATTGGGTACACACACATCAAAATATGATATCATAATTTTGTTGGTAATACACAAGGATCAAATGGCCTCATCAATTCAACTAATGTACTATATTGCAACATCACTCATCAATCCAACTAATGCACATATGTCATCCCTAATGAAATTACTTACAATTCTCATCAATCCAACCAATGTATTTATGTCATCCCTAATGACATTATTGGAAACCACTGATCATTGCTATTATGAGTGGAAAATAATAAGCAACCATTCTTCACATAACACCCAATGCCACAAGAGTATCCCATGAAATTATGCATGTTCTCTATGTCTGACCAATTATGAATCTCAATTATTATAGAACCAAGTGTAGAAAAGTCTCATGAATCATACTGACCAAACTAAAATTACATATTATATATATTTATATTATAGAGGGTAATTTAACTAACCATACTGATTTTCATAGAGTTCTCATTTTTCAACCCAAGCTTTGATACCAAAATGTCATGATAAAAAATTGTCCCCAAAACCCATGTAATTTTTATTTATTTATTTACTCAAGTGAATTATTACTCAATTATTTATCTATTTTTGCTTAATATCTTTACTTTTGTTATATTTATAACATGTAATAGAAGTGTGACACACACAACTATAATATTATTTATTTAATTCACTAACTTTCCACCACGTCTTCCCTAGAAGTGGAATACAAACATATTAGAGAGAGGTTATGATCCAATGTGGTTTCAAATTTTTTTTTGCTTAATGTCCTCATCAAGGAAGAGAGACAAGTCACATTAGTATGGTTTCATGTATAAAAGACTTAACTTATTTATCTTTTATTGATTTGATAGTTCAAGAAGAGATTCAAACACACATCTTAAATCCAACACATGCAAATGAAAACAATAGCAAAGTAAAGCAACAATTTACTTTAAAAAGAGTTACCACTTTAAGGTTCACCTAGGGATAGTCTATACTAAGAATGACACAAACACTACTCTTGAGGTACATGACAAGAAGAGTTACAAAATTTCATTCATCTCGAGGTAGCTAAAATTAAACCAAAATAACTTAACAACAATGAATTAACAATTACACATAGATCAATATCAATTTTCATTTAATTAATATTATATATAAAGTTAATCCAAACAATAACATATAAATCCAACATGAAGGATGATGACAAAACACACCTAACCTAACTTATAAGGACCTATCCTTGATGCCCCCCATTATAACTTGGGCAACCTACATATCCACTTTATGAAATCAGGGTCCAATGTAGTTCTCATTTCACTTGTGATGGGTCTCCTCTGCTTGACATCATTACTAAATGGTTTGGCACCCTAAAATAACAAGGGATTTAATATGTCATTCAAGTGAGCTTCTACAGCTCTAGACATCTAATTCATGATGAAACCTCAATCTCAAAACATCCACTCAATGTAAAACACCTAGATAACTAAATGTGTGTGCTTACCCAAGCAATCACACACAATAACACAAATAAGAGTCCAACAATAAGGAACATATGTTTCATTAGTCCAATGAGAAGGAACATACATTTTGTCAGTCTAATAATAAGGAACACATGTTTCATTAGTCTAATGAGGCTAAAGTCTCAGTAATATTTATCCCATTCCACTTAAAAGAGATTCATATCTCAAGTGGGTATCTAATGGTGACCAAGGTCATGATGAAAGAATACAATCTCACTTACATAATAATCAATTAAGGTCACTACCTAATGATAGATATACATTTGAACATACAACACTTATAGAAACTAGCAAGATATACATACATGAATGATAATGCTATACAACTCACACTAAATCAAGAGATATAAGGGTTAGTTGTTTAATCATATGTTTCAATAACACCAAAACATTAGTTTCTCATAATGCTATCTCTAGGAGAATATCCTAAGGGTTAGTTAGTTATGCCTATACCCACTCCCCTGAGCTATGTACATATCTAAAATGATCCCTTCACATGTAGAATCAGGGCAGACTATAGTTCACCTATTCCTAAATTAGTGTTAACTCAAAATTTAAGGAATCTAGCCTTCATCTATTAGACTCATTATTAAACTAGCATAGTTACCCCTTGCAGATAACACCACGACCCTTAATTGGCCCAAATGCATCTAGAAACTCTCATTAGATATAGGGTATCCAAAAATATGGGAAGTATTCACATTGATACATCTCATTCTGAACATGAAAAGTGACACTTTCTCCAAAATTATGCTCTAAATCAATTACCCAAAGAACCCTTTTTAAACCTAATAAGGTGCGACAAAGGCTTTAGATGCTTAAAAGCATTTTCAGCTCAAAACCTGACTTAAGGTTATAATAATTGTATAAGGATAATATCATCCATGAATAACATAATTTAATTTATAAATGAAAAATACTCACTTAAACAAATTTTCATGAGCAACAAAGCTCCATTGTGCCACAGAACACACCAACTCTAGATTGGATAAACAAAGTATAGAAGCTTGTTTTAATTTATAATAAGGTAGACAATTTTTTATAGTTATAAGAACCTATTATCTAAGATTGAGTTAATATGTTTAAGACTTAATAAATATTTTTATTATAAATAAAATTATAAAAAAATTTACCATTCCAAAGTGAAATTATGTACTTAAAATTTGTCTTACAAAAATTCTTCATAAACTGGCTTTGGAATCACCTTACTAAAAATAGTAAAACTTGTGATAAAATTTATTTAATTATAGTTGAAATTTTTAATCTATTCTAAGTTGATTTTAACTTTTAGTTTTGAAAATTTCCATTTATTGATATCTTATTTACGTCAATTTTGAATCAACTTTGGAAACTAGAGGGAGATAAATAGATTTTACCCCTGTAATTATCTCCCGAAATAGGTTGAAAATGATGATCCTTGATGGGACTAAAAATTATTTGATTACTGATTCCATATTTTGTATCCTAAGATCATTATTCCTAAGTCTTATATTTTGAATTCTTTTAATTTTAGTATTTATTTTACATCATATTTGAAATGACTTTAGATGTAAAAAAGGTAACTACAAATTTACTCTTGCAAACATTGTCCAAAAATGGGCAATAATGATAGTGTCTGACAAAATAAAAAAATATATCCAAATATGGTTTGCATGTTCCACCATCTAATAAAATTAGTTTCTAGTCTTAGTTTCGGTAAATTACTAGTTTAGATATTTATTTTTTTTCAATTTCAAAAGGGTTTTAACTGAGTTAAGAAGATATTAAAGTAAATAGTTTGATTCACTTTTTAGAATTTATTTGTTTGAATTTTATTGATTTATTATTTAAAACATCCAAAATAGTTTTGTATAACCAAACCTAATAATAAAATAGTTAATTAATTCATAGCTCAGTTTAAATGGTAAGTTTTGAAGAGCTTAATTACAAGATGTCTTAATAGAGAATGACTAAATGTTAAACTATTTTATCAAAGTAACCAAAAGATAACTTAAATTCCCACTTAACTTAAGTGGTGGTGAGTCAAATCCCCAACATTTAATTGAGTGGATCTCAACCGCAAGATCTAGGTTTGCAAATAAAAATCCCTAAACTTCCTTATGACAAGATAGAAAGTCAACACCTTATTTTGTTTCTTCATTTCCTCATTCATTTCTTTTTTTATGTCTTATAGGTGGAGCTCAAGAGAAAGGCCAATTAATTATAAGAGTCATTTGAATGAGAAAATATATACCATATATATACCTAGTCATTTGATATTTATGTGTGTGTGTATATATATATATATATATATATAATTCTTTAGGATCCTAATTATTTACTTATTGATTTGACTATATCCTTATGTTTATATACACACATCCATTAGGGTTTGTTTTATATTAAACCAAAATTATAAAGACAATTAAAATAACAACATAGGGTCATGGCCCTACACAAAATATAGGCCATGACTCCCGAAAGCCAAACCCAGATGACACCATTTGTGTCCCCACTTGATCCTAAAGGCTTGGCTACAACCATATTATAATAGTTGGTTCGCCAAACTCGAGCCACGGGAAGGGGAGCAAAATGGCCTTGTCATCCTCCCCATATATTTTTTATTTATATATGTGTTGTATATATATATATGGGGTATACTTTTATTTATTTCTTGTTTAACCATAAAAAATAACGATTTCATTCTTTTATATATTTATTTTAATTCTTTTCTGGTTTTTTTTAAATATATATTTTTAAATCCAACAAAATATTGAATTATTATTGTCATTTTAATATACATGGATTTACCAATCACAATTATTTTATTAAGCCCACATTCACATATGTAATTTATATGTATATATATATATATATATGTATATATATATATATATATTTATATATATATATATGTATATATATATATGTATATATATATATATATACATATACATATATATCTACATATATACACACATATATCTGTGTATATATGTAGATATATATGTATACATATATATATATATATATATATATATATATATATATATATATATACATATATATATATACATATATATATATACATATATATATATATATATATATATATATATATATATACATATATACATATATATATATATATATATATATATATATATATATATATATATATATAAATAAGATCCTTATATGTAATACTTGTGTTATTCATTTTTATAACTCTAAATAAATGGGGTTTATTTGTTTAAGGAGCATTAAAAAACACAAACATTTATATTTTATTTATTATTTCCCTATGTATAAAAAGAAACAAACTCAATAATTTCCACATCTGAGATTTGTAATTTAAATAACTATACATGTAAAATATCTATTTTTACATTGACAATGGAAGAAGAGAGAGATATTTTTGTCATTATCAATAACTACGCGTTCAATCTTTATTCATAATATTTAAGTGGGTAAGAAGGATTATTATTTTTATTACACATTAAAATAACAATTTTTGTGTTTAAATTTAGTTTCCAAGACAAAGGGGAGAGAGATAAGATGGAGGAAAGAGAAGGTACACTTACTATGATTTAAAAGCAACCGAGAGTCTTCACTCTACAAAAAAGGAAGAGATAGATTATTTATAAACAACTCAAATCTCACAAAGGAAGGATAAGCAAACATTTTCCATATTTTAACATATAAATATTATCTCAACATTATGCTAAAATTCATTAACTTTTATCAAAATTGAGAAGAAAGAGAGAAGGGAGAGAGAGAAAGTTTATAATGCAATCTTATTTTGTTTACACACTCGAGAGAACAAAGGAAGAGGCAACAAAGATAACCTACCTTTTTTCCACCATTTTCCATGTGTGTCATAAGCTCCCAAACTTACAATACTCCAACAATCTCCTCCCTAGCTCCACTAAGATCTCCTCTTCCTTCCAACAAGATCTTCCTCCCACTCCCAAAAATAATACCCAAATAATGACAGAATTTTAAATAAAAAGAGAGTCAAATTTGTTTTCCCCAAAACTCTTTTAATGAAGGGTGTACCATTCCATACATGGGTCCTTTTGTGTGATAAAAAAATGCATAGTTTTTTAACACACTTGAGGATTTATTTCAAGAAATATGTCTTACACAACAATAAATTCACTTACTTGACCACATGGGATTCTAACACACCATTAAATTCTTCTTATACAACTTTCAAAACACTCAATTAAGGGTCATACCTACCAACTAGGCTAATACTCTAATGGTTGTAAGTTTTATATAAATCTTATTAGATAGGGTTAATAGCCTTTCTAGGAGGCCTATGATGGTTTTAATAAAATATTGATCATTTTTAAGAATTATAATACATGTAATAAATATATGCAAGTTCAAATTTAACTTGTTTTTATTAAACTATTAACAAACATTAATCTGTTAGCAATCAAGGAGGAAACCACAAATTCAAACTTAATCACCACCATGATTGAAGCACTTGGTAAATGCCTCAAATCAGCATGGAAAAGATGAGTTCTTAAACAATGCAGGTTCCCCAAAGGTAGATATATCCTTGATAATCTCCTCTTTGCTTGGGAAACTATTCAATGGGTTTAAGGCTCAGAACAAGATACATTATTGCTTAAGCTTGACTTTGATAAAGCATAATATATTATTAAATAAAATTTCATTCTTAAAATTATAGATTAGTTGGGTTTCATTCCTTAATTCCAGAAGAAAACTTAAAATATCTTCACCAAGGAATAAGATCAAGTTTGGTTAATGGTAACCTCGAATCATCCTTTGACCTCCAATGTTATATTTACCAAGGCTATTCTCTTGCCTTATTTTTATATATTTTAGTAGTATATTCTTTTATCTATATTCATCCCACTATAAAGATGGTCTAAAAGGAATTTTCATCCCATAGGGTTCCCATGATCTTATCTCTCATTTTGCGAATGATTCCATGTTCTTCTTGAAAATTTTTGAACATGAGATTGCTAACACCCAAGAAATTCTCAATGTTTATTATGATGTGTCCAAATCCAAGTTATGGGTTCACAAAATTGAATTCATGTTCATCAAAGGTGCTCCTAAACCTATTTGGATTCCCCCAACTTGGGACATCAACCCCAATGGGAAAATTAGTCATGACTTAGGTATCTATTTGGTATCCACCTCTTATAATATGATATGTGGGATTTCGTACTCAATAAAATTCAATGAAATGTGGAAAATTGGTCATGTAATTTTATCTCCTTAGTAAGCAAGATGCTTGTTGTTAGTTGCATCTTTCTAACCAACCATGTATATTACTCATCTTATTGGTTCCTGTCTAAATTAGCTTACTAAAAACTTACTCAAGTGGTCCACAATCTCCTTTGGACCAATTGCTCTGGCAAAAAGGGATCATTGTCATCTCTTGGGATCTTTTTTTTAGCATAAATGTTGGTGGTATTATAATTATTGACACTTTACATTAAGGTAAATGTCTTATTATTGAATGTTTTTCAAGAGCTACTAAAGTTTCTAAACCATGAAATATCCTAGTCCAAGAAAGTGTTAAACTTGCCACTCATAAACATCCTTGGGCCTCTAGTCCTTGGGAGGATAAGTTTCTCAATTCTTTATTTTTAATATTTCAGGTTCTCTTCCTTTTAGGCATGACTAGGCAACTTGGTAGGAAATGACTCTTCTTCTGTAATGATACCATCAATCTATTTGTCGTGTATTTAATATCCCCAACTCTAACCTTTGGTAGATTTAGGTTATATAAGTTAATTACCTTCCTTTTGACATCCACCTTGAATCTAGAGCATGTTCCTTTGTAAACAAAGGCATTATCTCAGTTAATAGTATTTGGGATCTAGGAACTTATAGTTGGCTCCCATGGAATTATCTCCACCATACTTTTTGGCTACTAACCACTCTCAAACATGTCTATGTTATGCTCATTCATTTTATTCCCCCTGAAATATTTCAGATCACTACTAATCCAACATCCTCATGGAAATATTGGTGTTGGCCAAAAAAGATGGATATCTCTTCTACCACACCAATAATTCTACATTATCTCATTCAACATCCACTTTTATTGAAAAAAAAATCTTAATACCAAGTGGTCAATGTCATTTCTTTACTTTCATAAAAATGCATGGCTTGTAATATTTGTTAGTCCCTTGCTAAATCTAAATGTCAATTATCGGGCTAATGTAATCTTCATATGAAGCTACCTATTAGGAATAAATTATCCAAACTTGGATTTTCTACAAGGAAATTCCCTTTTTGCTCCACTCTCTAAATTATTCATAATCTTTTCAGGTAATGCCCTTCCTCCTCTCAGTTATGGTCCTCTCTCCTCTCCTCACTTCCTGATCTATTTCATGTAAATTTCAATATAAAAGTTGTCCTCCTTGGTTTTCTTTCCCTCTCCCCTTTCTTCATCATTTGGAACACTAACCAGTTAGCCATTCTCTTAAAAATATGAAAAAATCACTATAAATAGTTGTACTCTCAGAATGGATCTATTTTAGCTATTCAACAAACTCATATCCTCTTTTTTGGTGAAATTGGATCAGATCAAAATTTAAAGCTACGATAGTATTATGCTTATTGTTAAGATCAAGTATCATCTCAAACTCCTATAATAGTATGATGCATGGAATAATAATTTATTTTTTTAGGCCAGAGGAATTTTCATTGCAAAGGATGAACCATAAATTTATCCTCAAATATTTATTTTTCATAACACAATATGATATTAAAAATCATGGCATATTACTACTATTCCTTCCTTTACCCTTCTTCATCCTGGTTTTTTTGTTGATACTTTTGCTAGCTTCTTGTGTTCATTTTTAGATTCAGAACATGTTTATACAAAATCATTATCGATGTAGAAAAGGGTAGGAAATTCTAGGGTATTTTTTACCCCTAAATTAGATATGTATCCTAATGGGATAGATAGAGTTAATGATCAATTAAACAAAATAATATATACAAGCAATGGATCTAGATATGAGATCAAAAGTAAAGGCATACATGAAACCAACAAAAGATATATGTGGGAAAACTTCCAAGAGGTAAAGATAACCACAAAGATTATTCATATTATGAGAAACTAACAAATACCTGATACGGTCTTTTTCCTCTCCTTTTTTCATTGCATCTTACAATATAAACTCTTTATTATATAGGCAAGGTAATCTGACCATTATAATGTGACCTTTTCCAACCACCGCATTAATGGATCTAACCTCTCCAAAGATTATTTAATATATTTTATTATTTATTTACATGATGATAAACTCATAATAAATAATAAAATATATTATTATTTAACCAATGTAATTTAATGTATTAAGGGTACATAAATAACACCACTTAACCATTAATTGTTCTACTACTCTCCCTTAATGTTAAGTGGGGATACATGCCATAATCACCTTTATAAAAATAAATTTATATTCCATGAACCATTTGTATACACATAACATTTTCAAATTTTTATTGATTACTAACATTTTGTATCTTATAGGATCCTATCGAGTCTCAATCTCTCTGAGTGCATGCCTTAAGGGGTGCATCAAAAAAGAAGTGGGCAGACCATCGGTGCCTCGCAAGATTGTTATTCATTTTTCCACTTGCCATCCACACTCTTGTCTCCTAAAACCTTGAACCCTAAGCTTATTATTTTCTTTCCTATCCATTCTAGTCATTGTCATGCTTTATTCCTTCATTTCTTGGTTTTTTCCCTTTTTATTTATTTAGTACACTAGATTGATCTGGTCAACCTAGTTTGTTTTGGGGAAATTTTAGATCTTTTGGATTATCAGCCTTCTAACTGACCTATCATAGACTTTAGGCATTAGCCCAAAAATATACTAGGTCAAACCAATTGACCTAGTACAATCGACGTGTCTAAAAGTTTTTAGGAAAGATACTAGTACATATACAAGGTCATTTACCACCATTTCATAAGAGTTAAAAGAGAGCGAAGAAGTACAAATGAACATTTGATTATCAACCATTCTACTTGAGGAATAAATATTTAGGGTTCAATACTTTCTTTGGAGCTCTGATCTTGTCTTGTGAAGAATTATTTTGGATGCTTATGTAGGTCATGTAGCCTAGAGTTGATTTATCTTGGTTATCCTTATAACCACAACAATCTCTTGTGAAGCACCTTGGCCCAAGGAGATATTGAGGCTTAATAGTTTTGTCTTCAAAGGTAAGTATTCCTAACATTATTTCTCCTTTGTAAGAGTACATAGATAATACAATATGTATTCTTCTCTTTCATGTATTAGGATTTCATATACATTAACATGAGTATAGGTCTCCTATGCATGTTTAGTTTAGTTGTTGTTTGTTTATTTATTTTGTTCTAACCCCCACTTTGTGCCATAAGATTTGGTGCACACTAGATTAGTTTAATTTTCTTGTTATTAGAATAGTTTACTTTTTTATTTGTTAGCATAAGTGAAATATCAAATCATAGCACTCTTTTAGGGTTGTTATGCAATTATGTTAGATTGTTGGCTTTAAAACCCTTCCTAACATGATATGTTGTGACAAGTGATACAAGTGATCCCTTGATCAGGTCTAGTCGATCCCCATATTGGTCATGCTCTCACTTAACAAGTGTATACCCAATTGAAAGTGTAGGTGTGCTCTATTTTATCTGATCTAGGATTAATTCATGTACATCATACAATTCTGATTGCATACATTCTAGTGAAGTCAATGTGAAACTAACCCTTGCAAGATTTCTTTCACTTATTTATTTTTTTATTTTTGTCATCATTTTCATCATATATTTTGACACTCTGGTTTGATTCTATTGACCCAATTATTTTTCTCTATGTGTAGGAACAAGCAATTGAATCGATCAGCTCAACGTAGTACAGGTTTTTATCTCTTTCTAAAACTTTTAGTTTAGCTTACTAGGTCACCCAAGTCAACCTAGCACATTTTTAGCCACTTTGCAGTAGGTTCTTGTATAGCCTAATCAATCAACTCAACCCAATATAGGTTTTAGTTTTCTAGACTTCCAGATTAGCCTACTAGGTTGACCAACTCAAACTAGTGCATTTTTAAACATCTTATTTAGCTTACTAGGTCGACCTAGTGCAGTTTTAACACTTTTTAGCTTCTATAGTAGGTTTTTGTATAACTTGGTCAATCAACTCAACCTAGATCTATAGATTAGATCAAATTTATCCTAGGTTCCAGATTAGTAATCTCATTTATTTTCATCTTTGAATCATCAAGGTCAGTCTCTACTTCTTTATATCTTTCCTCTTTATACTTTCCTTTCGAGTTTGTAGTCTTCAAAATTTCCCCTATATAGTCAAATAGATCAACCTGGTCGATGTAATTCTATGTTCTGCATGCTATCTAAAATAACTAGGTTGACCTAGTTGACCTAGTAGGTTTTTTAGACCTTATCTTTAGTAGTACTAGCTCGACCCTATCGACCTAGTTTTGTATGTCATGCATATAGTGTTCTCACTATACCTTGTTTCAAAGTTGGAATTCACCTTATATGCTAATCACATCTTCTCTTTCAATTTTTTGCATTCTTAGAATATTTCACATATTCTAATTAAGAGGTTTTTAATTAACTGCTTAGTTTCGCTATTTCTATTTTATACACACACGACCAAATCACATAACATCAACAAGAATTCTAACATTTGACTACCCAAGCCAACCTACTTGGATTTCATCACCAAAGGGGAAGCTAACTTGATGTTCTAGTAAAGTATAAAGCATGGTTAATGGTATATTTTGTCTAAGCACATGACAACCTTATTATTATAGTGTGTGAAGTGAGGGGGTAGGCCCCAATACCAATCCTGTATCATTGCCACTACAATCCCTTTCATCCTAAACTCACCTAAAACCATCCATAGATTTATATCTAGTACCTTGGTTACAACAAACTCCATATCATTTAAAATCATTGTTAATAATCTAATTAACATTCTAGTTTGACCAAGTAGCTAGTTTTATTTTCATGTTATTTGCTTGATTTTTTCTCAATTGTGTGTGTAAGAACTTGCATTAGCCAACATTGGTGCAAGGTTTTGTTTTGTGTGCATCAATCATATTGGCTAGCATCAATTCAATTGACTATCTATATACTTTCATCATTTACTTTCTTAGATCAACTGCAAACTATCTTGTTTCATTTCACAAACTCGTTAATCATCTCTTTCTTTTACTTCATGTTCACTATACTAGGTCAACCCAATCGACCTAACACATTTTTTAGCCTCAGTATACTGCACTAGGTTGACTTGGTCAACCTAACACTATTTATAACCTTTTCCCCCTTTTTTCTAGTCTCTATCCTTTATACTGGGTGGATCCTGTGGACCCTATATAGTTTCATAGTCCTTATTTTTACACTACGTCAACCAAGTCGACCTAGTTTTATGTCAGTCACTCTCTGATTTCTTTGCTTTCTCATCTTACTTCTTCCCCCTTTCATCATGAACTTTTTATTTGGTGACAATACTAAAGTTAAATCAATAGACATGATGAAATTTACCAATCTTGATAGGGTCATTCATAGACAAAATAGGTTTCCTTTCGATAACACTGGTAATATTCATATTGCAACCTGTACAATGAACTATGGGAATCCTATACCTCTTTGTAGTAAAACCCTTCTCTTCTCTTAGAGGATCAACTTGAGTTAGAATATACTCCTGAAATAATTTCCTTTATTGCAAAATTTCCTCAACATAGAGGGAAAGATCCTTCCACCATCTATAACCTTATGATTAGCCATAAAATTGAAGAACCTCATTCTCCTACTTCCACTTTCTCAACTGGATTTAGGGGTATTGATTTCTTTGCTTCTCAACCTCTTCCTTCAATCTTGAATCCTTCTTATTTCATGTCATCTTCTCATTTAACTTCTTCTACGTCCATGCCTAGTATCACAACTAACATGGCTAGTTCTACATCTAATGGCCCTCTCATAAGATCCACTATCCTTAATCCTTCCACTAGTTCATTGTTTACTACCCAAGGCACTCATGCTTCTAGTGCTTCTTCCTCTCAACCATTTACTAGTCCATCTTTTGCTTCACAAGCAAATTTTGCCACTAGTGCCTCAAATTCCCATAGCTCTTCTCAAGCTCATATCGACACTAATAGTGGTACCCAAGCCACTAATGCCAACATAAACACCAATATTAATTCTTCTAATAACACTAATCAAACTCATCAACTATTATTGCAAACTCTCAATCAAATGAACACATTCCAAGCTCATAATACAAATCAAATGACGTGAATACAAAACCACCTTCTTAATCTTCATTCCAATCCTCAATAATGGCTTAGGGCACACATAACCAAAGTGTTTCTCCTCCCCCTCTTCAATATTCTCAAGGAAATCTCATTCCTCAACCTCCTTTAGTCAACAAAGTCATCAAGCATTTACAAAATGAACCTCGTACTACCCAAATTGCTAGCATTGATATAGGAGGTATAACACCTACAATCTCTTATAATGGATCTTCCAATCCTACCCTTCATATAAAGACATTTGGAAATATTTATAAATATTGGGTCAAATTAAACACCTTTGCTGCTACCAAACTCCTTGCCAAAACCCTCACTGGTGATGCCTTGGATTGGTATAATCAACTTAGATCTCATTTCATTAATATTTTGGAGGACTTAGTGAATGCTTTAGTACAAGAATTCCAAACTAGTAATCATCCTAAAACCACTTTGGCCCATTTCATCAATTACAAACAAAATGAAAATGAAACCACCCAAGCCCTTGTTAAATGATAGAAGACTTTGTAAAATAAGTGTGAACATAACAAGGCTGATGATAATCTCTTTCATCTCTTTACCAATTCTCTTTATCCTAAATTACAATATCAATTCCACACCCTTTCTCCATGTACCTTGGAGGACGCCATTGACCAAGCCAAATGATAATATTTCCTTATGTGTTAATTCGATCCACCCCAACCTTCTGTGGGTCTTCCTTTATTACTTAAAAATAAAAATTGTAATATTACCAATGATGGCATTAATGATTCATATGATACCATTTAAAATGTTCAAGCTATCATTCCTATCCCTTATTTGGAACCAACTCCTTCTCAAAAATATACTAATCCTCATATTTCTTCACCAAATAACATTAATGTTCATAAAATTGTTTCCTTAGTTGAATTGCTTAAGCGTCTACCTAGGCCTCTTCCCTAAGATATTAACCCTACTTGTCCTATGAAAACCTGGTATGACCCTAGTAAGTTTTGTTGGTTTCATGCTAGTTGCGGTGACTCTCATGAAACTTGTATACAACTTCATAATTTAGAAATGGACTTTCTTCTTGGGCCTAATTTTGATAATGATTCTATCACTCATAAGTGTCAACAAGCTTATGAAATTGCTTTCAAGGATTAAAAATCTCATGACAAAGCTCAAACCTTGAATCAATAAAATGTTCATTTGCCCATCTATAAAGACCCCTTTCCTAATCATCAACCTATTCAAGAAAACCAAGACAAGCCCACTCCTTCCACCAATAATGTAGAAAGTCTTGTCAAACCAAATTTTAAAGAGAATGTGGTTAACATGACTAATATGTGAAGGGTGGTGGATTTCATCGATTCTCAGCCTATTTACACCCCACCTCCTTCTCAAACATACTGTGTTATCCAAAATTCTTCACCAACTCATTTGAATGAGTTAGGGTAAGAAGATATTATAACCTTTGATGATGGTATAATTTATGATTCTCCCTTGGATAACACATTCCATTCCATTTCTACAATTCTTCCATCATCTTGTAAAACCAATAATAGTCAATCTTCTAATGATAATCAACCTTCTACTAACACTTGTTCTACTTCTCAAGATCAATGTAAGTCAACTACTTCATCACCAAATGATTTACAACCTTCTTCTAAACCTTCTCAGTTTTATCAACATAAATTTCAATGGTCTTCAATTTCTCCTTCTAAAGATCTCCTTAACCATTACACACATATATCTAATAATCTTCTCATGAGTTATGATGAGTGGGATCCCATTGCAGAGCTCACTAATCTCCCATCTCAATTTATGTTTCTTGAACTTATGAGGACCTCTCCCCATCATAGAAACCATCTTATGCAACTATTATCTGAGATGAATGTCCCTCATCCTTCCTTAGCAAGATGGGAGGCAACCTTATTTGGTTTCGAGGATAGTATCTTACAATAATGTAAATAGATGTCCATCAATGTTGATGAAACTATTGACATTTATCCTTATTTGAAATTTCATATTACATCTATGATTCTCGATGAGATTCTGCTTCATGTAGATAATCCTCTCTTATTTATTAGCATCCAAATAGGAGATATCCAAGTTAAATAAACATTGATTGATCAAGGTTATGGCACTTGTGTTTCTTCTCTTGATTTCATTAAAACCCTTAGATATTTAGAATGCAATCTTAAGTCTACATATAACACCTACCAAGGATATGATAGAAGTCAAATGCCTCCTCTTGGGTGTGTGTGGCTTCCCATTATTGTCTCATCTATTACCATTCATATAAAGGTGATGATAAAATTTTCCCCTTTCTTATAACATCTTGTTTGGTAGGTCGTGGAGTCATCATATGCAAGCTATCACTTTTTCTGCCTACCAATGTGTTAAATTCCCCCATAATCGATCCATTTATAGGATTCAAGGAGATACTAACCTTTAGAATTTTGAACAATTCCAATATCATGGTGTTTTCAAGATTCTTACTCTTGAGCCTTTGCCTAACATTCCATTATGTGAGTTATAATGTTTAAATTTTCCTATCAACTCAACCAGAGGTTACAATGGGCATCCTAAGGTCATCAGTAACATTCATCCCAGCCTTTTAGACTCTGATGATGATGAGCCTAATGAGATTAACTTAAAGATCAAAACTTCTGATCTCACACCTCATCTCATCTCATAGCTCCTATTTCTTTGTAGCCTTGTTCTTGTAAACCTCCTTACGATGATATTCCTATAGTCTTATCCAAGACTCAACATTCTATTCACCATGCTTCTTCTGATGATAAAGTTATTCTAACTTGTGTCATTGATCTTCATATGCTGGATTATGATGATGGCTATTCTTTATATTATCCTTTATTAGGAAATATTTTCCATGCTCATGATGCCAAGATTGTGCGTTATCATTCTTCTTTATTTACATCTTTTCATGTATATTCTCATGTTCTAACATATATAATTCCTAATTCTTGCATTTTTCCTCTTTTTTGTAGAGTAGAGATGTTGTTGACACCTCCAGTTTCTGAGGAGCCTCATATCACTATGCTCATGGATCACTTTATGACTAGACCTTACTATTTCAATAGGTTCCCTGACTCCCATCATTGGTTCACCCCTTAGGTTAGTGCAACCCTCCTTAGACCTTATGCTAATCTCATCCCACCCATAGTGGAACCTATATTAGAACCATTTATTATTACTACTTCCACTATTATCGAGCCTACTCTTGCTTCTTCCACTAATGTTCTTTCTATTATGCCTAGTTCCATTCCTTCTCCATCACCACCTTCTCTTGATCATGGTTTGCTTCTTTTACCTAATATGGATCCTTTGCCCACCAAGTGGGTTGATGATCCACATCTTTCTTCTTCCATGCCTGTTACACCCTTTCCTATGAGTGTTTTTTAAAAAATACTCACAAGCGTATTTATTGCTTTCATGGGATAGATAATCACTCTTCTACCCATTATCATAAGTTGAGACAATATATTTATACCTTGCATCCTTTTTCCCTATCAATAGACACTAGCATAACTCCTCTAAATATCCTTCCTAAATATATACCTAAGTATGATGAGAGGTATTGTCTATGGCACCAATGCGACACATATCACATTGGTCATTGTTGTATCCTTCAACAACATCTTAAGGACCATCTTATTGTTATTCCTAGACCTTATACCATTCTTCCCATAGGTCATTATCTCAAGAAGGCTTCCCTTTATTCTCCCATAGCTACACCTCCTGTGGTTCCTTCTCCACCCATAGATCTTCCTTCACCCATGGATCCTTCTCCATTGAGGATTCTTGCATTTCCCATATATCCCATTCCCATGCATTCTCATGAACATCCTTTGCCCAATTTCCCTCCTCAACACGATCCTCTGAGCATGCCTACTTTTTCAATTGAGGAGATCAAAAAATAAATATTTTCCCAATATTTAACAATTATTAACAAGACATTAGTAGAAGTTCATATTTAGCTTCATAGAGATTTATCTGATATCTTGGATAATGTGTGTGGATAAATTTACCAATATTTATGAGCATATGCATGATGCTTCCTCATTTTCTATTTTGATTGGATGTGTGCTCTAATCTTATTTATATTTTTGATTATATCATTTGACACTATGTTAAATATTTCTTATCTTATATCATGTTTCTTCTTGTTGTTATATTATAGTTAGATTATATTTTTATTTTACATTTCACATATAATTGTCTTTTCCTTATCATTGCTTTTTTAAACTTATTATTGCTTTCTTTTCCTTTTGAGTTTTTCTCAAAACTCTTCCCTTGTATCTTCATGATTGTTTTCTTTCTTATCTTTATTTTTCATAGATAGATGTCATGGTGAATTGGTTATATCTACCCTATTCCCTTTGGTTATTATCTCCTTTTACCATGTGATTAGTTAGCAAATAGTCTTTTTCATTATTATTTCCTTTTACTCGTCCACCTTTGGATCTCATTTTTCCTTCTTCCTTTTTCATAAACTAAGCATATACATAGTTAACCCTTGAGATCACATACTTGTTCATTGTCAAGCCTAAGTGTCCTAGTCAGTATTTTTGTCTTTGGTTACTTAGTTTCCTTTAGTCTTAGCCTACAACTCATTCATGTGTATCACTATCTCTCTCATGATTGGTCATTCCAAGTCTGTAAGGAGGAATCTTAAAAAGCATTCAAAAAAAAGTTAAAATCTAAATCAATTAAATAAAAGGCAATGATATCGAAAGGCAAAAAATATTGAATATCTTAAAAGTCTAATCACACTAAAAGACATGATTCAAAGCACATCTCCTTCTTCTAGTCGAATCTCAAACTCCACAGTTGGACTCATGATAGAGCCTAGGTCTTTTAGGGTGTGGTAAGCTAGTAGATTAGAAGAGGAGAATAAAAAAATTCCTTTAGTGCTACCTACTTTCTCACCTAAGTATTTAATCTTCATAGTATACTAACATTTATGTAAGGTGTTCTAAAGAATGGGGAACATGTCATGGGGAGGTAGGTCCATTTTAATTTTTATTATACTAATCTCCCTTCATGAGTTGATCTTAATAACACACTTATCTACCTACAAAGCTTTGTGTTTATAGAAAATAGGTTTCCTTTGTACATAGACAACCACTAGTCACTTAGTGTCTTCTCATGTCCTTAGTATGCCTCTTACCTCTTAAGGGCTTCTCATAAGATGCCCAAGTCTTTGCTTTTTACACTCCTTTTTTCATTCCCTTTCCTCATATTTCCTCGTGGGAAGTATATTTTTTGATTTTTGATCACTCCCTATGGGATTTCATTCATGATTTGCTTTGTAAGACCATAGATAGGACCCAACATCCCTCACAAATTACCACTTTTTCATTCTATTACCCACATCCTTGATTTACCATTCCTAATTCTTCTACTTACCAATCTTGATTTGGTACCCCTTGGGTTTTCTTTTGTGAGTCACAGTGTAAGAACGTGGATAGGACCTAGCCCTCCTCACAAAACAAAAAATTTCCAATAAACAAGTCACCATCCAAATTACATGTGTCAAGTTAGAGATAAGATTCGATTGATTATGAGGTTACACATCATTTACATACTTCCCATCTTGATATTTAGTATGTTTTATGCTTAATTTTTCTTTCACCTTTTATTTTCTTATTTTTTGAGTGCATGTAAGATTACAACCATTTCTTGAATTTTTCATACTTCCCAGCTTGAATTAGTATGATAAATTTAAGACCAAGTTTTTAAAAATTTTGTTTTTATTTTGTAATTACCATCATGAAATAGTAAAATTGATTGACTTAATTTTGATCTATTTTTAATACCATTTGATCCCTTTTACATACCTTCCATTTTTTTACATTATTTATCATACTTCCCAAAAATGATATTTAGTATGATTTTTTTTGTTTTAATTTGGTGCAAAAATATTTCACATTAGTTTTAAAGTAAATCCCCATTTACCATATTGTTTTCCATTTTTTTGGATTTTTATACTTAGTCATTTCATGTCATTACACATTTTCCAGCTTGAATTAGTGTGTAGTACATTTCTTTGATTGATTATATTTTTCGAAGTCCTTTTTTGCCTAGTTCTTTTTAAACCATGCATGTGTAATCCATAATACTAGAAAAGAAACCATGCCACATATATTTCCTATAGCATATTCAACAAAGATAAATACATGTGCTAGAAATAAATATACCCAAATCATCCACAACCTTAACCATAATGAAAAAATACAACCATCATAAAGACAACATACACAACCAATACTAATAAGCCAAAATGATACATCATATATATATATCTCATGAGTTTGATACAACATCTACAACCATATACAATGCTCTAGCTCTAGGGCTGAGCTCTATCCTATCTATCTCGTGGCCTAACCATGCTGCTTTTTGCGGACTTAATCTGACTCTTCCAAATGGTACACTATAATGAGGCAATTTGAGATCTTAATCCCTTTACTTGTCCCTACAGATGTGTTGTTTATACTTGTGCCTATACCACCTCAGTTTGGGTCATTGCATGTGCCTGTGTTAGCTAGGTTTACATCACCATATATGCCTACATCATCTATACCACTATCTCCAAATGTGTATCTCTCTCATCATCTAGGGCCTACCAGGCCTACCTCTCCCTTATACCCATCTCTACTGGTGATTGTGCCCTCTCTCTACATCTGTATCTATCTCATGGCCTTTTCTACTAGTTTGAACCAACTCACTTGAGCTAGGGTAGATGGTACACTTAGATCCTCTAGTGTCATGGGGTTGTATAGATGTAGAGTCTTATCTACGACATTATGGAGTGACCCCTAACCAGAGACCCCCATCACTCCTCCTCATCCTCAAGTATGCATGCAAAATCACACTGAATGGATATTAGATAGCTATCATATCTCATATATCTATCTATCTACCAGATAAAAACTTAAGAAATAATTAAACCATATTCATACCTATCTATGTCTTAGCTCCTATGGTCTTGCCATCTGCATGACTACCTAGCATAGTCTCCCCATCTACGTGGCCTCCTAGCACCTCCTATATAGGTCACCTCCTTTACTTGAACCTGGCTGTCATGGCTCACATTTGTCTCAGCCTGTGCTTGAGTGATCTCTCCCTCATCTATCTCTCCTCTGGCTCCTCTGATGATTCACCAAGGATGATGATGGTCTCCACTCTCTCCTCCTACCTCTATCACTATCATTTCCTTGATGGCCATAACTCATCTCTCTTTGGAGTTGGTGGTGGTACATATGGTATCTCCACCTCCACCTCCTCTTTCTCTACCCCTCATCATGCTTGACTAGTCCATGGTCTCTCTTGATGTGGTCTCAATGTCAATCTCACTATCAGTGGTCTAAGTCCCCTCCTTCCTCATAGCTCTTTCACATGCTGGGTTCACTTCTCAGGGATGAGTATAGGTGTCATTGGTGAGATAGACCCATTTTCCCTAGCACCCATACCATTAGATGTGGCTCTCTCTACCATGTATAGTGTCCTATCACCTTTTTCCTTTCTAGTGTTGGTTAAACTATGTGTTAGCTCTCCCAGGCAGTCACTAGCTATTCATATGGTTTCCATACTATGTAGGTGTGTATCACCATCTATTGTGCTAGCATGTGGGGCATGACCCATACTACCTAGTCCTTTATCCATATCCTCACTCAATGTCACCTATCATTAACTATATGGGGTAACCTAGCTGGTTAATACATTGGAAATCTCTCATATATCCATGCAATTAATAGTATGATTGGTCCCATGGTCTTATGTCCTCTAACTGACATCTCTAATAGATCATGAACAAGCTAAACCCAAATGACAGAGCCTAGGTCATATAATACTCACTCTTCTGGCATCATTCTGCTCAAGGATACCACGTATAGTGATACCTTACCATTCAACTTATGATAGAGTACTCACTGTGTCATAAGGCATATCACCACCTTTTGGAGATCTAGAATCTATGATATATACATGTTGCCCATACTCACTCTCCACCTTGGTAATATCATCTCTATTCTTTTAACCCATGCCGCTAAGGATCCTTTCTCTTCTATGTTATCTGGTATCCCTATGATCACTAGGGCTCCTACTATGGCTAGTCTAAGGATGGTATGGACATCCTCTAGTGTGATAAAAACCTCTATCATATCTCCATCCACCTCCTATCTAAAGGTGTTGGTCAATCATTCCTAACAATTAAGGAACATGATCAACACATTTACACTAAGGGGGATTTTACACATATCTGATATACCTCCTAGACCCATGGCTACCAGTCTAGCTTTGTCTCCATCTACTAAACTATCTAACAAATTCAGCAACTAAGACACATCTAACAACCTCTAGAACCACAGTCGTCTCTATAATCAATAAATAATCAAGGATGTATTATTTCCTCCATGTCATGTATATTCATAAAACATTCTATTTTCAACCAAAAACAAGCATAATTTATTAAATTTTATCCATTTTATCCTATTTTGTCCCTCTTACCCTTCTTTGGTTATTTTCGGCCATTGTAACCCTCTTTTTAGCTTCTTGCATGCTTTTTCATGTTTATTCTGGTTCCTTGGTCAACCTAGTTTGACCAAAATTTCCCTATTTTTGTCTTATTTTATCCTAATTTTTTTTCCCTCTTATCTTCTTCTCCTCGGTGTTAAGTTTTCATTTTGGTCCTTACAGTTATGGACCAATTGGACAGTTTTTCACTAGGTCTTAGCTTGCAAAATACACTAGGTCAACCTATACCTACTAGGTCAACCACATGGACTTTTACCCTAATTAAACCAACTAGGTTGACCTAGTCGACCTAGTAAGTTCAGTGTGTTGACCTAGTATATTTTGCTAATAATATGCATTTTTATTGGTTTCTCCCTATTTCCCTCAAATTCATTTGCTGTCTTTATATTTGTTACACTTAAAATCTAATTTCATTCATTTTTGACATGTATAAATGCTTAAAATCAAATTTTAATTAAAAAAATCACTTAATTAAATATAAATTCCAAAAATTGTTTTGAGATCCATAGTTGCATACATGTAGTGCACCTGCTTCTACCTCTAGGTGTCCTCCTCATCTAGCATACCGTTTCCTCGCCATCCTAGCCTGAATTGGTCTCATAGCTCTATTTCCTCTTTTTCACAATTGAAAATAGCAAAATGACTTTTCTTTTTCCTATTTAAAAACAATTTTCAAAATTCAAATTCTTCAATTATTTTCTTTCAGATTCCTTGTTTTGCTCATATCTTTGTTTCTGCTTATCCATTTTACAAATCATGAAATACGTTAAAAATCGTGATGATGTAGACATTATTTTCCACTATCATATGCCTATCTTCTATTTTTTTTGATTTTTGGCTATTTTTCACACTAACTTTTATAGGTTCACCTAGTGTGATTTACATTGGATGCCTTCACTTTCTTGTAGTCTTCTTCTTTATCTACGGTACTCAGGTACGTTAAAGGTATATGTTTTTCAATTTTGTCTTTTCCTTTATCTTATTTTCTACTTACTACACCATACTTAACATCAACATTATGTGTCATCATGTTCTATCTCTGAAGCACCATCTCATGTTGTACTTACATGACACATGATAAGTTTTAGCTCAGGAATATGTATACACATAATATTTTCAAACTTTTATTGATTACTGATGCTTTGTGTCTTACAGGAACCTATCAAGTCTTAATCTCTCTGAGTGCATGCCTTAAGGGATGGACTGGGAAAGGGGTGGGCAGACCATCAGTGCTTCATAAGATTGTTATTCCTTTTTCCACTTGCTATCCACACTCTTGTCTCCTAAAACCTTAAACCCTAAGATTATTCTTCTCTTTCCTATCCATTCCAATCAATGTCATAATTTATTCTTTCATTTCTTTCCTTATTTCCCTTTTGACCTGTTTAGTACACTAGGTCAACCTAGTGGACCTAGTGTGTTTTGGGGACATTTTAGCTATTTTAGATTATTATCCTTCCAATTGACCTATCACAGACTTTAGGCATTAGCCCAAAAATATACTAGGTCAACCTGGTCGACCTAATATATTTGACATGTCCAAAAGTTTTTAGGCAAGATTCTACTATATATACAAGGTCATTTACCACCATTTCATAAGAGTCAAAAAAGAGTGAAGAATTAAGTAAAGAAGTGCAAATGAACATTTGCTTATTAACCATTCTACTTGAGGAATATATCTTTAGGGTTCAATACTTTCTTTAGAGCTCTGATCTTGTCTTGTGGATAAGTCTTGTGGATGCTTAGGTAGTGTAGCCTATAGCTGATTTATCTTGGTTATCCTTACAACCACAATAATATCTTGTGAAGCACCTTGGCCAAGGGAGAGATTGAGGCTCAACAGGTTCATCTTCAAAGGTAAGTATTCCTAACTTTATTAATCCTTTGTAAGAGTAGATAGACAATGCATTATGTATTCTTCTATTCCATGTATTAGGATTCCATATAAACTGACATGAGTATATGTCTCTTATGCATGTTTAGTTTAGTTGTTTATTTGTTTTGTTTTAACCCCCACTTTGTGTCATAAGCTTTGGTGCGCACTAGATTAGTTTACTTTTCTTTTTATTAGAATAGTTTACTTTCTTATTTGTTAGCATAAGTGAAATATCAAATCATAAGACTTTTTTAGGGTTGTGTGATTGTGTTAGACTATAGGGTTTGGAACCTTTCCTAGCATGATATGTTGTGACAAGTGATACAATTGATCCCCTAATCGGGTCTAGTGGATCCCCATATTGGTCATGCTCCTGCTTAATAAGTGTATACCCAATCAGATGTGAAGGTGTGCTCTATCTTATCCGATCCAAGATTTATTCATGTACATCATGTATTTCTAATTGCATACACCATTCACATGATGAATTTTAAGAGGTAACAACATAATGGAGTTACACTCCATAAACCATCTACATGATGAGTTTTAGGAGGTAATAATTGAAGGAAACATCCTTAATCATGCCATAGTCACCTTTAAAGGAATTATGTTATATGAACATAGTCACTTAAAGGTATTACACTATTTAACTATAGATACCTAAATGTATTACACTATGTAACCACAATCACATACTGTGTAACCACAATCACATAGTCACATTTAAAGGAATTACACTATATAATTATAGACACCCAAAGGTATTACACTATATAACCACAATCACATAGCCACCTTTAAGGGAATTACACTATATAACCATAGACACTTAAAGTTTTGGCACTATGTACCCATAGGAACCTTTAAAGTAATTACACTATGTTATCCTAAACCACTTAGAGTGAGTTTAGGATAGCATGATCTTGAGACTACATCCCATAATGAGAATATCCCATAATTTCTCATGAATAATCAACCAAGCACAGTGGAGTATTTTTTAACATAAGGACATCCATGCTAGTATGTATTCGGTACAATGTAGACTTCCATATGAAGTTTACCAAAATCATATAAAGTCAGATATTAAAATGTTTTACAATGATAAGTATAGAGAGAAAGAAGGAAACACATGACCCATGTAGATATTAAGAAGTGACATTATCATGCACACTCCCCCTCAATGGAAAATTTGATAGGCATAGCATTGAATGAATTTCAATAAGCATTAGTTCATTGGTATTACATTGAATTTTTGACCAAATCTATACAACTTTGATTATCACCAAAAAGGGTAGTACAATGAGGAACTTCCACATGACATTATTTTATCATCCTTCATAACCACAAGAATTGTTTAGCTACTTCCACATGAAGTGCTCCAAATGATAGCACCTACACCAAACATAAATACATATCCAGAAGTAGACTCATCATATATCATTAGCATCACAATAACCAAATAAATTAGCATAATCAAAGGAAGAATAATATAAACCAAAGTTTACAGTTCCTTTTATATACCAAAGTATCTCCTTTGATAATTTACAATGATCCAAGTATGGATCTTGCATGAACATGGAAGCAATACCCACATCTTATTAAATATGTATCCTAGTAATGGTTAGATAAATCAAATTACCAACAAGATGTTTGTAAATAGAGGTTAGTTTTATCAGACATAATTTTTGGATTAAGCTTTAACACTACCTTCAATAGGAGTATATGTAGGCTTGCAATCAAGCATGCTAAATTTAACAAGTAGGTTATGTGATGCACATACAATAAATTCACTAATAATTTGATACTAAGTTAACCAAACATTACATATCTTATTAGAAATAATTTATATTATAATTTGAGTCATGAATATTTATTCTTATTTTTAAAGTTGATACTATAAGTTTGCATTTTATATTAAACCATCAAAAAAAGGTTTAGAAAACATTTTTTTTTTAATACTTGATTTTGTAATAAAAACAAATTTTCTAGTGAATAAACAACACTAGCCACTTAGTTAATTTCAAAATATTTTAGAAAACATAAATAATCATAACAAGAGCGAAAGTTACAAGTGTCACAAAGACAACTTATACACTAAAAGTCATATTAAGAAGTTTAAAATCAAATACAATACCATCCCAATGTATCCAAAAGGTTCAAAAACCTAAATATTGACAGGTCATATGACCATCTTCGACAAAGAATATGATAATTCAAGGGCGTTGAAAGTGTCAAAAGTGTTGCAAGCTTCACATGTGAGATTTTGCATGGGTAATAACTAGAATTTTTAACTAATTATTTTAAAATAAATTAATTAATTTTGATCCAAAAAAATGTTGGGATTGAGATTTGATTTAGGACCTTGGATCTACAAGTGTTTTTCAAAATTGCACTAGCCAACTTCCCTTTATCCAATACAAGACTTCACATGCAAGCTACAAGTTTTAAAGCGTATTTAATTAATTCTGATTTTTAAATCAAAACATTAAATGCATGTAAAATATGTGTGTGTGTGTGTGTGTGTGTTAACTATAAAAATAAAATAATTAAATATTTTTTAATAAAAATAAGTCAATAAAAGTGGGACCCACCACTACTTGCATGAAATAAAGGTATTTATTAAAAGAAAAGATTCAATAAATACTTTTAGAAAACTATTACTAACCATTATATTTTCATTTTCATGACAGTAGGTAGAAGTATAGCGTAGGGCAAAATTTGGTAGTCATAAGGGAGTTCAGGGACATCACACCAGCATTTGAAACACACCTTAAACACCTTGCACAGGGTATTTCAAGCACCAAACACAACTAGATCTGAGGTTAAAGATAAAAAAGTGATTTTTATTGCTATTACTATTGTACAGAACCATACAAATGCACCTAGGTGTGAGCAAAAAATTAAGAACAATGACAAGTTGTTATAGATGACTCTGTAAACCATTTTAGCAGGCTTAAAAATAGATAAATCAACTTTTAAATATAAGAAAGAGACTTCAAATTGATCAATAATGATTTTTTATTATATTTTTCCTTCAGGGAACAGTACCAAGCCTTACAATGACACTTATGAGAAGAAAAGAAAAAAATGAACATAGAGAACCAGTCCTCCTCAAGGTCTAGAAATTTGTAGAGGTCTTTAATATCACAAAACTAAGTAGATGAAATAGACATAGCTGATTTTCATGCCAAAAAACTTGATTTCTTAAATTTTCAGAGCCACATACAATGACACCTGGGAGGAGAAGAATTTTTTTAAAAAAGCTTTAAATTCCTCCTAAGAGTCATCAGAGGAACTTGAATGCTTAATCTTCATGATTTATTCTTTCAAGACCACAAAGGGATCAAATAATATGAAAAATTAATTTTTTTAGTTTTCTACCTCACATAGGCCATATATAGATGCTTAGGAGGAGAGAGAGAAATTAATTAAGTTACAGGTGTCTAACTCAAGTGAAATAAAGGTCAAAATACATATAAATGGCCAAACTAAGCCAATTAAGGGTTCAAAATTGAGATTTTCTACCCAAAAAATAAAAAATATACTAATTTTTAGCTTTCACATGCTAAAAAAATGGAGATAAGAGGAGAGAAAAAATGAAATTCTTTAAAAAATGCCTTAGAGGTTCTAAAGAAGCTTAGAAAGGCAATTTAAATATTTTTGACAAATTTAAATACCAAAAAATAGTAATTAAATTGAAATCCATTTTTATTATAGTCCTTAGGTAGAAGATCGTACCATAGACCATGCAAGTCCTCCATAGGGTTGAAAAAGTCTTGAAAATGAATTTAGTTAGTTAGATTTGTTAAAAAATGCTTGTAGTGCATAGATCACAATCTTGATGAAGAGAGGCTCAAAAACACTCTTGTGAATGTGCCACAGGATATACAAGTGGATTTTTGAGCAAAAATGAACTCGAACATAGCTTAATAAGCCCGATTTACAACCTTGCCACTTGATCAACACATCACAAGCTCTGATACCATGATAAATTAAATTAAATAATACATATAAGCAATGGATCTAGATATGAGATCAAGAGCAAATGCATACATGAAACCAACACAAGATATATGTTGGAAAACCTCCAAGAGTTAAAAAACACAAACATTATTCATATTATGAGAAACTAACAAGTACCCAATACAGTCTGTTGATGTAGGTTTTATGTACACCATAGCCATAACGAGGTAACCTCTAAAGTTTTAGGATCTCAACAGAGGTAAACACTCTAGGGAAAAAGTTACAAGTATGTGATCTTTAACAACCTATTGATGGAATAGCGGGTAGGGTATGCAAGTTGTTAACAAGGATTTTTGGATGGAGGTATGGATTTCTAACAAAGTGAGTTCCTACATGAGTTAGATGGGTAACTAGCTTCTAATCTAGAGTGGGTAGATCTTAACAACATATTTAAAAAAGGAAGGTAAGGTAGGGTAAAAAAGAAATTTCCATGGGTCTCAAGAATTACTTCCCTGGTTGGTTTTTGGATAGACCTATATTTTCTTAAAACCAATGCCTATTGCTAGCAGTAATTTCACACATGAAAATAGACGTGGCTAAGGAGTCTAAGGAAAAAGAGATGCAGGAAGTTCACTAACCTCAAACAAAGGTTGCTCCTATTGGGGTAGCTATTGCACATCCTTCAATCAGGATATTATGGTTTAAGCTAATGAATTATCTAAGGTAGTTGTAACACACACTCAGAAAACTACACCAAAAAAACACCAATACACTTCTAGAAATATGATTCAATCTAACTTGACTATTTCAATCAATACATTCACCAATATTCAATAGCTATTATACATCTAATATTAGCATATTAATCAAATAAATCAAGAATCTATTTGCAACTTTGGCACGCTAAAGATTATTGAAGTGAATAATCATATAAATAACAACTAATAACACAATAGTGGAAAGAAAATACTCAAAACACTTTGCTTGATGACCAAAATGGCTCGGTGCTTTGTATTCTAAATTTTTTTAACAAAAAATAAAGTTGGGGTACAATTGTATTTATAGATCTTGGGGAAGGGGTCACTTCATCCTCTAAGTCTCTGCATGATTTTTACATGTGGCATTTAGAATATGTAGTTCTAACTATGGTCTAAAACTGTCTAAAAAAAGTTAAAAAAGCTATAAATAGATAAATTGACTTTGCAAAAGTATGCAACATCTAAATGTACAAGAAAATACAAAGTCAATTTTATAATGATTTATCTAATTTACAAGGAGAATCTAAATATATGTGTGACTACAAGAGTTGCACATGCATAAGGCTAAGGTTGTGTGGTCTAAAGTGTTGCATGGGCTTTAGTAGGAGTGGAAGTCAATGTAGAAGCTAAAGATATAACAACACTACCAAAAGTTTACTTCTTTTTCAACTCATTATCCTGATAGACTTTATATGATGCCTCATGTTGTTGGCAAATGATGTCTAAGTTAAGAAATGAAGGTTGGTGGAGTCTTTTGGTTTTCTCGAGGAGTCTTGCATGTTCATCTTTAGTAAGCTAGAACTTACTCCTAAAAATCTCAACTTTGGTCACCTTCATCCTAACTTTGCTTAACTCTGATTCTATTATTTCCACTACCAAGCCTTATAGACTCTATTTGAAATTCTTAGTGGCCTCCTAGACAATTTTATCAAAATTGATTCTACTAATCAATTTGCCCATAAAATCTCTTGCCTTAGACAATTTTAGCTCATTCAAAATTTGGAAGAGCTGAGTCTCATGTGCCTGGTATTCTAGAATTAAATCCACAATTGAATTTAACCGCTTTTTTACCTCCTCATGCCTAATGATAACTAGATTTAGGGCATTAGATGCCTTGAATGGGGTCATTATGTCAAGATGGTTGTATAATGAGTTGCCTATGTAGACAACTAGCATTTTAAGCTTGGCACTATCTTGAACCAAAGAGCTACAAAGTTGATTTGTTCATTTCACATGAGGTGCCATCTCAACCTTGATAAATTTTGTGGTCTCTAAGGAATTGTAACATTTATATGTGGCCTCCCAAACCTCACCGTCAATACCTATAGGAATATGCATCAAGTTAGATTGTTCTTCAAGCTGCTCAATATGTGCTCATAATTCTTGTACCTCATCTTTTATCCCCTACTAAGCTAACTCTGTACCTTCATGGATGGATACCACGACATCTTTGTGTGTTTGAACTAGGTCTAAAATATTCTCTTCATACATAAAATTCCATAGCTATCTATTTTAGCTCTTAATGAAGGAGAACATCGATTTTTGTTATTCAAAGATGATGCCTGTACCTTGGTCATCTTCAAGTTTTTTCTTCTTTACTTTTTGTATTATACCAGTTGTGGGGTCAAATAAAGTAGACACAAAGGGGAGCTTAGTGACCTTATAGCTCAACATTTGACTCCTCTAATCTATGGCCCAAGGTAGAATGTTGATGGGTGTATCAGTGTTCAAAACAATGATTTCTTTCTTAGCCTCCTCTTCATCTTTATTTTGTTTCTTACTAGCCTTTGTCAAGACATTAGGCAAGGAAGGCCATATTATTTTTGACCAATCCACTCATCCAACTTGAGGGAGTGGGTGGAATACAACTATGTGAGGCTTGACCTTTCTTCCCTTGCTTGTGTTAGTTACAGTGGTTTCTTCTATAGAAGTGGAAGTGGGGAGTGAAAGGGAGATCTATGTATACTAAACATGAAGTTGGGGGTGGCCAGAGCAATCTACACTTTCATGGCTGCCTTCTTCTTTTAGTGAACTCTCATAGTAGAATTACTAGTAGGTATAGAGGGAATATCCATGGGAAATGGTGTGGTAGTGATAATAGAGGGATCAATGGTGGTTGTGTAAATGAAAGGAACAGACATAGAGGTGGAAGGAAAAAAGGGGGTGGATGTAGTAGAGGGAATGGGAACTTCAATAGAAGAGATAGGTATCTGATCAATAATAGAAATTGAACTCAAAGGAAAATAATAAAAGGTTTGAGTACCTTGAATATGGAGCTCAATGGGGTCAACCTAAAGACTCATAGCCTTGGTTATCTCTAACTCAACCTCTTCATCTAAATTATCTGTTATGTTCATGATGACCAATTCATCTTCTCTTGATGGTTGTGAACTTGGAGGCAAGACTTGAAATGTATGCATTATAGGGCTGCTTGTGGGAGTCCTAGGCTTCCTAGAATACACAAAATGGGTATTTACTTGAATGGGAAAGCTCTAGGAGGTAGAAGTTGTTGCTTGTGAAGTAGCTACCCCAATAGATGAAATATTAGATACATAGGGGGTAGCCATAAGAACTGGACCAGTGCTGGTGGTAGTCATTTCTTGCATCTTATCCTCCTCATCAGAGTCTAAGCTGATAGTATCTCCCCTTTCTTGTCCTCTCTATGTACTAAGCTCAGGGAGCCTAGATTCTCTCTTTACTAATTTTAGTTTCTATTTTAATGGAAGTATTTGGGATGAGGAAGCTTCCTATTCTCTAGATTGTCCTCTCAAAAAATTTGAATGCTACCATCCTTTAAATAGAGCCCTATGACTGTCCAACTCCCTATTGGAGATACTAGGTTTAGTTTGGATCATTCTCAAATGATCCTCTTGTAGTCTAACACTCTGTGCTCATTTCAACACTTCTTCATCTAATTTAGCATTAATAAAAATAAAATCATAACAATAATGTTAGTGGTAGTAAGGAATGTTAAACCCATAGAGATGTTATTGGATTCACCCATGGGGATCTTTATCTTTGTGTGCCATTATGGGGAAGCCATAATGATTTCACTTTCCTCCTACATCTCCAAGATGTTTCCTCATAGTATATGTTATTTTACTAATTGAAATTAAGCTTTCAAAGTATACGACCTTTTTATTCTTGGCCAAATCCTCTTCAATGCTAGGCCAAATCCTCTTCAATGCTATTCCATAACTAAAAAGCAATCTCTTGTTCCACCAACTTATCAGGTATAAACTTTGGGAGACGTAGGGGCTCAACCTTATTTCCCTAGACCATGATGATAGTAAAGTCCAGGTATAGGAAATAGTCTCATTTTCTACTCAAATTATTTAGGATGTTTTCTCCAAGTTGAGGCGTAGGTGAGCCATGAATGGCTTGCCATACCTATGGGTAAACATCCTCACATATCCTAACCATATGCTTGAGGTAAGCATATACATGCATGAATTGGTAATGGTCACATATTCTATTTTTTATGCAATCTATGGCTGGAGCCCATAGATTTTCCAAGTCCTTATAACACATTCCCATTACCACATCCACCAAATACGACATCATATAAAAATCTCTCATGGGGGTGGGACGTTTATCTTTATACAAAATTTGATATCTCAATCTCAAACTAATTACTTCCCCCAAAACATATGCAACATTATGCAATAACATCATATATAGAAATGGTACCCAATTTAAATTTACAAAATGGATGTTGGGCATACCATATAATCTATTAAGTAAAGCCATACCTATCTAGATTCTCATCTTGAATTTTTTGATTGGAATCACTCCCTTCAGCTTTCTTCCTTTCTAAGTGATAGACTAGTTTGGGAGTAGACATGAGAAGAGCACTTTTGGGATTGGGATTTTTGCTTTGAATTGTACCCAAGTATGTTTATCATAGTAGACATCTTGTATTCTTAGATATAGATACCTTTGAAAATTACTTCTAAAGATGCACATGAACACTATATCGCCATGGGAATTCAGTAGATAAATGCCTTGTGATATTTTTATAGAAAAGAAAAAATCCCTGAGAAGGCTTATGCATGGTATAACTTCTAGTTTGGCCTTGGTGAAATGAAATCTTTAGCATTTGTAGGCTAGAATTTATTGAACGAATAGCCTTTTTGCTAGTATCATTTCATCATCTAATGAAAACATGTCCACTGAATCAATAGCATCCCAGAGTTGTGAATAGTTATGATAGTTATCTTAAAATACCTCCATATCTAAGATAATGTCCTTAAACTCTATAGAATCCTTAATTGATAATGCAGATGGGGTATTTGTTCCTCAAAACAACCTAGATGTGGAAGCCATATCTACGTGTTCTAGACTGCTGTAATTTCCTTTGATATGCTACATATTGTGTAATCACTTTGGCTCTTAGCTTAGTCATTGTTATACTCATATGATTCTTAAGATATGAACTAGGGCTCTTGGTTGCTGTTAGAAATGAATATGCTTTGATTTTAAGTTAACTTGGATGCAAATGATGGCTTTAATGGATGTGTATCATCTATATAGGATCTGACATTATGTACCAATTCATGCGATATAAAGATGCAACATTCACTTTGATTTTATCTCAAATTTGCTAGGTTGAGTTGGTGGAGGGCCCTTATTATTTATCAAATAGGAAATATTTTATCTTTGTTTGGATAAGTATGGCATAATTTTAATAATGTTCTTAGTAATAAGGCACTTATGAGTATAATGTATAAAAAGTGATTTTGGGTCAATGTCCATAGATAATTTGCTTGGGGGGATTACTTCAGATGAAATGTTCACAATAATTAGTTTGAAGGAGTCTTTTCATTGGGCAAAAGTCTTGAAACAATTATTTTAAAGGGCTAATTCATGGATAAAGGGTATTTTCAAACTCCCTGAAGGGTACTTTTGGAGGCCTGAAGGGCACCTTTGATCTTTGAAGGGTACTTTCGTAGGGATAAGGGTCACTTCAAAGGTCTCAAAGGGTAGTTTCACAAAACCAAAAAGGTATGTGCCTTTAACTTGAAGGCTCAAATTCTCTTGGACACAATGTCCAAAGGAATTTGGCTACATGAGAAAAACCCTAAGACAAAATTCTCGAAGGGTATGTCAAAAAATGAAAAGGGCATTTAGATATTCCATAAAGGCCACAAGGTCATTTTCATAAGATTTGAAGGGTATGTGGCCACTTGGAAAAGGGCACAAAACTTAGGATGAAGATCCCATAGGGTAGGTTTTAACCAAACCTAAAGGATAGGTTTGTGGTAATTGGCCTGAAACACAAAGGCCAAAGGGTACTTTGGTTCGTGACATAAGGGGTAAGTAAAAACACCCAAAGGATAAAAAGGATGAAACAATAGTTCTGAAAAATAGGTTGCATAAAACCCGAAGGGTATGTGTCTTAAAAGATTTGGTCATAAAGGTGTTAAATGGTCAATTTAGAAATGTTGAAGGGCTAATTAAGAGGGTTCTAAAGGGTAGGTGGAAATAAATCAAAGGGTCTACTTCAGGGCAAAAGCTTGCTTGAAGGGTTTACTTCGTAAAGGATGAAGGGTAGGTTGGAAAGACAAAAAAGGCATTTCAAAAGCTCTAAAGGGAAATTTTGAAATGTTGAAGGGTACTCTGGCAATAGTTTTAAGGGTCTACTTTGTAGGGTATTTTTCCATGATAAAATTTCCAAAGGATATACTTTGCAAAGGCCGAAGGGCACTTCTAAATTTTTTGAAGGGTACTCTCATATGGCTAAGGGTCATTCCAAAAGTTCTGAAGGATAAGTTGGATAGGGTCAAAGGGATAATCCATCAGGGAATTTGTTTTGGGGAAAGTGTATGCAGTCCAATAATCCTTAAGGCAAAGAGTTTGTAGGCTAAATTGTTTTAGGAGAATTGTTTTAGACAAAGAGTCTGGAATAATTTCTCCAATAAAATAAGGCTTCCTAAACAATAATCTTGAAAGAAAATAGGAATGAAAATTTCCTAAAACATAACATCAGAAAGATAATTTTTCACGAAGGTTGAAAAAATTAACTCAAAAACTATAAAACCAAAGAATTCATCTGTAATACACAAGTTAGTCCCATAAACACAATAAACACAATGCCAATATCATCCCGCCAAAAAAGTGAAATATCTTGAGATTTCCAAAAATTTGCATAAAAGTATGAAAGAACATATTTTAAAAGAAAAGCTGGGTCTCCATTTTATTGTGGAAAATGGGGGGTGTTGGGTACAACAAATGGATAATTACAAGGGGAATACTCCTGAGTATTCGATAACCTAAAAATCTAGTTAGCAATCAATAGATCAATTTTGAAGAGTGTCTCACAGAAAAATACTTGAACAAAAAATATGAAAGGGACTCCCAAGATAATTCACACAACATACTTGCTTTCAATTTTTTTGGATTTGTGTGTAATTCAGTTATTCCTTACTATGATGAGTTTTCTAAGGTTTTGATGAGGTTGTAGGTTTCTTTCTAGTTTCTTTTGAAAACAAGGGAAACTTAGACATTGCTCTACTGCCAACCAGGTGTTCATAGCCTCAACAGAAATACCTTAGATTCTTTATCTTCTCCTTCCATTGTTCTCTTTTAACCATGATGCATGGTACATTAATCTTATTTAATCATGTGAGCCTTTTATTTTAATTTTATTTAGGTATTCTTTTGCTCTTTAGAACTCATTAGTTTTTTTTTTAATACTGAGTAATGGAGAAGAAAAGAGATGGAACCCCAGTGAGCTGATATAATTATAAAAAAACAAATCATCATTAAGATGTCCCTTCTAGCTAGATCTATACCCAAAATTATCATTTCCAACAAATATTATATTGATAAGTTCATTTAATCCAATAAAATAATAAAAAATTATAAATTTGTATGAACACTATGAGATCAAATTCCTCATATCTAACAAAAGTATTTAATTGTGAAACCATCCAGAATAATCTCTGATTACCTACCTTCATTCTAAAGAACTCAAAACATAAAGATATACCCAAACTATATACTAATCTCCAAATATGCCAAGATCTTAATTTTACCCTTTTTCACAAGTCTCACACTCAGTTGTTTGGGATTAATTTTTGAAATAACTAGAGCAAACACAATCCTGATCATTAGAGAAAACCAAGAACAACTAATCTAGAAAGCATGAAACTACTCTAAAAAGCACAATACTGAAATCAGGAAAGACTAATCTAGGAAAACTTTGAAATCTATTCTAAGAAAGCCAAAGTACTAAAAAATAGGAAAGGATAATCTAGAAAGAATTGAAAATCTATTCTAGAAAACATAGAAATTTAATCAAGAAAGCATGAAATCTAATCTAGTATTATGTCTAAGCTTATTTGAATCCTCTTAATCAGTGATATCCATAGATAGAACAACTCTAAAGTAATGATTTAGGAATTTTACATTAACTAGATATGTAAGCTCGTTACTCTAGAGGTCTTTCAAATGAAACATGTTATTTCCCATGATCTTTGAAATCTGATATGGTCCGATACATAATGGAGCAAACTTGTCATGTTATCCTTTATTTTCATGGGCTTTATCCCATAATAACACCATATCTAAGATTTTGAATGCTTTGAATTTTGATCTTTTATCAAACCACCTTTTATCTAAATCCTAGTGTTTTTTGAATGTTTATAAAGCTTTAATCCTTGAATCCTCCATTTCTATTATATCAAGTAGTCTTGATTCTACTTTGTCATTTGGTTCCATGTAATATTGTATGAACTGATAAGTGGGTAGCTTGAATGTGATGGGAAAAAATTGTTTGCATCCATAAACTAGTAGGTAAGGTGAAACTTTTAAGGCTTACTTGTATCTTGTCTAGTTTTCCCAAAGAACATACTTTAGTAGATTATGCCAGTCTCTAGGTTTTCCCTCTATTGACTTCTTGATTGCCTTAATTAGATTTTTATTTTTTGATTCAGCTAATTCATTCCCCTAAAGGTAGTGGCTATAATTTGACTTGATTACAATTTGATTATCATGTGCCCACTCAGTGAACTCTATTGATATAAATGCTAGTGCGTTTTCACATACTAGAGATATGGGCATGCCAAATCTAGTAGTAATGTGTTCCTCCAAAAAGTGAACCACATCCTATGCTATGTTTTTCTTTGTGCAAACTTATTTCACCCATTTAGTATATTAATATATAGTTGTAAGCATAAATTTATGGTCATCTAAATAAATTGGGTTGATTAAACCAATGAAGTCCAAGCCCCACTATACAAATGGCCTTCCTTCAATAACTGGCCGTAGAGGCATGGCTATGTGAACCTCCCTTTTCTCCAACACTTGACATTCATGGTAAGTTTTGACATGCATGTGAGCATCCTTGAAGATGGTTGGCCAATAGTAGCCCAACCTCAATATTTTATGGGTTTTGGTGTTGCCAGTTGGGTGACCACTACCTATCTTTTGATGTAAATTTTACAGAATCTCCTTGGCCTCTTCTGCAAATACACATCTAAGATATATACCTCCATAGTTCCTTCTATAGAGAATTCCCTTTTTAATCATGAAATGAGTTGATTTGAGCCTCAAATCTCTCCTCCTTTCTCTATTATATTCTGGGGGACAAGTTCTCGTAAGTAAGTACTAAATTATGTCTATATACCACTCACCTTTAGAAACAAGTGTTTCACATACCTGCTCAATAGTGATTCATGGGTTGGGCTCAATCATGAGCTAAATAATTCCTTGTCCTCTATAATATTTACAAGCTTGATTTCTATGTCAAACTATTGGATCTTAGTCATCCACTTCCGTCGACATTCCCCTAGCTCATTATGTGATAGGGTGAGATTGACAATAGGGTCTGGGATAATAAAAATGGTTTTGTTCCTCAAAATGTAATGTCTAAATTTATTCACTAATTTAACAAGGGCAAAGATCTACTTATCAATCATGGAGTATCAAAGTTTAACATCTTTCAAATTGGTGCTCATGAAGGCGATTGAATGTTCTATCTCGTCCTTCTTCTGTGTGATAATGACAACAATTGCGTGTTTAGAAGTAAAGGAGTATAGTAGAAATCCTTTGTAAAGTTTGGGTTGATTAACACTATAAATTGTGATATGGCATCCTTGATGTCCTAAAAATTAATTTGTGTCTTCAACTATCCACTCTATCTCGACATCTTACTTGAGTATGGAGTTTAGAGGCTTGACAATTTATATGAACCCTAAGATAAACTTCCTTATGAAGTTGGTATTTTCAAAGAATAATTTTATCTCCTTTTTACTATTTGGTGGTTGAATCTTCGAAATTGCTTAGATCCTATTAGGATCAATGGTTATCTCATCCTTAGTGATGATGTGTCCCAATAATTTTCCTTCAATGACACCAAATATACTTTTCTCTAGATTTAATGAAACATCAAATCTTATGCATCACTCAAACATAGACTATAGGTAAGTTATATGATCCCTTTTATTCTTTGAAAATATTGTGAGGTCATACATATAAATAATTATGCATTTTCTAGTCAATCCCTTAAAGGCATGATCCATGGTGCATTGAAAGGTATATCTTATGTTGATTAGGCCAAATGGCATCCTTTTGTATACATAAGTTCCCCATTTCATGGTAAATGTAATCTTCATCCAATCTTTAGATTGCTCTTATAATTGATTGTAGCTTGAAAACTCATCTAAAAATGACATCATTTTAGAACCACTCATAATTTTTATTACCTCATCCAACAACGACAAAGGGTAATTGTCTTTTGTAGAAGCTTTGTTTAGATTTCTAAAGTCCACGTATAGTCTGATTTCACCATTATTCTTTCTTACTGGGACCAGTTGGTCACCCAGGTGGAGTGCCTTATGGGGAAGACAATTTTGGCACTTAATAACTTCTCCACTTGTCCTTGAATAAGAGGCTCCAAGATATGATTCATAGGCCTTTCCCTTTGTGTAAAGGGTTTATGATCTTGCTTGAGGGGAATGATGTGGGTGATGACCTGGGGGTCATACACTTTTAGGTCCTCATATGTTCAAGAGATAGCATCCCTGCATTGAGAGATTAAATCCCTCATTCATTTCCTTTTCATAGGAGTAAAACTAAGACCAATATTGACATAATGTAGATTATGTTCATCTCCTAGATTTTCTTTCTTGAAGTCTAATTCATTGACCTTGGGTTGCCAAAGTTGTGCCTAAGGATCCAAGTCAAAAGGACTTTCTAAGGAGACTAATCTAATTGGTATTCGATTCTCCTTAAACTGTAGAATGCCTTATTTATCTATTTTTTCTTGACAAAGGTGATTGGCATCATTTGCATCGATTATTTGGGACTTAAAATCCCTTGAATTAGTCAAGAACTTGGTGATCTGTTAGTCATCATAAAAAAACTAGAAATTTTACATTATCTAGAATAGAGGGACATGAAACCAATTTGATAGAAAATCTTTTTACCTTAGATTCCTACAATGGTTCTAGATTGGTAGCAATAGTGGTCGGTGAATCAACGGCTTAATTTTGTTCTCTCATAGTGACACTATGTTGAAAGCTTCAAAGCTTTCAATCAAATCCCACACTCTATGCTTATGCGTCATCAAATAAGAAAATTTACACTAGTATTTATGTCTTATCTGGTGAACTACTAGCTCAAAGTCCTTGAATACTTTTATTTATTTTACATTATTCTGAAGTGCAAATTGTAGTCCTAATTTTAGAGCCTCATACTCAACCTTATTATTCATACAGGGAAACTATAATCTATAAGTGGTCAAGATATTCTTACCTTGAGGATCAAGTACTTAAATTCCCACACCTAATCCTTGCTTGGGTTTGGTTCCATCAAAATACATTGTCCATAGCTGATTTGAACCTTCAAGTTCCATGTTCTACACTAAATTGTGAGTGGTAAAAGTATAGATTCCCAATGAGGGAGAATAATAATTTACCTCTTCATTACTGATGTTGTATTCAGTGATGGGATATTTCATTTTGGGCTCTATATCAATTTTGATTTGATTTGCAACTCCTCTCCATGGTATTTAGATGTGTGAGAAGTCTATGTAAAGATACCCATTAAGCATTTTGGACTATTCTCTGCTCAACAATAATATGTAGCCTTCTGATATGTCCACTACTAGGATATCGATAGTCATTTGGACTCTTGGTTCTGATGCTACTTGAATGTGTACATTATTTAGTTCTCCCACTACTCATACTACCATTTTATCTAGCTGAGAGACTAATCTCTTTAAAGGGATAGGAGTAAGACCAAGCTATTTACATATAGAAGTAGGCATAACAATTGTAGATGCTCCAAAATTAACCACATAGTTATGAATATTCTTACCAAATGATTTGATGGTTAGTAAGAATGGTGGTACTTTAGGCTTATTCTTGTAGATGACATTGGTATCAATTAATTTCAATTTTTTTGCTTTGTTTGAAGTTGTTCTAGTTTTATCCATAGGGGTCATTCTAGTGATAGACTTCCATAGCATCTCCTTTTGTTTAGTGATTTGGGCTAACTCGTGAAGTGTGATATTTACCTTGATTTTCTTCTTATCTTCCATGATGTTGTATCCTCCATATTTTCTTGATTCCTCCTTACTTGGTAGAGAATCATTCCCTTTTGGAGGGGGTGGATTGTTGTTTGCTTTGGGATTAGGTAGAATTATTATGGTGTTCAGAGGAGTCAATGTGGTCAAAGCCTGCTTGTTCCTCAAGTTATATGCACCTCTCTAAAACTACTAAAAAGTATGAAATTTGTTTGTATTATCTTTTGGCTCATTTTCATCTTCTCCTGGGAAGGGAAATTCATGAGTCTCAAAGAACATGGTTGTGCTAGAAGATCTAGGGTCCTAATGAGATTCTGATGGATTATTCATTCGATCCTACCTTGTTACTTCCCTTTGAAAGATTTTAAACACTATAAAAATTCAATGTAATCAAGCTCGCCATGCTAGGGCATATTATGTATCTTTCACCAATTGCGAAGAGCTATTTCAATGATGTTGATTTTTGGGAGTTTACCAAATTGCTCCATATTATTTGTAATCTTGTTAAATGGTTTGTTATATCTTTGAAACCCAATGTTCTAGTTGGCCATTTGAGCATTGGTATTGCCTAGCTTTCATTGCATATTCAAAAAATAATTACTTAATTTCTAAACCATCTTCTGAATAGAATCTAATTTGGCTTTTGTGGAATATACACCTTATATAATAGCCATAGGAAGTGCAATTGCATGTTGGTTATATTGGTAATTGTTGCTTGTCATGTGATTATTCAAATATCCAAACTTGATTGCGTCATTTGTCTTAATAGAGGAAGCATGTATATTTGATTATGATTGTATGTTGAGACATTCTACTTTACATGTGGTATTAGATTGAGCACTAGAAGTCCATTGTTGATGGTAGGTACCCTAGGTGTTTACAGGTTGAGATGTCTATCGATGTTAATAACTTTTTCAAATGCTAACACCAAAGTGTTGGCAATAGGTGCTCTTCTTAGGAACACAACGGTAATAGGATCTAAGGCATTTTTTTACATCTCCAATGCTAATGCCACTTTAGGTTTATACCTCAAGGTTAATTAGTTGTAAATATTCTATCATCTTGCATTGAAAGCATGGATAAGATCATTAGGTTCCATCTTCATGTCGATAAAGTGATGATATACTAATCTAGGATTGGTGACCTATCCAAATTGCACAAGAAAATCCATTTGACAATCCTCCTAATTGGTGACGGAGTTTTTTTTAGATTCAAATACCAATCATAAGAAGCATCCATTAAAGTAAAAGGCAATAACCGACATGCGACATCCTCATCTACTACATTCATTAATCTTAAAGCAGATTTAACAAATTTAATATGCTCTTTTGTGATCCTTGGCCCTAAAAGAGTAAAATACGGTAGATATTTTTCAAAGTTCCAAGGTAAATCATGCAGTCCTCTAGGATGGCAATGGCAGATCTAACTAGCCAAGGTTATTGTTGAGCCATTGGTTGATTAACAAGTAAAGGGTTCCTTATATGTAAAGGGTGCCCTAATGGAGGTGGATTGTTTTGAACTGGAGTTGTTGGCACAACTCTAGGTCTCCTATGGCTTACCAAGGGTGATACTAGCAAACTAGCCTAGGAATTGGATCTGGTCACTCTCTTGGGTGACTTTAGTGTAACTCTATGCAAGTACTAACCTCTATTATTAGGAAGAAACTCAAGGCCCTCCTTTTAGCACTAGTGAAACTATTGATGCAAGTTTTATGCATACCATAGCCATAATGAGGTAGCCTCTAATGTTTTAAGATCTCAATGGAGGTAAACTCCACTCTAGGGCATGAGTTTTAGGTATACAGTCTTTGATAACCTATTGATGGAATAATGAGTAGGGTATGCAAGTTGTTAAAAAGGTTTTTTGGATGGAGGTATGGCTTTCTAACAGAGTGAGTTCCTATGTGAATTGGATGGGTGACTAGATTCTAATATAGAGTGGGTAGATATTAACAAAAAATTCAAAAAAGGAAGGTAAGGTAGGGCAAAAAATAAATCTCCATGGGTCCTAGGAATTACTTCCTTTGTTGGTTTCTGGACATACCTATATTTTCTTAAAACCAATGCTTCTTGCTAGCAGCAATTGTACACATGCAAATAGACATGGCTAAGGAGTCTAAGGAAAAGGAGATGTAAGAATTTCATCATCTTTTGACAAAGGTTACTCTTATCAGGGTAGCTATTTCACACCTTTCAATTAGGATATTATGGCTTGGGCTAATGAATTATCTAAGGCATTTGTAGCACACACTCAAAAAACCAAGAAAACACCAGTACACAACCAGAAATATGATTCAATCTAACTTGACTATTTCAATCAATACATTCACCAATATTCAATAGCTATTGCACATCTAAGATTATAATATTAATCAAATCAATCAAGAATCTATTTTTAGCTTCAACACACTAAATATTATTGACGTGAATAAACATAAAAATAACAACTAATAACACAACAATGGAAAGAAAATACTCAAAACACTTCGCTTGATGACCAAAATGGCTCACTACTCTGTATTCTAAAATTTTCAAACAAAAAATAAAGTTGGAGTATAATTTTATTTATATATATTGTGGAATGGGTTACCTCATCCTCTAAGTCCATGCGTGATTGTTACATGTGGCATTTAGAATGTGTGGTTTTAATTGTGGTCTAAAACTATCTTAAAAAACTAAAAAAGCTATAAATAGATAAATTAACTTTACAAAAGTATGCAACATGTGCATGTATAATAACATACAAAGTCAATTTTAAAATGATTTGTCTGATTTACAAGGATAATCTAAATAAACATGCTGCTACAAGAGTTGCACATTCATAAGGCTAACATTGTGTGGTTTGAAGTGTTGCTAAACCCTAAACCCTAAACCCTAAACCCTAATTGAACATATAACAACACTACCAGAAGTCTACTTATTTTTTGCCTCATTATCCTAATAGGCTTTATGTGCTACCTCATGCTATTGGTGAATGATGTCTAAGTTAAAAAATGAAGGTCAGTGGAGTCTCTTGGTTTGGCCCAAGGAGTCTTGCATGTTCATCTTTAGTCATTTGGAACTTACTCCTTAAAATCTCAACTTTGGTCACCTTCTTCCTAAATTTGCTTAGCTTTGATTCTATTCTTTCCATTGTGAAGCCTTATAAGCTCCATTTTAAGTTCTTAGTGTCTTCCTAGACAATTTTTATCAAAATTGATTCTACTAATCAATTTTACCATATAATCTCTTGCCTTAGACAATTTTAGCTCATTCAAAATTTGGAGTTGAACCTCATGTGCATGGTACTCTGGAATTAAAGTCACAATTGCTTTTAACCACTCTTTTACCTCTTCATGCCTAATGACAACTAGATTTATGGAATTAGATAACTTGAATGTGGTCATTAAATCAAGATGGTTGTATAATGAGTTGCCTATGTAGACAACTAGCATTTTGAGCTTAGCACTATCGTAAACCAAAGAGCTACAAAGTTGATTTGATTGGTTTACAAGGGGTATCATCTCAGCCTTCATAAATTAAACATGAGGCTTGGCCTTTCTTCCCTTGCTTGTGCTAGTTACTATGGTTTCCTGTGAAGAAGTAGGGAGTGGAAGGGAGATTGACATAGATTGAACATGAAGTTGGGGGGTGGCCAGAGTAGTCTGCACTTTCTTGATTGCCTTTTTCTTTTTATGAACTCTCATAGTAGAAGTACCAATAGGTATTGAGGGAATAGCCATGAGAAATGGTGTGGTAGAGATAATGGAGGGATCAATGGTTATTATGGAAATAGATGGAATAGACACAGAGGTGGAAGGAAAAAAAGGGTGGATGTAGTAGAGGGAATGGGTACTTTCACAGAAGATATAGGTATCTAATAAATAATAGAAATTAAACTAAATAAAACTAGAAAAGGTCTGATTACCTTGAAGATGGAGCTCAATGGGGTCAACTTGAAGACTCATAGCCTTGGTTGTCTCCAACTCAGTGTCTTCATCTGAATCATCTGCTATATCTATGATGATCACTTCATCTTCTCTTGATGGTTGTGAACTTAGAGGCAAGCCTTGAGATTCATGCATTATAGGGATACCTATGGGAGTCCTGAGCTTCCTAGAATAGACCAAAGGGGTCTTTCCTTAAATGGGAGAGCCCTGAGATGTGGATATTACTGCTTGTAAATTAGCTACCCCAATAGATGAAATAGTAGATACATGGGGGGTAGCCATAGGAACTTGACCAGTGCTGGTAGTAGACATTTCTTGCATTTTGTCTTCCTCTTCATCAGAGTCCAAGCTGATAAGATCTCCCCTTTCTCTTCCTCTCTGTGTACTAGGCTTAGGGAGCCTAGGTTCTCTCTTTACTGATTTTAGTTTCAATTTAATAGAAGTCATTTAGATGAGGAAGCTTATTATTCTCCAAATTATCTTATCCAAAAATTTGAATGCTACCATCCTTTAAAGAGATCCCTATGGCTATCCAACTCCCTATTGGAGATATTAGGTTTGGTTTGGATCATTCTCAAATTATCCTCTTATAGTCTAACAATCTGTGCTCATTCCATCACTTCTTCATCTTATTTAGCATTCATAATAAAAAAATCATAATAATAAGGTTGGTGGTAGTAAGGAATGTTAAATCCACATATATGTTATTAGATTTACCCATGGGGATCCCAATATCTATGTACCATTGTGGGGAAACCATAATGATTTTGCTTTCCTTCTACATCTCTAAGATGTTTTCTCATAGTATATGTCATTTTACCAATTGAAATTAAGCTTCCAAAGTATAAGCCCTTTTTCTACCTAGATAAATCCTCCTCAATGTTATTCCATAATTGGAAAGTAATCTCTTGTTTTTACAAATTATTAGGTACATACTTTGGGAGACATAGGGGCTCAACCTTATTTCCCCAGACCATGATGACAGTATAGTCCAGGTACATGAAATAGTCTCCTTTTCTACTCAAATTCTTTGGGATGTTTTCTGCAAGTCAAGGTATAGGCGAGCCATGAATGGCTTACCATACTTGTGGGTAAACGCCCTCACATATCCTAGTTGTTAGCTTGTGGCAAGCATATACATGCATGAATTGGTAATGGTCATAGATTTTATTTTTTATGCAATTGATGGCCAGAGCCCATAGATTTCCATAGTCTTTATAAGATATTCCTAGATTGTGTCCACTAAATATGACATCATATAAAAGTCTCCCTTGGGATGGGATGTTTATCTTTATGAAAAGTTTGATATCTCAATCTCAAACTAATTACTTCCCCTAGGGCATAGGTGAAATCATGTGACAACATCATATATAGAAATGGTACCCAATCTAACTTTATAAAATGGATGCTGGGCATACCATATAATCTATTAATCAAATCCATACTATCTAGATTCCCATCCTAAATTTATCAATTAGAATCACTCCATTCGGCTTCATCCCTTGTTAGGTGATATACTGATCTGGGAGTAGCCATGAGGATAACACCTTTGGGATTGAGGTTTCTAATTTAAATTGCACCCAAGTGTGTTTATCATAGTATAAATATCATATGTTGAGAGATAGATACTTTTGAAAATTACTTCCAAATATGCACGCAACCACTGTATCACCATGAGAATGTAATAGATAAATGTCCTATGATATTTTTCCAAAAAAGAACAAATCCTTGAGAAGATCTATGCATGGCATAAATTCTGGTTTGGTCACATAAAAATGCAATCTTTGGCATTTGTAGGCTATAAGTTCCTAAATGAATAACCTTTCTACTAGTATCATTTCATCATCAAATGAAAACATGTCCATTGAATCAAGAACATCCCAGAGTTGTGAATAGTTATGATACTTATCTTGAAATACCTCCACATTAAAAACAACATCCTTAAACTCTATAGAATCCTTAATTGAGAATATATATGGGGTATTTATTCCTCATAACATCCTAGATGTGGAAGCCATAGCTACATGTTTTAAACTACTGCAATTTCCTTTGATATGCTACATACCATGTAATCACTCTAACTCTTACCTTAGTCATTTTTATACTCATATAATTATCAAGATATGAACTAGGGCTCTTGGTCACTATTAGAAATGAATATGATTTTATTATAAGTTAACTTAGATGCAAATTATGGATTCAATGGCTGTGTATCATCTATATAGGATCATGCATTGAATACTAGTTTGTGCGATATAAATATGCAACATTCACTTTGCTTTTATTTCAAATTTTTTAGCTTGGATTGGTGGAGGGCCCTTATTATTTATCAAATAGGAAATATTTTATCCTTACTTGGCTAAGTATGGCACAATTTTAATAGTGTTCTTCATAATAAGGCACTTTGGAGTATAATGTCAAAAAAGTGCTTTCATTTCAATGTCTAAGGATAATCCCCTCAAGGAGATTGTTTCAGATGAAATGTCTACATCAATTATTCTGAAAGAGTCTTTTCATTGGGTAGAAGTCCTGAAATAATTATCTTAAAGGACTAATTCATGGCTAAAGGGTATTTTCAAACTCCCCAAAGGGTAATTTTAGAGGGTTAAAAGGAACCTTTGATCTATGAAGGGCACTTTTGTAAGGCTAAGGTTCACTTCAAAGGTCTCAAAGGGTAGTTTCACAAAACCCAAAGGGTATGTGCCTTTAAATTGAAAGGTTGAGTTCTCTCAGACACAATATCCAAAAGAATTTGGCTACATGATAAAATCCCCAAGATAGAAGTCTCGAAGGGTATGTCAAAAAAGAAAAAGGGCATTTGGATATTCCATAAAGGCCTTAAGGTCCTTTTCATAAGATCTAAATGGTATGTGGCCACTTAGAAAAGGGCACACAACTTAAGATAAAGACCTCGTAGGGTAGGTTTTAATGAAACCTGAATGATAGGTTCATGGCAATTGGCCTAAAATACAAAGGCCAAAGGGAACTTTGGTTCATGACATAAGGGGTAGGGAAAAACACCCAAATGGTATATCCCAAAGGATAAAGGGGATAAAATAATAATTTTGAAAGGTAGGTTGCACAAAATATGAAGGGTATGTGTCTTAAAGGATTTGTTTAAAAAGTGGTTAAATAATCAATTTGAAAAGGCCAAAGGGCTAGTTGGGAGGGTTCCTAAGGGTAGGTGGAAAGAAATCAAACGGTCTACTTTGGGGTAAAAGTTTTCCCAAAGGGTCTACTTCACAAAGGCTGAAGGGTAGGTTGGCAAGGAAAAAAGGGCATTTCAAAAGCTCCAAAGGGCAATTTTAAAATGCCAAAGGGTACTTTGGTAATAGTCTAAAAGGTCTACTTCATAGGGCATTTATCCATGATAAAAGTCTCAAAGGATCTACTTTGCAAAGGCCGAAGGGTACTTCCAAAATTCCTGAAGGGTACTCTCATATGGTTAAGGGTCATTCAAAAAATTCTAAAGGATAAGTTGGATAGGGTCAAAGGGATAATCCATCAAGGAATTTTTTCTAGGAAAGTGTATGCAGTCTAACAATCCTTAAGGCAAAGAATCCATAAGCTAAATTATTTTAGGAGAATTATTTCAGACAAAGAGTTTAGAATAATTTATTTGATAAAATAAGGCTTCCTGAACAATAAGCCCCAAAAAAATAGGAATTAAAATTTCTCAAAACATAACATCCAAAAGATAATTTTGCATGAAGGTTGAAATAATTAACCCAAAAACTATGAAACTGATGAATTCATCTACAATACATAAGTTAGTCCCATAAACATAATGTCAATATCATCTTACCAAAAAAGTGAAATGTCTTGAGATTTCCCAAAATTTTCATAAATATATGAAAGATCATATTTAAAAAGAAAAGGTGGGTCCCCATTTTCTTGTGGAAAAGGGGGGGTGTTGGGTACAACACAATCTTTCTTCCTCTCCTTTTTTCATTACATCTTACAATATAAAATCTTTATTAAATAGACAAGGTAATATAACCATTATAATGTGACCTTTTCCAACCACCACATTAATGGGTCCAACCTCTCCAAAGGTCATTTAATATATTTTATTATTTATTTACACGATGATAAACTCATAATAAATAATAAAATATATTATTATTTAACCAATGTAATTTAATGTGTTAAGGGTACATAAATAACACCACTTAACAATTAATTGTTCTAATAGTTAAGAATATAAAAATGAATATGCACAAGGGTGATAAATAGATTTATAACATGCCGATTATTTATGAAACTCAGATAGAACATATACTAAATTTATTATACTGAGATATACTAAAAAATAAGAAACATAACTATGTTAGATATTACAATGATAATGAAAAAATTAGATACTTAGTTGGTTTTTATGCTAATATAGATTTGGATCTAGAACAAATGAGAAGTAAACTAGAATAATATTCTATAACAGTCACCAAATTTTAGATTAAGTGCTTGTGTGGCCTCATACACATGCATCAACTTGGGACAATTGCATTGACACTACTATTTGGATCAGATTTAGGTGTTAATATGAAATACCTATTGAAATTGAATTTGTTCACCTAGGTGCTTCTAGGTTCTATGTTAACTTCACTCTAGTTTATTCAGATCTAGGCCATAGATTATCACTACTTGTCAGAAGATAACACCTTAGTTTTTCATCTTCATCGTGGTTGTATGAAAAATGGGTTAGTGAGGACATAGTGTTGAACTAACTAAAAATACCCTTTTGTCAATGAGTGATACCTACATATACACTACTCTAAAAGGACCTCAGACCGATGTAGTTCTCTATTAATGTGTTGGATTGTGTGTGCAAAAAGGTACAATATGTGGAAAGAAAGTATAATAGTGACCTGATTTATAACTTGGAAAATAGGACTCTTAAAAGGCTCCTTCATTAATTTAGACCTATGTTTGTGTTGTACCTATGACTAACATGGAAATAAGATAAAATGGGGAAGTTTTTCTCACTTGAGTGCTTGATAGAATGTTTTTGGTAAGTTGTCTTGTGAGTAGGTAATAAGTTTCTAAGTGAGTTTAGAGTGAGGATTGGTACTGAATATATACCAATCTTATCGAGATAATATCTCACATTAAATCATTTAGGCCAACCTTTAATATATATTTCATTTATAAATTGGACCACTTTAGGGCACTAGACACTTGGGTTAACATAAGTATTTGACTGGGATGCAAGTGTCTAGATGGTTAGAAAATAGATGTAGGTCTAGAAATTATAAATACTAAATATAATAAGGTTTACAACATTGTGGGAAAGATATAAGGCATGGGTCATTAGAATGATATTGGTTAGACTAAGAGATAGGTAATGAACATAGAGAGATAGAAAATGCAAGACTTTTGGAAGTAATAAAGGTCTAGAATTAAGAGGAACAACCAAGATCTATATTTAAGTGTATAATCCTAACATGATTTCCCCCCTTTACTTTAGTAATGAAATTATTAGTTTAAAGGAGAAGTAATGTGTACTTGGGTGTGTACAATACACCTTACCTTTCTTTGAGTCCAACTTGAGTGATTTGTCGATGGTGGACCTACAACCAAAGGCATGTTAGAGTATATAATAAATGCATATAATATAAAATTTGAAATTATTTAAATTCCTAAAAATTAAAAGAGAGCAAGGTTTAAGAATACACTTCTGTATCAATGCAACCGTATTGCCTTTTAACAATTTCATTTGAAATATGTATTATTATGAATCACTAAAATTGAGATTAAGACAAATATAAATATATAAAGTGCATATGAGAGAGAGAGAGAGAGAGAGAGAGAGAGAGAGAGAGAGAGAGAGAGAGAGAGAGAGAGAGAGAGAGAGAGAGAGAGAGAGAGAGAGAGAAACATGCCCTAACCTTGGATAAAAATTGGATTGTCATTTGGTAATTGAGACTAGCTCAATTGTGCAACCCAATCATACTTATAACTTGGTGAGTGTGAGTAAACTAAGTCGACTCATATTATAAAATTGGTGAGGCTAGATGATACAATCAATTCCAACATATAGACTTGTCAAGATTGAGTGATCAAATCACCTCAACCATACCAAATGCAAACCAACTATTACAATAGATTGGCTCAATACAGTCCATAAAATTCTAACTGGTGGATGATGACAGTCCATATAATTATTTTAAATCTAAAATTGATTTGAATTTTGTAATATTAGGTGTACATCTCATAGTGTATGCACCTTAGATATGTCTCATGTTGAAGCTATGTATAAAAATTGAACCAATGTATAGAATTATGCCACAAATGGGTATCTAAATCATATACCTATGCAATTTGGCCAATCTAAAACTATGTAAGTGTGGATAACATATTTATAAAACATTCCCCCACTATATATATAATATAAAAATTTATATAAGTTTTAATGTTTCTAAAACATGCCCCCACTATAATCTGGAGATGTTAAGTATTGAGTAAGTGTAGAGAACATGTTTTCAAAACTTGCTCCCACTAAATCTACAACTATGAAAATGTGGAATTCATTCCTCTATGACATGACCTCTACCCATTTTGTAAAATACTCTATAGCGGTAATTATAAACTTATGTCCACTAGTAGACACTGGGTTTATCTTTCTAATCAAGTCAAATCCCCATTAGAAAAAAAAAACCATGGTGAAATGATTAGTTACAACTCGTGAGATGATGCATGGTTAAAATTTCTATACTTCTAGCATAGTAAACACATTTTGGCATGTTTAATACATTCATGTTCCATGGTAGGCCAATAATAATCCTGGCACAATAATTTTTATGGCATGTCCCTTCCGTTGAAATGTTCCCCACATTCATTATGGTGCATTTCTAAGAGTATGGTACATGCATCATCATTGTTTAAACATCAAATTAATTGTCCATCAAAACCTTGTTTGAATAAATCATTCCTAATAATAACATAATGAAATGCTTCACATTGTGATTTTATTTTATCATTCTGTATTAATAGGTCTAGTATATAAGTTCTATAGAAGAAATTATATATATCAATGTATCATTCTATGTTTGTATAACTATGAGTAATAGTAAGAATGACTAAGGCATCCATTTTATAAGAATAAATGGAAGGTTACCATAACTGGTATATGGTAAAGTCTATATGGTCATCATTGATATCAAAAAACATCAAGGATGTTGTGTTTGACATTGCATCTACATGGTGATTATATTTACAAGGAATAATATCAATAAGAAATGTGTCAAAAGTTACTTTGAGTTTATCCACCATTTATCTAAATGGCAAAAGATGTTCTTTAGTTTGGTAATGATTGGTAACTTTATTAACATCCAATTTAGAGTCACCAAAAAATTGAATATCTTTGATATGTAATTTTTTTGTTATGGATAATTTGATTATCAAGGTTTCATACTCTATGATATTGTTAGTGAAATAAAAGGATAATTTATAAGATAAAATCATGTATTCATCCTTAGGGTGTAATATATGATACCAAAACTTACCCCTACTCTACATCTAGATCCATAAAAAAACACCATCAATAGATTGGAGGATATATTATATGTTTTAAACTCATCACAGAAAGCTTCAATAAGTGGAAAAGGATCTAGTAAAGGAGTAAAAACTAGTTGGTCAATTACATCTTGACCTTTTATCAACTTCTGGGATACAAATTTTAGATCAAATTTTGTAAGTTACATCACCCATTTTTTAATGTGATTAATTAGGTCTATTTTATACATGAGAAACTTTAATATATCTTCTTTAATTATAACCTGAACCTCATTATTTAGTAGATAATATCATAGTTTTTGGGTAATAAAAATCAAGGATAAACATAAATTTTCTATTGTTTTATATTTTCATTCATAATCAATGAATTGGTGACTTATTTAATAAATTACATGATCTTGGTGATCATCATCATATTGTGTTAATAGGGCCCCAAGGACCTCATGAGTGGCCAATATATAAATAAGTAATGGTCTATCCATAATAGGAGGTGTGAGCACTTGCAAATTTGATAAATATTCTTTGATTCTATCAAAATTATGTTGACACATATCATCTCAAATGAATTTTGTGTCATTTTTTAGCAAATACATGAAAAAAACTATTTTATCAACCATTTGAGCAATGAAGCATCAAATTGTCATGACACAAATTATTATGGTGAAAGCTTTGCATGAATAAGTCTTATATGACTGATGTGTTAATCCTTTTTGTGTTATTTGGATTATTATTTAAAGCTTTATAAAGGCATTGAACATGAAATTATAAAAATCATTAACAATATTAATTATCAATATTTAAATTAAAATATTTAATTTAATATATATTATGGTTTTTTTATAGTCCTTGAATGGACTAGGTTTATATTTAAACCAATTATTGCTAGCATTGGAAATCAAATTTTATAAAGATCAAAATATGGTAAATATTATATCTATTATCATTCTTTTTTTATTATTAACCAAAATATCAATTTAGAAGAAACCCAAATAAGATTTCTATCTTGTGAAAGAAACTTCTAGAAGAATAAGAGTGAGGGGGATGTCATGGCAGCTAGAAGTCTAAATTGCATAGTTGCCATGCCAAGTGTTGGTAGTAGAAGAATGATAGAAATTTGTGATAGCCATTGGAAAGTTTTAGGTGCATGAAAAATCTTCTTAGGGACACCATGTGAAGTTGTTGGGAAACATGTCTTTGCCTATAAAAAAAATCATAACTGTTAGTTACATTTCAAAGAGGAGAATTTGGAAATGAAAGGCTTCTCTCAGGAAGATGTTTATGCACCACGAAATGAAAGAAGATGGGTGGAAGATTTTGGTTGGCAATCTAAGGTAATGATTTCAGGCAAGTTTCCCTCCTCCTAAATAATTTTGCATTTTAGTTTAAATTATATTGTGATAATTTTCAAATTTTCTTATTGAGATATAGGCCTTTATAAGCATGTATAAAAATGCATATGCGAGCCTCTAAATTGATAAGTATCTAGGCTATTTAGGTTATAATTATAGAAATTCCATGCCCTACCTGATAAAAATGAATGGGGGGTGTAGTAAATTAATTATCCTTGATTGGGTTGTTAGTTCATTTTCAATTATATTGATGCCATAGCTTTTTCTTTTGGAAAATGAAAAGTTATAGTATTGAGTGGAAAAACTTGAAGCAAAGTTTTTCAAGCATATTTTATATGCCCTACTGGAATTGGGTTTATATGAGTAATTTTTTTAGTATTAAAACTTGAGTATTATTAGTTTATCATGGTTGGTAGCAGATAGTTTTAAAATATGGAATTTGTTTGCCAAACTATGTGACTGAAATTTGTTTGCCAAATTGTATGGCTGAAATTTGTTTGCTAATTGAATGGCTAAAATTTGTTGCTAAATTGACTAGTTGGAATATGGTGCTAAATTGAATGGTTGAGTTTTTTTTTCCAAATTATGTGGCTGGAATTTGTTTGTTAAATTACCTCAAAGAGGATGCTTATGAACTATTTGACAAAAAGCTTAAACCATTATATCGCTAGAAATTAGTTCATGAAGGATGCTTATGAACTATTTGATGAAATACCTAAACCATTATATGGCTGGAAATTAGTTCATGAAGGATGCTTATAAAATGTTTGATGAAATAATTAAACTATTAGATGGCTAGAAATTAGTTCATAATGGATGCTTATGAACTATTTTATGAAATGCCTAAACCATTATATGGCTAAAAATTAGTTCATAATGGATGCTTATGAATTGTTTGACAAAATCCCTAAATTATTTTATGGATGGAAATTAGTTTATAAGGGATACTTATTAACTATTTGATGAAATATTTAAGTTATTAATAGCTAGTTTAAATTATTGCAATGACTGATTTTATTGTATGTATTTAAAATCTTGAATGGTCAATTATTCACCTTGTATAGGTGAGTATATGTGTTATCCCTTATAGTTGAAGGTGAATTGATTATTAGGGTGTTCTTATTAGTTAATTTTAAAGTAGTTGGGTAATTTAATCAATCTTGTAAAGAGGTTTAATCATTTTGATAATCCTCTTATGGTTAAAAAATTATCCCAGATCAGTCCGAAGAACAACCTTTAGTAAATACTTAAACTTTTATTTTTTGGCAAAAAAACGTTGAAACATATTATTTAAACATATGATAAATATCATAAATAATTAAATTAATCATACCTAACATGAATGACTTTTGGTGACACCATTTTTGGGAGGTAGTTACAAAATAAAACTACATTCGTGGATTTTAACTGGCTGCAAGTTAGCCTCAAAAGAGACTTGGTTTTTATAGTATTCATATCATTTTATCAAAAATAAACTTGTAATATATTCTCTCCACATTTATCTTGGATGAAATACCTTTTTATTTATCTAAATGGGTCATTTTCTATTTTTGGTAAGGTATTCTTTTTAGCCATTTACATTATTTTTTTGTACAAATCAGCTCACATCAACCTAGAAGTTGATGTTTTAAAAATATCTAACTCCATATTTTTTTGTTAGTAATACTTGTTACTTTGAGATTAACCTCACAAGTATTTAAATAAATAATAGAGGTAACCTTCCTCCTTTTGAACATGATATTTAGATCTCATTTTTGGGATGCTTTTGTAGTAGAATTACTCCTTATTTAGTCTATTGATTACAAAGGTGCTTGGAATTGTCTTGATATAACTAAATAAAGTTAAGAGTGTTTTGATATTTTATTTTTGGAATGATTTTGGTTGGTAAGAATAAATTTTTTAAATAACATTTACCTCATTAGGATTCTTATAATATAAGAGTTGGAATGAAAGAATCAAGCAGTGATTATCACTTTTGTGAATAATATGTCATTTACTTATACATTTGTAGAATGGTATCCTTTTATGTGGATACTTCTGGTAAAAAGTGTTCACTACTAGTTGCATCTAAATTTAGTAAATAAATGGTATATAAAGATTGTATTTTGTTATATGCTGAGTGTGTAAGTAAGGATTCAACTGTCATAAATCTATTTATTAATTATTCTTATAAATAATTTTGTTGTTATAAACTTGATATATGTTTAATGATTCACAAAATATGAATTGTCACATTACAGTTTAAAGTTTTATGAAAAACTATTTATTATGAGGAAGGTGACTTGCTCAACATTGTGTTGACCTTTTTTGTTAATATTCTCAGTGTAGGCTTAATGAAAAAATAAATTATAAGAGATCAAAAGAGTATGATTCCTAATTGCTTAATGTTGTTTAAAAAGTATGTATAGATTGCTCTTTTATTCATTAATATCTTTTGGGAACTCATTGGAGAGGCAAAGTGTGGAACCATTCCAATATATTTATGTTCTTACATTCAAATTATGTGCTATGGGTTGTATTGTGGTTGCCTTGTTCAATGAACTTCACTCATATAAAGTGTATTTGTATAAGAGGTTCATTTAAATTATAAAGGTATCATTTGAGTACTATTCCTTGTTATAAGGAAGGAATATTTTTAGACATGTAAAATTATATGTATCTCAAAATAATATGAAAGTGGGAATATATAATAATCTCTTTATATTTACCATAATTTATGGTGATTTCCCATCTCTTTTAGTCTTATTGTGGTAAAGGCTATGAGGTCCTTTTTGTGATAACTTACATATTATGTAAGTGTGACTTAAGGAATGGTTTCCTATTGTTAAATTGGTGGCTTTATCAAGTTGTATCATTCTCCTATTTTTTATAAGAGACATGTTGTCTCAAATCTATTTTATAGGTTCACTTATCTCAATAAAAAAAGGTTACCTATTAATCCTAAATGCATTAATAAGTGAAGGATGACTAAATATGATTTGAGAGAATTATTTCAACCTTATAGAGATTATGCTTCACCACTCTAATGAAGGCATCAAGTCTTATAACCTTTACATAGGGCTCAAATACACTTTTGAGAGACTTTGTGTGCTTAATATGTTTAATAATCTTGTAGATTGATTCATGATCTATGATAGCCAAATTGCCTTATTTTTCTCTTAAGTTTTTGGGGCAGCTTGGTAGAATGATCTTGATAGTATTCCATAAGGGATTGTATTCATTATTTGTTCAACATTCTCATTATTTGTTAACTATGGATCTTGGTAACCAAAGTATGTGCTTAAGTCGAGTTTCCATTCAAGCACACCATTGGAATCTATGTAATGCAAGATCAAACTAGGAAAGAACACTTGTTTTTTTTTTAAAAACTTATGGGTAATGTGGATTCATTTCATAGATGGCCTAAATTCTACCTTTTAAACATTATAACTATTTTAGATTGGTTAGTGGTGGCATTTCAACAATATAATTTACCTTTTTTGGGTCAACCTTGATGCCTCACTGAGAAATAATGTACCAAAGGAGCTTTCCTATAGATACTCCAAAAAGGATTTAATCAAACATTGAATTTCTACAACCATTAAAATATTTGGTGCAAATTAGTATCATGGTCTCAATGATATTTATATTTTTTAAGTAATCATCAATATAATCCTCAATAGTTTTTTGAATAAAATAATGAAATATATGAGTCATGGCCCTTTGATATGTTGCTCCTACATTTTTGAGTCTAAAATACATTATTGTATAACAAAATGTGCCCCGTGGAGTAGTAAATGTTGTCTTTTCTTGATCTACAGGGTTAATTTTGATTTGATTATATCTAGCAAACCCATCCATAAATGAAAATATCTCATATTTAGCCATAGAATCAATAATCATGTCGATATTAGGTAACGTAAAATCATCTTTCAAATAATCCTTGTTCAAATAATGATAATTAGTGTAACATTAAATGTCACCATTAGGTTTTTTAATAGGTATAATATTAGACACCCAATTAAAATGCGCAATAGATCTTATAAAACTTGTGTCTAAGAGTTTTTAAATTTTATCTTTTATCAAAAATGCCACTTCAAGATGCATCTTATGAATATTTTATCTAATAGGTTTTGTATTTGGGTATAATCATATATTATGTATTACCACCTATGGGTCAACCCCAGGCATATCTTAGTAAGGCCAAACAAAGAGTTTGGTAAAATCTTGAAAGCTCTGTTGATAGGATTTTTCTTCATCATGCTACATCATTATATCAAGTAAGACCACTCGAGGATCTTTATTTGTTCCATATTTTAGAAAAGTATATCTCTCTAGGATAAATGGTGTAATAGGAATAGTATTGTCATGTTGAACCTATGTATCATTCTTCTCACCAAAATAAGTATGAGTAGAGGTGACATGAGGAAACCTATTCTTATAATAGAAGGAAGGGACATCCTTATATGCCCCTAAGTACTCTAGTATTAACTCATCATTTGAAAACTCATCCAATGTCAAAATTTTTGGGGAGGCATTCTCATCAATTTGATAAGAATTAACCAATTTGAGTGAAATTATATAAGCATGCATGCATTCTAATTTGGCTTTTTGGAAACAAGGTGTGGTACAAGTAAATTATGTTTTATTTATAGATATTTTTGAAAAACTTGAGCCTTGTTGATACATTATTTTTAGGATAAATACGTTGAGTTATACCTTGCTTATTTTTCCTAACCCATGTCCTTTTTACCCATATTTTAACAAATATAAAGAACCAAAATGAGGATTATGTTGATGATAAAAAATGTCACATCAATAAATTAACCCTTTCACCTATTATGAAGGTTAAGGTGGCATCGTACTAGTCTAATTATAAGGGTCTAAAAAATAAAATTTATTCCAAAGATGCACAAAAAAGATTTTTTAAAATGATATAGGAAATAAAGAGCAAGTTAAATAGTGTACAATGCTCAATTAATATTCAAAAATCAAATATTACTTGAATATCAAATAAAAGAATTAGATTACAGCTATGTAATCTAACCTAGCCTACAAAAAATATAGACTTTTAAAAAGAAGATCTTTGATCCTTTATAATTTTGTTTTAATTAAATTGTTTAAATTATTGATATCTTTTTAGACTCAAAATATATCCAAAAAAAATAAACTAAAATAATTAAAATATAAATAAAAGAACTAAAAATGAAAATTAAAAAGTGAGACATAAATAAAAACTAACATAACTTAAGAACTCAACAAGTTGCTTCTAAAAGAAAGAAATAATCTCTAAACTACAACAAATTATCAAGTAACAACTTAAATAAAATAATAAACAATTAAAATAATACACTCTAATATAATCACAATTGATAATAAAATCCAAGTATGTAATAAAAAACTAATATATAATGCACAGAAATTTAATTATAAAACTAAGTAAATTTACATACATACATATATAGCAGTATTATCTCTAATTTATAGCCTAATTATGCTATATAATAAATTAAAATATTTGAATTAAACATTTAATCTCAAGACTTGATCAAACAAATAAATAATTAAAATAAAGATAATTAATTATAAAAGACTTAACAAATAATAAAATTTAAACTAAAGGTAAAATTATAAATAAAGTTAAATAAAGAATAATATTGAAATGAAATACCAAAAACTAAATAAAAAGGACTAAAATGAATAAATGAAAGAAAAGAGATTAGGATTCTATTCTAATCCAAAAGAAATGAATTTAACCTAAAACAATGTTAAATTTAATAAAGAAAGATAAAAGTGAATGAAATTTTAAAATAAGAGACATCTTAGCATAAAATTTCAAAAAAATTATTTGAGAAACAATTTTTCAATATAAATAGTCTTCAAAAATAAATTATTTACAACTGAGAGATCAACAAATGTTGCACAAAGTGAGGTATTCACCATTGTTCAGGTCAAACATATGTGATCATATGATTGCATAGTTGCAATCATTAGAAGATATTCGACCTGATAGACTTCAAATAATTAGTTTATAAACCAAATAAAAAATGTGGATATACCTGCGCTAAATAAGTAGGTTACTTAAGCATCAGAGGATGTATTTTTTGATCTATATACAAATAACTATTTAATCTTAGAGATTATTTGCATAGAGAGAGAAGTAAGATGAAACTTGAATAACTTTAGATCTCTTCAATACATGTTATGTTACTCCCTTTGTGTTGTGACTTTGATCTGTTTATAAAGTTATCTTTTAGATATAGTTACAAAATAAATTATAACTAACTTGTTAGTTAGTTATTGTTAACTTTAATTAACTTTTAAAACTCAATTAGTCAACTGACAACTTAAATTTTTAAAATTTAGACTTAATGAAGTCTAAAAGATCAAATCAATTAAATAATAGACTAATAACAACTCTAATGGGTGGGGTTCCAAGACTCATAATAATACAATAAAAATAAGCATTTAATTATACATGACATTCATAATAACTACTAACTATTAAATAAAATTAAATACTTAAAATATTAAATACCATAATCATTTCCATAAAATCAAATATTCCATTCTGTAGAAAAATAATAACATATCTATCACAATTGTTAAAATTATATGAAATTACTCAAAGTATCAATATATCACAACAAGTCTATGGAAATTTAAAAATAAAATATTCAACATAAAAAAAAATTTATTTTGAATCTGAACTAGAAATTAGGTCAATAAATGGGGCTTTCTTATTAGTCTAGTATTCAGTGTACTCCATTGGTGCAATGAGAAGTTTCACCAATTTTATGCCCTCATAATCATCAACTTTTAACTTTACTTTTTCTAATTTCTTAGTCACTAAAGGATGGGATATAGGGCTGCTAGAAAATTTCCTACTTGATGAAGTAGGTCTTTCAAGTTCAGGAGAAGGCATTCTAGTATTAAGTAGTACAAGTGAATGAGTATATAAGTTGGAAGTGGATTTAAACATATTTTATGTTAGATCAGGTATTATATCATTATATGGATTAGGTTTAGGAAATAAATAATTATGTGGAATATGTTGAAAAATAGTGTGCATATGATGAGAAGACTCACTAGGAGTACCTTATTCATGATAACAATATCTTTCATAAGCTCTTATAAAATCTCTATTACCAAGAAAGGATAAATAATTAGTTGGCAATGAATCCAAGTACATTCCAAAATGTGGGATCAGAAGCTTTAAAATTGATTGATACATGTGTTCTATGATTAAATGGCCAAGGAAATGTGTTATCATCGCTAATTTCACAAAAATATTGACCTCGAGAACTATCTTGAGATGGAGTGCCCTCACTATGTTGATCATCATCCTAACCCCATGCATTTATACCATAATTATTTGAATTTAGAATCCAACCTGATATCTTTACCAAATAAACTAAAATAAGCTTTCCAAATGAATTTACACATCAAACACTTGTTATATATAAAATCTCTATTATCAAATAATAATCCCATAATATTTGTATCAAAATGGTCAAAATTATAACAATCTATCAACTTTCAACCATATAATTTTCTAAATCTGTAAATTGTTAAAACTTCAGCAGGTCGCACCTCAAAATCACCAAAACTTATAGCAATAAAAATAATAATTAAGCTTAATAATTTCTATTTTTGATTAAAAACTGAAAGTACCATGTAAAAAAAAGACATCTATAATATTTATCATGCAAAGAAACAAGTTTAGTAAATAAATATCATCTATCAAAATCTTTTAAAATATATAATTTATGAGAAAATTTTGACAACATATACAGTCTTGAAGTCACCTTACCCAATTATATCTTGAAGCTAAACTCAAAAACATATCAAATAACTAAATACCATAAAAAAATCCATTTATCTTAAAATATAATCAATAAAACTTTCAAAATAAATTTTGAATTTGTTAAAACTATACACCACAACTTGACAAAATAACTTTTTCATTACTCTTAATCATATTGTAGCCTTTTATATTAACATCAAAATATCATTCAAAACTATGTCATCACTATTTACCATAGAATCAAATAAATTAATTACACAAATACTTATAAAATAATCATTGAATAAAATGTCAAATTCATCATTATTTATGCACAAATAATGACTATTACAAATCATACAAATATTAAATATTTTTTGATTTTTCTAAAATTCTATATGCATGCAAAACTTTATCATATATGCATAGATAAGAACTATGATATTTTATTCAAACCAAAATGCATGCAAGACCAACAAGAAATTATTTTAAATATCCATTTGAAATTAGTGGTATTCTTAAAACTAGACAAGAATCGATCACAAGATGATAAGTTAAGCTATGTTTTGATAATTTTTTTTTTTTGAAACATATATGCAGATGAAGTCACAATATCAAAACCAATTCATGCATATGACAAATAAAAAGAGCCAATTGTATGCATGAAACCTTATAACTTTGGAATAATCTTTTGTTCATGAATAAGGCTATTAATAAATTTCCTAGAAAAAATACTATTTAATCTATCAACTAAATGAACCATGTAAAATTATTTTCAACTCAACCATAATATTTTTCAAGTAGAGATTACATGCATTATAGAACCAGAAGATTTATTCAAAAAAATATTCAATATTAAAATCTTCTTCAAAAAATAAAATACTGAATAATCTAGGTTAAACCATGTTATATCAATTTAATTTGAAGCTGTTTCCAAATGATCAAACTATTCTATATGTTTCAAATAAACAAGACCAGAGTGCATGTAACTTATTTTGAACTTAATGAACCATTTATTCCAAATTTAACTCAGATTTCCAATAATGAAAACCAAAATGTAAATCCATTTAGAAGAACAAAAAAATTTGAATGATGCATTTTCAATTTTTTTTTGAATCAAGAAAACAACTGAAGCATACCTTGTTTAAGTTTGAAAGAAATATTTTCAAATATCATTGTATTCTCCTCAACCCATTGATAATATTTTCCATCAAGGCTTTGATTTTAAAAAAATCTTGACATAAATGAGACCATAACTAATAAATTTTCCACTTAAATATTTTCATAACTAATAATTACTTGTCCAGGATGATGTGTATAGGTCACATTAGATTTTACCACTTTGCCAACTTGTCAACCATTCCCATCAAACTTAGCAACTTACGAAATGACTTAGCGGTTTAATTTTCTTAATCACCAAATCAATCACCAATCCCATAGACCAAGGCAAGTACCCTGAATTAAATGTAAACAAATTGCTAAATATTTCAACTCAAATGTAGAATTTATCATATATTTATTTTAGTTAACAAATCTATGGCGAATCACCATTTTACAACTTTTACCCATCTCAAATCATTTTTAAATAAATATGATGACCACTACATCGATTAACTTAGGTCTTTATTCACATGATAACTTAGACAATATCACCATATTTGAATTGAACTCATATCTAGTATATGGGTTATAGCTTAGATAACATCCATATTCCCACCTAGAAATAAATCACATACATTACTTAGGAAAAATCTCTAAGACCTAGGAAATGTTTATAACTTAGGTTATAAATCCTTAGGTTTTAGGTTTTTAAACTATTCAAAAGTATTATAACTTATGTGATAGGAGTCACATTGATTCAAACATATATGCACTAACAACACAAATTTCTATCAATACTATAAAAATTATTTTGAAAACCTATTAGAACAATTTAATATGAAATTCCCAACAATATGTGCTTTGTATTTGAAGACATTTGATAATAAAGAACTTTGAATGTGTGAACTTGCACAAACAATGTTTGAAAATGTATCTAACTTGTTTTCACAACTTTAAATATGACCACTATTGTAACATAGGATGATAAAAATAAATCTATTCAATTCAACACTAATCATGTATATATCAAACATAAAAAAAAACACTACTTATTATTAATCTCTCTATATAATTTAAGTTGTCTATGCACAACTTTAGAGATTAATATTAAAAATTAAAGAGTCCTGAACAAACTTAAGCATTTGAAACCATTTAATTAACATTAAAGATAAATTTTTTATTCAAATATAATAATTAAATGTCTACCAATTATATAAAAATATATATTTTATTGAATTCAAATGAGTTGACCCCCATCACAATTTTAGACTTCATGACACTAGGTCATCTATATGATAGAATCAAAAACATGATAAGACTTTCAGAAAAGGGAGGGGGTGATCAAAATAGGTTTAACATTGGTGACCTTGCTAACCAGTTTTACTTGTAAAATTAGATTACAATTATAAATTACCTTTTAAAAATATGTTAACTTAAGAGTGCCATCTAGGTTTAATTATTTCTCAAGTAGATATGCAAGAACCCCTTAAAAATAAATAAATCTTGCTAAGGGATGAATTGTTTGGCTAGTGTGGCATGAAGAAAGGTATCAATTAAATAGATAGATTTGAGATGAATAAATAGCCAATATAAAGTCTTGAATACAGATTCTAAATATTTAATAATGCTTCTAACATAGGTGTATTCAGTTCATATTTTATTTATAAAGAAAAATCTTTAGATTAATCATGCAAAAATATCTAAAATAATTGAAAACTTATAGTGATATGGCAATTCTCATAGTACTTTATCTTTATAATGATGATTTTTTTACTTATTGTAACAAATGTTGATACACCAAATAAGAAAACAAAGAAATAATAGCCAAACCAAAATAAAACACAAAAAATAAAAATAAAATAAGACAAAATGAATGAAATTAGTTATGGAAAAACTTTAAATTATGTCCATTAACTGAATAATGCAACCAATTTTCATCCAAATCCTGTAAGTGAAATGCATTTTTTTTAATAAAAAAAGTTATTTTGTAAGGACCAAACCAAATAAAATCAAACTTATTATGTTTTCCTACATCTTCATGTAATTTATCTTAATAAAAAACAAGATCACCAACTTTAAAACATTTACTAGAAACATATTTGTCAAAGATTATTTATTTATTTATTTACTAGCCTTTTCTAACTTTTGTAAAGCAGTAGCTTTGGTTTCATCTAAGGTTAAAAATCATTAAATATTTATCCTATCAATTTTTTATCTTCTAATAAGTATTGTAAATTAGTATGAGTAGAATAAATTTGAATTTTGATAGGTAATGTAACTTCAAATCTATAAGCTAACATAAAGGGAAAGTAATCAGTAGTTGTTTTAACACTTCAAAAATATTTATATGCCAATTTATTTTGTTCTCATAAACTACTTTTTTCATATTATAAATCAAATTTTTATTCGTATATTCAGCTTTCGCATTATCTTGAGGATAATACTTTGAAGAATGACTCAAAATAATAGAATAACATCATAAAAATTATAAATATTCATTTGAAATAAATTGAGAACTATTATCAGAGATAATTTCATAGGGGACACTGAGTCTAGAGAATATATTTTTTTTAAAAAGAAATGACTTTAGTTGTAATTGAAATTTTTAATGCTTTAGCTTCAGGTCATTTCATAAACTAATCAATAATAGTCAAAATATATCTATGGCCAATTGAAGGAGAATGAATATTTGATATAAAATAAATTCCCTAATTGGTGAAGGGTTCCTTAGGAATGATAACATTTAAAGGTATTATTAGTAACCTATCTCTACCAATAAATAATTGACAATACATGTATATACGAACTAGCTTATAACTATCTTGAAATATTGTAGGCAAATAATAACCTGCATGCATAATATTATATGTAGTATTTTTTACTACATAATTACCACCATAACTATCTTTATGACATCCTCTAAGTACTTTTTGAGTTTGGTCCTGAGTTAATCATCTTAATGTAACACCATATTTGTTTATATAAAATAGAAAGTTTTCTAATAAATAGAATTTCAAAGCTTTAAATATTAAATATCACCTTTTCCTTTTATCTAAATTATTTGGACATGTCTGATTTTGAAAATAATAAACTAAATCATGATACCAGTCATATTTATCGAACAAGCAATCCTAATCATTCATCTCGTGATTAAATTTGAATTTTTTATAGAAATCAACAACTTTCATTGACTAAAAATGAGGCTTAGCACATAAAGAATTGTCAATAGATAAAACTAAAATATTTATATTAGAAGTAGTATTTTTAACCATTTTTTTTTAATCATTATCTTTAATAGTCTTAGATGTTTTGAATTCAAGATCAAATTCTTAAATCCTCAAAATTCACTTTGGTAGTATTCCTTGGATAGTTGGATGTTTTAATAGATAAGAAAGGACATGTACATTATACCTTACAATCACCTTATTTTCCATCAACAGATAATGAAATTTGATCAAAAAAATTAATGTAAAAATATAAATTTCAATAAATGGGTACCTAGTTTCTATATTTCTTAGGACTTAACTCATGTAGCCAATAGTATTTTCATCATTATGAATAATTACAATACCTACGACTTTATCATTCGTGTGTACATAAACAATAAAATATTTATTCAAATCAGGTTTTACAATAATATTTGCACTTGTAATAGCATTCTTGATATTATTAAAATTATATTCTACCCTTGAATCTCATACATATGATTGGTTTTTCTTTAACATAATTTGTAATAGATTAGATTTATCAACAAAATCTGATATAAATTTATGAACAAAATTAATTTTTCTAAATAAATATCTAAGACCAGATTGGTATTTAGTAGGTGGTAATTATTTAATTGTTTTTATACATTTAGGATTAATAGACATAATATTTTTTAAAATTATATGTCCTAATAATTTACCTTTAATAATACCAAAGATAGATCTCTTAAGATTAAGATAAATATCATATTTCTTGTATCTTGTGAAAACTTCATGAAGATGATCTATATGTTTTTCTCTTTTTTGAATGAGAAATCAGATCATCTAAGTAGACTTGAATGACTATGTTAATTAAGTCATCAAAATCCACATGCATAGCTCTTTGAAAAATGACACCTACATTCGTGAGACCAAAAGATATCCTGTTAAAAACAAATGTCCTTCAATGAGTAATAAATATTGTCTTGTGATTATCATTTGGATTAAAAAATATTTGATTACAACTAAGAAATCCATCAATTAAAGACGTCATTTCTGATCTTGCAACATGTTACAAGATTTGATCAATGTTAGGAAAAGGAAAATTTTCTTTTACACTAACCTTATTTAAATTTATAAAATCTACACATAACCTAATGCCACCCACTTAGAATATTTTAGAGGATAAATAACACCATCATCAAATATTTTATCAAGTTATTTTTTGATGGTGTTTTCTAATAAAAGGCTTATTCTTCTTATCTTTTGTCTAACATGTTTTATGCCAGGTTTTATAAAACATTAAAAATATTGTATTTCACTATGTATCATAACCTTTAAGGTCTTTATAAGGCCAAATGAAAATATCAATAAATTTCTTAAAAGAGTTTAATAAACTTAACCTTTTCATGAGATGTATATTGTGATCTCAAATATACAAATTTATGATCCTCTTTAGCACCAATATTAATAGGAATAATTTCACCAATTATTCTCTTAAAAGGCTCTTTAATTCATGAAAAACTAGGCTGATCATTTAGAGTGAATATTGATTCTAGACTAATTAAACCAATAGGTAATTTATTAATACTTATCTGTAAATAATCACCATTCAAATCAACAACTTTATGTCTAAAAACCTTAAAAAATGAAAAGTCAATAGTTGGCTCACTTTTACTGAGAGTAGGATTAGAAGGAAAAAAACAATCTTATTGGAATGAACATTAAACTCTCTAAATATATAAGTAATAATAAAGGCTTCAAAATTTTCAAGCAAAGCCCAAACCTTTTAAGTGTATCTATGTAGATTAGTTTGATTAATTTTATAAACTTTTCTAACTTGTATAATAACTAGATATGAATCTTCAAAGACTTCTAACTATTTAATGTTAAATTCAATTGTATTTTCTAAACCTAAACACAAAGATTCAAATTTTATCATGTTATTAATATTATCAAATAATAATTTATAAGCAGAAAAAAATGTTGAGATTAACACACCACATTTTCCTAAAAATGGGGATCCTATGGATATTTGAGTAATTCACCCTAGGATATACCTTACCATTAAATTAAATCCACATGACTAAAAACCATTTATATGACTTAAAAAGTTTAAAAGTCAAATTGGTCCATGACAAAAATTAATGGGTACCTTTTAAAATGTTTCATTAATGTCTAGTTCATTGGTTTTCTAATGATCTAATTTTTTTAAAAGTGCTCTTATAAGGGGTTACAATTTGAAGGTCTAAGGTATGATCCTTAAAACTCGATTAAAATTATTTGATTAAGTTTTATAAATCATGGTATTACTTTGGCTATGTCTAAAATCATAATTCAATACTAGGATGTACCTTGATTTTAAGTTTTAGATTAGGGTCCAAGTTGGATTTCATACTCAGAGTTTACAAATTTTGGCTTGTCCCTTTTCTTTTATCAAACAATTTGTTAACTTTTGCATTCTTTTATTTATATATAAACCCAATGCCAACTCAACCTCAAATGACATGTGATAGTATCACATGTATTGGTCACTCGATCATATAAATTTTGAGGCTTCATCATGTATATTTTAGCTTTTGAAAGTAGTTGTGACCTAATGACCCAATCAGGGCATGTCACTTGGCACTTAGTCATAGCATTTTAATTTCTAATGGAAGCCAACCATTTGGTACTTAGTTACAACATTGAAAGGACACTAATATTTTCTCAATTCTCATAACCCAATGACCCAATGGGAATGTACCACTTATCATTCAATCATTGCATTTTAGCCTATAAAGGAGTTATAACCCAATTAGAGCATGCCACATGGCATCCAATCACAATGTTTAGAGATCTCAATCACCTTGTAAAAGTACCATGAAAAATAAACCCAATCACATCATTCCACTTGGTAGAAAATCACATAATCCAATTGAATAACCTAATATTCAAAATAAAAGGCAAAAGTGCATGAAAAGGTGCCAAGTGTCAAACACGTGTCAAGTATGACACCTAGGTGGTGCATAGTTATTTGTAAAGTGTTGCTTTTTGGTGTGAATTAAGCTAATGGGGCTCATTTTGGTGGTTATAAATCCAAGTCACTTCATGAAAAAAAGTCAAGCCTATTGTGAAAGGCCACATGGACAAGTCAAAACCAGTGATTGGCTAATTTTTTAAACTGGATTTTAAAAGTCGTTAAAACTGAAGAGCCACCCGAGCTTTAAATCAAAGTAAGTTAGAGATACTTGTCATTTATGACTCATATATTTTAGTTCAAATTCTAAAATTTAGAGTTTAAATCTTGTTGTCTCAAGGCATGACATTCACTTTTAGTTGTTATTTGTTAAGAATTCTAAAGTATTTTGTGATTATTACTAAGTATTTATGTGCATTCACTCACCATTAAAGCAATCCACACAAGCTCATTAATTAGAAAATTTGGAATCATGGATGAAGCTAAAACATCTGGAACCAACAAGTAGGAACTAGTTTTATTCCACTATTCATATGGAATGAACATCATCTTTTGAGACACCAATTTCAATTTTATTGCATTGGCCACTAAAGACAAGCATTATAGTGATCTATTCTACCATGTATAAATTACTATAGATAGAGACAGTGATGATTAATAAGGATCCAATGATGTAGAATATAGGTTAGGAATCTTGGCACTCAAATCAATGGGATTACACAAGGATGCATCCAATCTAAAGGTACTCCCCTACATAGACTTTGTCTACCAAATGTTTCTCCAATCTAGGTGTGTTAACAATATGATTAAGTATTTTAATTTGGGTAATGACATTTCTATCATAGCTAAACTATCCTTTCAGGATTACTATGATCTTCCTAGACTAGAGATTGTTTACAATTAGGAAACTATCACCCAATGGTTTAAAACACATAACATTAGAGAAGTTTTAAGAGAATGAGTAGAGAATAAAGGGAGGTTTATATGCAAATATAAGATCATCCAAATCCTCATCACCCAATTTAATAAAGGAGTGAGGATAGAGATGGATATGATGAATAGGCTACATGGGGATGAGGACATAAACCATGTAGATGAGAAGTTGGTTCCAATTTTATCAATGATAATAGATGATGCTAAGACTCCCTCTTTGGTAGAAATCATATCTTACAACTTGGTGGTACAAATTAGGAAATTCATGGCCAACCAAGGGGATAATTTTTATATGATATCCTACCTGGTGGATTCCATCTGTGCTACCCAAAAGTTCCCCTGATTCACTAATTAAGATCCAAAACTGAAGTAGACCATCCTGCATACCTTCTCAAAGGTAAGAATCTACAAATACAAATAGGAAATGATGGAAATAATTGATCACTTCTATCTGATAATATATAGGTCCATCTATGAGAGGTCTATGCCTAGGTTATTAAAATAAATTAGAACCACCTAAAGCACCTTGGGATCCTACTAATACTATCCAGATTGTAAAGTGATAAGGATAGTAGGAATTAAGACAACCCCCTTTAGGTTGCCTACCATAATACTAGACAAGTTGGTTAAATAATGAATTAACTTTTAGCTACGCATAGGGGTGGATAGATTGTGAAAGAATAAGAAAAGGGAACTGGTTCATCCTTAGCTATCCAACATTTTCCAATTTAGAATTGAAAATTGGAACCTAATCATTGCTACCACAAAACAAAGGCTCACATTTGATTTATAAGGAAATACCAATAGGGAATGGGAACATAAACATTTAATTTCAAACATTGCATCAAACACAAGGCAATTCTAAGAATCACATACTATCATTAGTATGAAGATGAAGACAAGTGCTACATCAATGTAGCTAATGACATAAAAATGAAGTATAGGTTGAAAGCTATCATTATCCCATAGGTCAAGGGGAGGTTGGAAGATATAGGTCGTTATCAAGTTTTTGAACATGAGGATACTCAGGCAAGAGCATCCACATATACATTCCATATTTCTAGTGTTGAGGAGGAAAGGCCAATCGACCTCCAACTTAGTTAGAGGATATTGCAGGCATTATCTCCTACTTTATATAATGGAGGAGATGACATTGAAAAGTGTACTAAGTAGGCTTCTATCTCAAGAACAACATTTAACATCCCATTCTAGGTATAAAGTATTATCTTAGTGTAGGGAAGACCTATTATCACTTAGATTTTAACCCTTTGAGGAAATGACAAAGCTCTCTTCATCTAAGTGGCACAATGGAAAAACCTCTAGGATTATGGGTAGCCTAAGGATGAGGTGAATATCTAGATATGACTAGCTCCCTTGATGTACCACTTTGGATCATAACTACACCTATCTTTGGGGGGTGAAAAGGGAGATAGATAACTAAAAGCAAACTAACCTAAAGGATATGATACACCAAATATATTTATGACTTCCAACTACCTACATATTATACATGAAATCAAGGGACAAACTTAACATACACTCCTTCAATTTGCATCTTCTCACATCAATGTTACATTGTGAGGTTTGTTGGTCCCCAAAAGTGTCAGTCATTTTTGGAACAACATATGAGCTATTCTTGGAATGCAGGGCCAACATTCCTCTCTTCCCCTTCTCAAAATTTATTCGAGGGCTTTCAAATTCCTCATTTTTTCAAAGCTTTTCCAGCAAAGGGATTAGTAGGTTCAAAGGTTCAACGTCTTCAACAGAAGCTAGGCACATTTGACAAAGTTCAAAGTTCAACCATTCTAAAGGTTTTGCAGCCCCGAGCATTTAATGAGTCTCAAAAGCTTGAACCGTTGAACCGTTGAACCTTGAACCATTTTGGTTCATCAGTTTAATAGGTTCAATGTTCAATCGGTTCAATGTGCTGGGTTTAAAGGTTCAAAGATGGCCTCAGTTATGAAGAGAAATGCATGCAACAGAAAGAGTCAAGCGAATACTACCAAGTGTTGCCAGTCGAGCCATTATGCTTTATTCCTAAGAAGTAGTAGAAGCTGCCACATGTCAACATCTACATTTCCTTCCTTCCATTCCACTGTATTGAGTAAAGACCATGGTGGGCCCAGGGGTGAGTGACTAAATGAAGCTGAGGCTGCCACGTGTCTATATCCGTGTGACTGTTACAGGATCTCTTTTGATAAAGCTTCTACCAGAACTCCATGGAGGGTAATAAGTGGCAACCATAAAAGGTTTTACTTTGTTTTCCTAAGAGCAGTGGACCGTGCCATGTGTCCCATGCAGAGAGCGGTGGAGGTCGACAAGTGTCATTATTTTCTTGAGCCTGATCGAGCCCCAAACATTTTTGTGATGTTGCAAAGGCCTGAGAAGGCAGATGATGCCACATGTCCCTAGTAAGATTCAATGGAAGATGCCACATATCACTTGTTTGAAGTGGTGGAAGGTGCCACATGTCAAAGAACAGAGCACCTCACAAAGCAAAGGCATGCATGAAGCCAAGGAAAGGATTTCCTTCAGATAAATTGTCTGAAGGAATTCCTTCAGACATTTGTTTGAAGGAAATAAAGGACCAACAGGCCCATGGGCATCAAACTTGGAGCGATTGGCTAGCCATTAACCTTCAATAGAAGAAAGACACGTGAATGCCAAATTGACTGCATTTAAGTGTCTGTTGATTCTAGTAGACTCAAAGTGCAGACTCGAATGCATTCAAAAAGCCTAAGGCTAGACCCAAGAGGAGGAAGAGACAAAGAGGGAAAATTATTAGGAGTTATTTCTAGTGGGTGAAATAGTTTGCCAGGTAGATATTTGGGGCCTGCCAACATTGAAAGTGCAGCCTGTTTGTCTCCTTTAAGATAAAGGTAGAATAAATAGTTACACATCTAGGTAGGTGATGGAATGAGAGATTCAGACTCGAGAGGAGGCACTAGAGATGAATCGATGCATCACAGTTAAGGCAGCTGCCCTACTCCAGTGTGGCCCTTCCTGACAAGACCAAGAATGCGTCTAAGGCATTGAATGCACTGAATGGGTCACTTTATGGGACAAAGTGCCAAGACTACCTCAAGCCTCTAAATAATGTAATCTCTTGTACCATTTAAAGGAGATCTTCCCCTTACTAGAAGTAAAACTCTGCTCGAATTGAAAGGCATTATTGAGACTTTGAGCTCAAATTGTAATTCATATTTCTTTGATTAAATGAGAAAGCAAGTTACTTGCAGACTTTGTGCTGTTATAGCTTGTGATACTTTAGGAGATTGTTCTTATGTCTATCTTTTGAAAGCATTCTTATTTATTTGATTTAATAAGTAAGACTAGTGGAGGTGATAAGGAAGGTGTCTTGAAGCCAACTACTTTCAGACTTTGTGCTGTCATAGTTGTCTTTAGTGTGTGTTTATTTTTTGTTTCTGTGTAAAGGAACTTGGAATGACTTTGTGCCCCCATTGTTCTTCATATTTCACTCTTGGGTAGTCAAGGTGGAGACTTTGTGCTACATTTCAGGCTGCTGGTTACTCTGCACCTTTGGTTACCAGTTACTTACCACAAAGATTCCTGTTTTTTGCAAGAACAAGCACTTCTAAAAGAAGAGAAGTGCCTTCTATCATTTCATCTAGATTTCTACTATCCAGGAAGGGATTTGGCTCTTGGATAAATGTTACTTCTGAAAGAAGAGAAGTATCTTCACCAATAACCCAGGATTTCTCCTCTGTTTGTTAGCATCATCTCTGAAAAAAGAGCGATGGATGGTTTATCCCACCCCTGTGTCTTACTTTCTACTTATATATATAGTATATAGCCTCTGTATATTTAATAGGGAACCTCCCCTTGATTAGAGGAGAGATTTTTCCCCTTTGGATGTGGTAAACCTACAACATTGGACAACCAATCTCCCTATGCTGTGGTGATAGGAACTATTTTGGTCACCAGTTAGCTGGTTGACAAAATATTCACCCAACAAGGTTATGGATAAATGTGCAAAGATAAGAAGATTAGAAAATAGGCTTTGAATGGTAGTAATTAAAATACTAACTCACTCAATCCTTGAAATTTCCTAAAACACTTCACATGCCTTGTTAGAAGAAGCTTTCCAACTACAAATAGGATGCAAGAATGAGATAACATGCTAAGGAATCCATAGTATTCACTAAACAAGATCCAAAATTCAATTAAAACAATAATAAAAATAATGAAGAGATAAAAAATTAGTATTCTTATTGATCAAATGGTATGCAAAGGAGTAGGGCTTCACCATACTCAAGTGGAGCATGAGTTACAATAGCTAAAATGGCTAGTTCTTATAGAACTTAAGAGAGAGAGAGGAGAAGAAAGAAGTCCAAGGGTCACAAGGACACTTTTCAAGATGAGAGAATTAGTTAATTGTGCATGATAATAGGATATGGAATGAACCATGTAAGTTCATGAAGCACAAATCTCCATCCAAGTCATGAAACTCTTGCAAAGTGGCATGAAACTCTTTTAACTAGCTCAAAAAAACTACCTTCATGATTGACCTCATTTTAATGACTCATAACTAAATAAGACCAGGTATAATGATTTTAAATAATTATTAGGGTCTCAATCATTCCTTTTCATGCATTGGTTGTAGGCTTGGTCTTCTAAAATCAATTGGAAAGGAGTTATCATCATTTGCAGTCCAAAAAACTCCTCCTTCATGCACCCTACATACTTGTCCTCAGATTTGGATTCATTTTCCCATGAAAATACATGGGATGGATTGGATGATAAGTTTTAATACCTTCCATGTCCTTAAAAACATCAAGCACACCTTAAAATCACCCCAGTTGATGTTTTCCACCCTTCTCACTAGCTTGTCCAATATGCCTTTTTTGATTGGCTAAGATGAGAGCTCTAGTATAGAAAATTAAGAGTTTTTTCATAGAATTAAATTAACACAAGGATTTAATACAAGTACTAATCTTCCTCCAAAACTTTATTGCATCTCTTGAAACCTCGTGTAGCTTAAAAAATACACAAAATGGTCAAAAATACCCTATTTTAAACCTCATTCATATAAGTATGTATAGATTAAAAAATCATGGAAAGTATATTGAGGGAGTCTTATGTAATTTTAAATCATCATCCTAGTCAAAATTTCCCATAATATTAGCTTTGAAACTCCATTTCCTCAAACTAGTCACTGGCAAGGGTTTAAGAGGGTTTTAGGCCTGTTTCCACTCTTAAGGTTCATTTATAAAGATGGGATGTCTAATTTGAAAAAAAATCCACAAATTCATATTTAAATACCTTCATAATCATCCATGAACCTCTCATATTCCCATGCATAGGATCAAAAGAGGTGTGAGGTTCCAAACTTCTATTATTGAGCTCTTTTCTCTATTCCAACAGGCCTAATGTTGTCCAATGGTCCAAAAGTGTCTTATTTGTGTTTTATCTACATTATAAAAGATTTTTAACCTTTTTATTTTCCATAAAAGCATGATCCAATATTTTTGAGTGATCATATAAAGCCAAATAAGAAGTTGACCCCATTTTTGGATGTTAGGCCTAGTCTTGCTTAGTAGGCCCATGTTGGTTCAAGACCCAAAATGACCTTATAATTATTTAATATAAATAAAAATAGATCAAAAAAATATTATTAAATCCAAAAAAACATGATCCAACAAGGTTTAAATCACTCCTAGGGATAGAAGTGTCGTTGTTATCTTATTTGGTCCTTAGGCCAAAATCTTGCGTTTAGGCCTGCCTACAACTTTTGCATTCTAGATCACCCTGTTAGATTTATATCTTATATGAGGTGTTTTATATGTTAATATGAGTATGTTTCAACTTCAAAAATCATGTTTAAATGTCCCTAAATCTTATAGCTTCATATTCTATCCTATTTTATAAAACTACCAGTTTATGCTAAAAAGGGAGTGCCCTCTATCTGAGATAAAATAGAGGGTACTCCCCTATTTATTCAGACAATATTAGATATTTTATAGGCTTATTAAAGTATTATATATTAAATATACATATAATTTGTCTTTATTTCATTATTATACCCTTCAAAGGCATTAAAAACCAAAGTGGACTGTGAGGAAAGACACTATGTGCAGGGATTTACCAATTTGACTGTATTTTATTTGTTTAGAGCCCTCTCTCTGCCATATATCCATGTCATGAAGGTGTAAAAATATAATCACCATAATTTTATATGTTTTCACCATGCTTATAAATCCTTATCAACCATTTTTGCATCTTAGACTATGTTTTTACTTAGTTAGGCCTGAGTATGCTACCATGTCTACTATGTTCCCCTTGCCTATAGGTGTAAGTAACACTTTTGGAGTTTATTGAATTGATATAAGGAATTAATTAAATAATTTATATATCCTAGTCCTTATATTCACCTAAACCATTCATTAAAAACTTTAAAAGTACCAACCTTTACTTAGTCTTACTACCCTTATAACTGACTATGTTTCTGTTTGGAAATACCCCTATAGGTGCTCTTTTGTATGAATTAGACCTTAAATAAAATGTTTAGAATATTTATTAAAACATAAATAGTAATTTAAAAATTATGGGACTCATTCATTTTTTTTAAACCACACCAACACCTAGAAACCTCACCTCATTGCTCATTGCCAACACAGTCATACATAGTTGGTTGTAGGTCCTCATTATCAAATAGAAGGGAATTAAAGGTGATTTTAGGATAAAAAATCAATATAATATTTTATTATTTTTATCTTCATGTTCAACAAGGCTCAAATCATGATCTAGTCCACTAGATGAAACACTTCTTCAAATCTATACCTTGGCTAGCTATAGGTGCATATTTAGGCTATTCATATGGACTGAAGGTGATATAGGAAGCAAAACCTAATGTATTATCCTATTTTTGATGATATTTTGGGTCATAGGTATTATTTTCATCATTTTAACCCTCATTATATGTTTACAAGTTCAAGTTTGTCATTTGGATGACAAAGGTCTCTTCTTGACCCAAAATAGTAGACAACACTCCCTGAATTCAGTGTATAAATTGACAAGTTTGAGCCATCCAAAAACCAACATTAATTAATTATCCTCTCTTAAAACTTGGAAAGGTTATTATCCTATGTGATATCCATAATATTAACTTATCTATGATCCTTAAAAATCATTTTAACCATGTCATATGTTATTCAAAAAAGCCCCCTTGACCTTTGTTTTGCATTTTTAGGGAAAAAGTCCCTGTATTCAACTATCACATCTTTGCGAGTGATTTACATTTCCATTTTCTATCTTGACCCTTAAAACATGGTATATCATGGTCAAATTCTCATATTATGACCTCAAAAGAGATCCAAAACTTGTTAAAATTCCTTCACAAATGCCCTCAGTTCTCTGCCAACAAATCCTATAGGTGTGTATTTTGATGCATAGGTAGTGAGTTGAAAATGAGCAATATGCATTTTAATTGGCCTTAAATGGGTTTTATATACATATTAAAACATTAAAATGCATTGCTAACACATAAAATAACTTGAAAACACCACTAAATCTTATGTACCAACATGAAATCATCTTAAGAAGATCCTATAGATGCACATTAATGGTTCCCTGATTGTAAATGTTTTACATGATTGTTATACTCATAGAGATTTATTGGAGAATGAATTTTGAAAGGAGTAAGGGAATGAGATCACATTGAAAACATGAAAAGAGACCTATCACAACCCTTTTAAGACATTTGTAAAGTATAAAGATCTAGAAATGGTGAAAATAGGCCTGTCATCCCACATAAGACCAATCTACAAACCCAAGATGATTTGACCATAAAACACCTTAGAACATGAACCCAAGAATTTAAAATATTATATATGATATTAAACATCCTCTATAATCAATATCAATAATTGAATTCTATGGATTTTCCCAAACAAGAGTAAAACCTGTAGGGTACATAGATTAGCAAGAAAAAAGTACAGTCAACTTCATGAGGATGGTTCATGAAGCACAAGATATAATTATTCAAATTATTTATATAAAAATTAAGGTCTATAACTTTAATTTAACCTCCCCAAGGTGTTTGACCTGAAACCTCCTCTACTAGCCATACCAAGTACAAACTTGAAGACTTCTTTTGCCTACCAAGAAGGGTGAAAAGGGAGCAGAATGGTTTTAGGCCAAAAATGACACTTACAAAGCATGTCAAGCATTGAGATGGATCTAAATAATCTAAAGAGTCATATTAAAACTATTTCCCATGTGGCACACTTCCCAATGACTGATATAAGTACCAAACTCTCCTTTTTCCTTAAGAAATCTACCTTTTCTTCTGATGAACCTACCACCTTTTAGTTATGTTAATTGATTAAGAGCTATTAAGACACATGGGACATGAAATAATCTTTAAAACCTTCACACTTCCCAATAAATCTATACAAGTCATTAAATGCACCTTTTTTGACCTCAAAATGACCTAAAATGACTAAGGACCAAGGCTAATATAACATTAAATGACATTAATTAACCTATAAAACACCTTGTGACATATGTATTGGACCCCTAAAACACCTAAACATTAATTTTTTTTACCTATAGGGGTCCCAATTTGACCTAAAAGTCAAATTTGGTCAATAAGACCTTTAGTGGAGGTAGTAGTTACACCCACTCCAACACCAATAGCTTCAGCATCAGGGTTGTCTTCCTTGCTTCTTGTCAGAGAGGAACCAAATAGAATAGGTCAAGAACATGTTTGTTTACCTCCTTCATTATTATATACCCAACCCTTGAGCATATTTGGTAAACCCCTAACACCAGACCATATGAACCTATTACCCTATATGCCCCTCACTAGACCTATAATTATGCATGTGACTATGCCACTATCCACTATCATCCCTTTTGTCATATCTTTCATTTGTAGGGTCTTTATGATTTCCAATTTACCTCCAATTCTACATGGGCCTATTCCTAGACTAGGTCCCCAATTACCAAATAAAATGCCCACTATTGTCATCCCCCAAGTTCTTATGTTTCCAACTAGTGCTTCAACTAGCACTAGCTCTTTATCATCCTCAGGAATGACATTTCGCATTTCATCCCCCAATTTTGCATTTATCCTAGTCACCTCCATAATTGCTTCCTAGACATCTACTTTCCATGGATTAACACCATCTTAGAAATTTCCTCTATCTACATAGCATTTGAGTGGTTTTTTAGATAAATCATGGATAAAATAAATGCAGTTAGCCACAATGGAGAACCAAGATTTGGTCATAATGGACCCTCCATAGGTCACATTGGAATTTGAGAATAAGGTTCGAGCAATGATGATATTGACCAAGAAGAAGGTCATTCATCCAAACCAAACAATTTTATGTGAGTTAGAAGAGACCTTATATGATCTGACCAAAAAGAAGAGAGCCAATCTTAGCCAAAAACAATAATATGAAGAAGACCCCCTCTTAGCTCTAAAGGCATATGGTGATGTAGTTGTTGAATTGGTAAAAGGAATGTAGTAAAGAGAAACTAATTTGGAATAACAACATAAAGCCATGTTGCTAGAGGAAATCATAACTAAGATGGAATGAGTTGTAGAGGAAATGTTTGATACATTGAACACCTTATCCTAGTACAAGGTAAAGGGGGATGAAATATACAATAGGATTCTCAGGGTAGAAGGTGCATAGAGGGCATATGATAGAAAGATAATCGACTTGGTGAAGTTGATTAGAATGATTTTTTTTTAATAGTTGAACCCGATCCCCTTGGAGGATTTGAGCATTACTCAATCCTATATAATTAAAATAAGGAAATCATAAAACTAGTGGATTTATGAAATTATATCCTTAGGCTAGTCTCTCACCAATAGGCTACAATCACACACATTGCCAACAAGGATGGTTCTATTATTAGCAAGGATTCATTCAGAGCCTAGTTTTAAAACTTTATTATCAATTTCAGTAAATAGGCAATGGCTAGAGGATTGACCTTTGAGCAAGAGATGGTATATTTGGTAGTATCTGCCAATCAAAGAATGAAAAGGCTATGGCAATCAATGAGGCTGTAGAACCTCTATTGAGCAAGCATGATGCAATGGTAAGACTTACAATCAAATTACTAAAGGAACCTATTATAGATTTGAAGTTAATTGACAATGATTATAAAATATGCTCCAAAGTATGGAGAGGGAAAATAGAAGCTGAGAAATAAGTAGGTAACAAGCCAAAAATGGTCACTGTAGGATCCTCTTCCTCCTTAGCCTGTCCTAGAACTTATTCTTCTATGACCACACTAGGAAGTACTCCTTCAGCTAGTAGGGGTTCACATTCATCTTCTTCTACACTAGGATATTCATCATCGACCACACCAGTGGGATCCCAACCCAACACTTCAAGAGCAAGATAACCTTCTATTGGACTTTATCTTGATGAATATCACGTCTTAATTCCCTTCAATGCATTGTAAAATATTCCCCTATTTGAATATGGAATATTCTTTAGTTTTTTTTACATGAAGAATTTTGTCCACTGATAGATGTTATACATCTGGTTCTTTTATAACCATCTTAGGCATGAAAAGGCCTATATATATGGGTTTTATCCCTTGATTGTACTTTAGAATAGAATTTTGTGAAATTAATGCAAATAGAGAGAAGAATTCTTGTAATTTGTTCACTATTTCATCATTTTCATATTTTCTTGTTTCTCAAGCTTTGCTAATGACAAACAATTTCATTTTTTTAATGGTTTAAGTTTGATAATAGTGTTTCAAATGTACCTTGCTAGTTTGTGTTTTTTGTTATGCTAACAAAATCTATTAGGTATGATATGTTTTCCTTGTATTCTACTAATGAATGTGTTGAAAGTAATTTGTTGTAGGTAGCTATTCTAAAGCATACTTATCATATATATATAAATTTCCACAGTATTTGTGATATTATGAGTTTAACACTGGGATCTCATGAATGTTAGTTTTATTTTCACTATTATAAAAAATAATTAAAAGAGATTTATTTGTCTTTATTGTTGCAAATAAAACCTTATTTTTTTCTCTAACCAACTCCATTTTTGAACTTTTTTTAACATGAATCACTTTAGATTAATGCTCACTATAAATATCCACTTATTTCTATAAGTTTGGAGCATAAATTGGCAAAGTATAAGAGAAATTTTATATCATAACAACACACAATTTTTAGATAGATTGTGTCACTATTGATTTCCTACTATCCCTACAATAGGGTTTTCTTGTAGACTAAAGGTGGTGGCAACATAATCATTCTAGAAAAATTGAATTAAGCCCTAAGGTCTTCTAGTACCTACACTATAAATTAAGAAATATTATTCTATTGTTCACATTATATCTTTGACATTAATATACATCAATAGTAGAAGCATTAGGAGGGATCTTGGTTTGTTTTGAGTAAAATTATAATGTATTTTATTTGAAATATAGCATAATTTTTTTATATACACAAATATTAGGATAAACACTATGATTTATTTTCATATTTTGTAATATCTTTGCACCCTTTGAAATATCCATATGAAAAGTGTTTATTCCAAAAGATCGTTGAAGTACTGACTTACTTTTGAAAATATTCCATCATTTTCACTCTAATCTGCTTAAATTTCATCTAAAGGCATTAAGGATAAGAATGTCATTAAATTCTTTGAGTAGATCAGGCTCTGTTTCATCTATATTTGCAAATTTCTACAAGATTTAAACTAAGAACTTTTGGTCTTTGACAAATAAGTGTAAAGATCAGTGATTAAGTAGATTATTTTGTGTGAGATTATTAAGCCAAGGATTTATAGGTCTAAATTGAGTATGTTCATGTAGCATTAAGATATTATTTACCAAATTTTTACTCTGAGACATTTTGATAAGTTTAAAACATAAAAGGTTGCTTGAAATATCTTGTCTAATGTTGATCCTTGCAGGTTCAACCAAGTTTATGACAAAAGTTTGTGTAGGCTTCAAAGCTTTGAAGAATCCAGATTAGTGATGGTAAAGTAAGACCACTTTGATTAATTTTGGACTTTTTTTTGGTTATTTTATGCTAATTCATTTGATCTTTACATTATTTATCAATATTTGATGAATCTTTGTAGTATTGTGAATTTTTGACATAGATCCTTTGCACAACATCTTAGAGATGCCTAGAATCTGGACTAGATCTTGCTATGAAACTAGAGTTCCCCTTGGATATTTATAAAACCATCAAAAATCTAGAGAAACAAAAGAAGACATAGGATATCCAAATCCCTCCTTACCTCTCTAATAATCTAACATCCACATCCTCTATTTGACATTCATCCAGTCATGGCATGGTTAGGAGGATATTTTGTAAATGTGCTTGAACCTATGCATAATTTTCTCAAGAACCTTAAAAAGTAATCCCTTTCTTTAATCCATCTAGGGGTATAACTATCAAAGAGCATATAAAATATTTCAAGGTAGACCTTAATCTTATAAAAATCATACATGAAGATGTAGCCTATAGGCTCTTCCTATTTACCTTTAGGAAAGTAGCCTATAATTGGTTCCTAAATTTGTCATAGGAATCCATCACTAGATGGAACTAATTAAATGATACCATCATCACATAATTTTTAAGGTTCATTAGTCTTAAGATCATTTACCAATAGTTCATTATGCTGAAGTGAGACTTGAATGATCCCATAAGATATTTTAATGTTGAATTTCAAAAATGTATAGCCTTACCACAACTTCCTATCATAATGTGGATAACTGAGCACTGGAAATCTATAAAAATTCCCTAGATCTAATTATTGTTATCTTTTTGCACAAAGTTTTGAACATCAATATTCTACCACACACCTATGTAGAGGCCATACACATTGATGATCAAATTCACCCACAAGGGAACCCTACCTTTGTTATTCCAAACATAAACCCATCTTTACCTACTATGAATCTATTCCCAAATGCAAATCAAAATATGCCAACCTTAAATCAAATACCTAGCCTCAATTAATTACCTTTAAGCCATGTAGCTCTTGGCCAACAACTGGGATTATTAAATCAATCTAATTATGGGGAACATCCCCAAAACAATAGTCAAGATTTGGTCCCTGTTAACAATTTTAACATCCAAAGTGTTTTCCAAAATCTAATCCAGAACACTAATCTTGAATCCTCAAAGGGAGACTTGGAAGCAATTCAGATAATTGTTCAAAAACTAGGTAGAGATTTTTTGAATTTTTAAAGGCAAATGGGAAATATGGGGAAAGGTTCTAATAGAAATTATATGTTTCAAAAGTACAATAGACCTTTCAATCAATCTAATAATAATAATAATGAACCCCCAACCAATAATATGCCTAACATAAATATCTATGAATTGGCCTTACCCAATTGGTGTATGGTCCATAACACAACCTAACATGGAGAGTTAGACTGCATAAAATTCTTCAACACCTTTAAAATGTTCTAGGTGATTTGGAAAGTTATGACATTGTCCTAGAAAATCAAAGCAATACTAGCAATTTTGAAAATACAAGAGCACTTGACAGTGGGTCCAACACCACTAAAATGGCCCTTATGGTCAAAAATTACAAGTTTCTTAACCAATAAGATAAGGAACCCTAAAGTAACATAGATGAGATCCATGCTTTCCAATAATACCAGAAAATAAATTATGCCATGAGGAACAAAATCAAAAGGAACCTACAATGACTTCCACATTGCCCAACAAAGTTGGCACACCCCTAAATCATAGGACTAATAATGATCCTCCTCCCCAAAATGGAAGGGATAATCATCTGATTGTAGAGTTGGCTACAACTAGATCCAAAGGTGGACACAACATTATGGAAGACATGAAGAAAATTAAATCCAATATCACTTTGCATGATCTTACTCAAATCACTGAGTAACATGAATTATTGTTAAAATCATTAATTAAGATATTAGATAAAGGTAAAGCTAAATATATGAATGCAAATGTGGTAATGTAAAAAATTAAGGCTAAGGTTCCTCTATTTATGTTAACTGTTAGAATCTTTAGGAAAAATGTGCATAATTATTTGCTTGATTTGGAACATCTACCAACATAATGCCCATAGGTATTTGTAAAAATTTGGGACTAACTCTAATCTAGTCTAATAGAGTTATCAGATAGTTAGATAAGTCAAAGGTCAAGGTGGTAGGATAACTATTGAATGCTCATATGTAGTTATCACATGAACCATGGATTCCATAGTTTATCGATATCCAAGTAATATAAATCCTAGAAGCATATGAGATGTTTTTGAGTAGAGACTAGACAAAATTCTTAAATGTATATATGTCCATGGACTGCTTGCATATGTGGTTACCTTGGAGAGGTGTGCCCAATCAAATATAAATAAAATGGGAACCAAGAATGAATTTCATGATAATCGAGTATAATGCCAAGAATGAGAAGGTGAAGTTATAGTCCACTGAATAGGTGTATATACTCTTAACATTGTGGATTTGAATGAAATCAACCCAATGACCAAGGATGAAGGGTTTTGGATGATGTACCTTGATGGTGCAAGATCCAAGAAAGGCTCAAGGGTAGGTATCATATTAACAAACCTAATTGGTAAACAATACTTGGAATCTTATAGACTTCACTTTTCATTCACTAATAATCTTGAAAAATATGGGGCTCTAATCCTCGAACTTCGATTCTCCATCAATCATAAGGTAAGTAAATTGTTCGTACATGGTGATTTAGAATTAGTCATCAATCAGGTACATATTCAATACCAATGAAATATTTCTTATCTAAAGAAATATAAAATTAGAACATGGGATTTATTTGAAAATTTTGAAGCATTTGAAATTGCTTATGTACCCAGGGATTACAATTAGCTAGTGGATGTGTTGTCTTTGGCAACAAAAAATCTAGTCCCACTCAAAGCTCTTGAATTTCATAAGTTTATATCTAAAATGATATTGTTCCCTTCTATACTAAACAATGACAATCACTTCTAGGTGTTTGATGATGATGAGTAAATCATCGACTTCATGACTAGTTCTAGAGTCTTTGAATTACACATAATTGATGAAAATGAAGAAGAGTCTACAAAGAAGGTTTAATTTGATGATGATGACATAATCCAACTGAAGAAGAATATAATTCCTAAGGGAATGATCTCTCTGGAAAGGATATTCAATCAAGACAAGCCAACCAATGATGCCAAGGTGCCCAAAGTAAGTGTCAAGGATTACAAGCAAATTAATCTAGGTTCATTGAGCAATCCCTAAAATATCAACATCGGGCTTGTTTTGACCAAGGAAGAAGTGGTTGAATCCACTAATATATTGTCTAAATTCAAATATGCCCTTGTATGGTCTTATGAAAACCCCAAATTATTTGACACCCAGGTCATCACTCACATTATTCCTTTGAAGGAAGCATGTAAACCCTTCAGGAAAAGGTAGAGGCCCTTAAACCCCATTATAGAGCCTCTCATCTATAAGTAAGTAAATAATTTATTGGATGTAAGGATAGTATTCCCAATCATACACTCTACATGTGTGTCTAACTTGGTCCCAGTTGGAAAGAAAAATGGTGAAATTAGACTTTGCATAGACTTTTAGAATCTCAATAGATCCTCAAAAAAGGATAATTACCCATTGCCCTCTTTGAAAGAGGTAATTCAAATGGTTAGTAGATCTTAAATGATGTCATTTGTAGATGGCTTCTCTAGTTATAACTAGGTGTTGGTCAACATAGAAGATAAAATGAATCCTACCTTCATCACCAAGTGGGGAATGTTCACGTACAAGAGGATGCCTTTTAGACTCATTAACATCTAGGCCACCTTCTAACATTCCATGGACCATGTATTCCAAGGACTGATTGGTAAGTTAATTATTATCTACATAGATTATGTAACCATTTTATCTAAAAATAGGAAATACCACATGATGTACCCATAATAAGTTCTAGAGAAATGCAAGGCCTTTGGTATCTCTCTAAACCCTAAGAAGAGTATATTTTACGTAACTGAAGGTAAGTTATTACAACACATGATCATGAAGGATGGTATGGCTATTGATCTTGATAGGATTAACATTATTTTTAAGGTTGATTTTCCTAATATTAAAAAAAATTAAAATCATTTTTCAAAAAGATTAACTTTATGCATAAATTCATTTTAGGTTTCACCAAAATTGTCAGACCTCTAAATGCCATGTTGAAAAAGGATGCAAAGATTGGTTAGATGTATGAGGCTAAAAAATCTTTCCAAGACATCAAGTAATCCATAGTATAGGCACTCATGCTAATTATCCCATATTTCAAAAAATATTTCTACCTTTATTCTTTTGATTCTGAACACATGATTGTTGTAATCTTAAGGTAGAGAGTAGATGACAAAGAACATCTAGTCACCTTCATGAGTACAAACTTAAAGGATTTTGAATTAAGATACCCTCTCCTAGATAAGAAAGTGTATGCCTCAATAAAGGTTGTAAAGAAGTTCAGATATTAAATCCTCTGAAACAAGACTCACACCATTGTACCTGACCCTACTATCAATCATATGCTTAACTAGAATGAGTTAGGGTAAAGGTGAGGAAAATGGATGACTAAGCTCCAAGAATATGATATAGAGATAAAGTCACCTAAGATAGTATGGTGACAAGTCTTGATTCAATTAATTACCAAGACTGATCCTCAGATTAATGTTTTGTAGGTAGAAGTAGACCAGGTCTCAAGTGAGAAATGGTACAAAGACATTGTCTATTACCTATTGAATGTCGCTTTTCCCCTAGAGTTGAAAAGAGATAAAAGAAGAGCACTCAAGCTCAAAATTTTGCAATTCATGATCAAAAGAGGAGAGCTCCATAGAAAAAATATGAAGGAATCTATTTGAGATGGATCTCTAGGAAAGAATTTATAGACATACTAAATAATTTCCATGAGAAATTGGGAATTGGACATCTTTTAGGCAGAACCACTACCCGAGAAATACTTAGTGTAGGCTATTATTGGCCTACCACATTCAAGTATACACATGATCATGTTCAATCATGTCATCAATGTCAAGTGTTCAACATCAGAGATGTAAGAGCATCCATATTTAAAACTAGTGATTAAAACCAAGTCATTTGTACAATGGGGATTGGAATTCATTAGAATCATCAATACTAACTCTTTAGTGGTCCATAAATTCATGCTGACATCCATTGACTATTGTACTAGGTGGACTAAAGAAATTACCACTAAAAACTATAGGGAACGATGTCATTAAATTCATAGAGGAAAACATCACAACCATATTTGGGAATCCTTTATCTCTAGTGTGTGATAATGGTCTGGCTTTCTAATCTACAAAATTCATAGAGTGGGCTTATGATAACATGATTGTTGTCAAGTTTTCTTCGAATCACTATCTATAAGGAAATGGTGTTGCATAATCAAAAAATAAGAACCTGATGAATGCAATTAAGAAGTTAGAAGATAAAAGTCCAAGGGAGTGGTAGTCATTATTAAAATATGCTCTCTAGGTAGACCAAATTAGATATAAGCAAGACTTAAGGTCATCTCCATTTTTATTAGTGTATGGGTAAAAACAAATGTATCCCATTACATTCGAGCTAGCTATTGTTGGCATAGTGTTGTCATTGATGTTAATATGATGTCATTAATGTTAAAGTATGTTGGCATAATATTGTAATTTTTATCATTAATGACTAATGTGAAAAGTAGTTTCTATGAAAGAGAATGTAATCATGATAAATGATGTTGAAGTCGAGTAGTTATTTTAAGATTGGTGTCTAAATGAGCAAGACTAGTTGGAAGTGTATGTTGTGACAAGCTGATGAGCATTGAAGGTATGTAGTGATTTCCATGAGAGATAAAGGTAAAATTCCAAGTGTCTTATATCTACTTGGTTGATGTTGTGTTAAGGTCATGACATGGAAGGAATAGGTCAAAGAATCAAGATGTCTTGTAAAGCCTTGTCTAGACCTTGTGAGAAGGTATGTGTAGGTATCATGGTGAAGTGAGTAATATTATGCATGTAAGAAGTTGCTTTTCATTATATGGGATTTATATTTAGGTATATAAGCCTTAAAAAGTGTTTTAAGGAATATATTTGAGGATAAGTGCTTAAGTAGCCTAAGAATAGTCATATCATGAAGAGAGCTTATGTGAAGGAAATGGCTTGGTTGCTTGGTACGATGAGTGGCCTTAGGCATGTGAAAATATGTATGGAAGTCGGTGAGCATGGTAATATGATATATGTCATGAGAGTGAGATGTTGAGTGTGATAGTGAGGTGTTGAGAGCATGAAAAGAAACATGAAGGTCAAGTGCTTGAGTAACCTAAGACTAGTCATGGTATGAAAAGTCCTTGTAAGGAGATTTGAGCATGGTGGCTTAGTAAGATGGATGCACATAGGAATAAAATTATTTATAAGGTTTATTTAGGATGCATATGAGGCATTGAATCACTCAAGATAATCTCAAGGTGAGCCTACAAAGGTAGGACCTATAGATCTAGTTTGCAACTAGACCATTTCTAGAACCTGCCTGGCCTAATGAGGCATCATGATCTATTATCAAGACATATGAAAGATGATTGAAATTTTTGGAGAATGTGAGTGAAGTGTTGACATATTTTATAGTGGTTAGAAGGTCAATTTCAAAACCTAATGTGACTTTTAGGTCAAGGCCTAGAGAGCAAAGAGAGAGATGCTAGCCAAATGGGGTATCAAGATCAATTTCCAAGGAAAATATGAGCATGTGAGAATTAAAATAAGTGTTTCATGTTATTTAAATTATGTTTACCAAGTTTTAAGTCAAAATTTTATGGTTAAGGCATGAAAAAGTGTTTTAAAGTCTCTCTAGTGCACAAAATGAAGATTTGTCTACTTGAAAAGGTTTTTCAAGTGTTCATTAGAATGCGAAGAATCTACATGAGTACCTAATATATTAATGGTATATGGGTAAGGGTCCTATCTGCAATTTAAATTCATTAGTTTCTATAATGAGGGGCTAAGCTTTATGATTGATTGTTAAGATTGAAAGATGGTTTAAACCCTCAAAGAACCCTAATAGTGACCCAATATGAAATAAGTTTCTCTAAAGTGATTAGAATGGATTGTTATGGACAATTAAATTATTGGAGTTTCTATTCAACTCTCTTAGGCACCTCCAAGTGTGATTAATTTGTCAGGTGTGTGAGTAGACCCTATAGAAAAGTGCTAGTTTATTAAAAAATTATTGTAGAAAATAGAGTTGACTAAGTCAAAGTATGAAAATAATTGGAGGAAAAAGTTTGAGACTTTTAGTTTATTTTCATGGTGTTTTTTTAATATGTTTTATCCCTCAATTGTGATAAACTAGTCATATAATGGTGAAAATAGTGAGAAACCTAGGCAAAAATGAGAAGGTGATTAGGGATGTGATAACTTGGATTAGGGATGAATCCAAGTGCATGGAGACATTTTTAAATACATATAAAACATGTTAATGATGAATAAAATTTTTGGAGGTTAGTTGATATGATGGAAAAGTTGCTCAAAAGTTGAGTTGTCTAGCTTAGTGAGGTGTGTACACAGTGAGGTTATGAGATTGGTCTACAAGACCAATATTGCCATTTGAATATGGTATATTTGTATCTAATATTTTCCTAATGATATAATAATAACATATAAATTAATTTTAATTATTTTAAAGTGGCTATAAAAATGTTGAATATCATTGTCACCATGAATATGCTTCAAGGTAAACTAACAGATCTGGGTAAGTAAGTTTGCATAAATGAGTTGGAGGATCTTTCCCCTAAGTTGAAGTATGTAATGCACATGGTTTTGTTGTTTTTAAATTTAATGATACATTAATAATTTTTATAATCTTGTAATTTAGTGTAAGAGGTTGGAACATTGAATCTAAAATGGCTTATTTGGCTGAGTAAGGACTATGACAGAGAAGGTCAACAAATTGGTCTACAAGTCCAATAGTTGCCATTAGATCTTATGATATTTTTGTTGGATAATTTTAAAAGTATGTTTTAATATCACATTAATTTATTTTAATCCCTTGTGTATGTTATTTCATATGGAATAAGTTTAATTTTCCATGACTATGTTTTGAGGCTAGTTGGTAGTTTAAAGTAAGCTTCTTGCAGAGAAGAGTTTGAGCTTGTATACCTTGAGTTGAAGCATATAATTAAGTTTTTTATGACCTTGAGGTCTTTGTTTTTTTATATAGTTTATTTTTTTCCATGATTTTTCAGTAAATTTGTGTTTATCCTTTAGTTGTTCAAGATAATTTTTTATGTGTATGCATAAGCCTATTGTGAACATTGTTTAGAGAAGGGGTTCAAGTGGTGGTTGGACCTAAAAGGTGTTTTGGACCTAAAGTGAAGTTTTATAAGGTATATTTTAATGATATATGAATTTATACTAATTTTTATGGAGTTTTGAAGCATTCAAATAAATACAAAGTGTAACGTGCTCTAATGAAGGCTCAATGAGATTAGGTCTACTTAAGGCCTAAAAGAGGTTTTAGTTCTATATGCTATGACTAACCTATTTTATTATTTGATTCATGTTTTAAATGTGTTATAAGACATATTATAAGGGTAATACAAGTATGCAAGAGTGTATGGTTGACCAAGGTGTGTGAGAGCAAGTGACTTGTATAAGAGCAACACTAATTAGGCGTATTTATGAGATTTAGTGAAGTGAGTGTGAAAGAAAATAAAAGAGCACAAAAAGGAGTAGAAGGAGGTCATGTAGACCATTAGAGTGGTGTTGAGATATATTCATGAATATATAATATAAAGTATAAGTATGGATATCAAGGTCATATGGCCTAATAAGTCTTGAAGAGACCTAATAGAGCGAAGAAATGAAGATGCATCTTTGAGAGGAATAGAAGTGTGTGAAGAGATAAAGAAGAGGACCATAATTTGTTGAATATTTCAACAAGGAGAAATATGGAATTAAAATTTATTGGTCAAGAGGTGGTTGATTTGGTGCTTAGTCACTAAGGGAGTTGGTACTTCCTTACAAGTGGGAGCTTTTTAAAGACTTTGTCAAGTTGGTGCTTGATAGATTGGGGTTGATGTTCCAATTTAAATGGGTGTTGTTGTATAAAAATATCTTATTTAGATTTTATACTTAGTCATGTGATTAGTAGTCAAGCCAAGTTAGTTTTATACTTGGTATAGCTAGGAATGAGCATAATAGAGTCTGTGGTGCACAACATTTAACACACTAATACACTGACATCAATTTCACATAAGGTGAAATCTTTGTGCACTCACTTGAAGTGAAATAATGAAGTAACTGAGCCTATGTTGAGATATTTAAGACATGGCACAACCTTAGTGTCAATGGGGGTCATTTATGAAGTAGCTTAGGTGGTCTATCGATGTAAGGATATTCTAGGTAAGATCAATAGGTGAAAGCCTATTCAAGGACATAAGTATATTGGGCTCAAGTTCCTCTATAGCTAGATAAAGCTCTTAATGATGCAAGACATAGGGATAATAATTTAGTGTTATTTAAGCACTTAGTTAAATCAAGGGAATGGTTCATTCTGAGTGCTTATTCTTCAAGTTAGTGCACTAGGCATGGTTACTAGGGACTCAACACATGTTAGTTTCAACACTTAGTCAATTTTAATACTAATACAAGTCACTATATAACATAAGGATGCCATTCAATAACATATGTAATCATGGAATTTATACTATGATAGCTATTTGATTCAAGTTATAAACACAAGATAATTCTATAACCATCTAGAAAAGACCAACACTCAATTACTTTCAATAACATTCTCCATTAATTCATAGTTTAGTATACATAGTCTATAACATGAAAATAGAGCATGTGCTCATATTCAAAACTACTCATGCCTAATGTCTCACAGGTGATCTTGGGCTATACATTTAGAATCCTTAACCTAGTTCAATGTAGATTACAATATAAAATGTGTCTCTTAATTTTAGTAGGGCTTCGCTACTATTGATCACCTCTCCCTTCTCTTCGGGTTTAAGCCTCCTTTTATATACAAATGAACATATTTGTGCTAGGTCAAATGGGTGTGTACCAAGTGCTGAGCTATCGATGGGGGTCACTATCCTATTAGTTCCACTACTCTACCTAGGTTGGATGAGTACACGTCAGATGTTGAGCTATTACTAAGGGTCGCTATCCCACCAACTCGACTACTTTGACATCCATGCTCTCCAATCACCACATGAAAGTACCTAGAGGGATGTCCCTTAAAACCTAGTAGAAAGAAACTACCTTCTAGCTAGTGTGAGATCTCAAAATATTCCTCCAGTTAGCACTGAAAGTACCAAAAGAGCAACTAATCATATTGATTGCCTTGCACTGAGATGTGTTGAGTTGGTACAGTCCACATAATTGGCATAAAAGTGGGCCCAATAGGTGCTCAACTAAATTTGATTAATTTATTTATATGACTATTTTTCTAATCTATGGTAATTGGGTTTTACTCCCCATGAGGGTTTCCCACTTATATGATGCGTTCATACTTGCTATGTGTATATTCTCATTACTATGTTGCTAGATTAGTTTATATTACTCATATGATGATGTTACTTGATAAATGATTAGAAGATATATTAAAGTGAAATTAAAAGTTTATAAGGACATTGATTTACCCCTTATAGTGATTGTATCTCCAATAATTGGTATCAGATTAGGTCCTTAGAGATAGGCTTAATAGCCTAAAGGTGATCCTAAAAATAACAAGCATGGATTATGATGATGATAGCAATAAAGGTCTTGGATTCAAAGAAGACCATAAGGATAAATCTCAAGCCAAGGAAATTCATACCTAAAAGGTCAATGGTATACCAAATAATGAAAAGTTTACTGAGAAGAATAAAGATGACAAGAAGGAGGATGAAGATGCCAAGTCAAAAGTCAAGCCTATAAGGATGTTGAAGGATATTTAGTCTTGTGAGAGTATGGAGATCTAGAAATATCCTAAATTTTTGTTATTATGGTACCCTATGGAAGGGGTGACTCCATTAGGATTCATGGAGACATTCATCTATAAGTGGAATCATGGTGGATTCTTATTGAGATTTGATAGGTGTCGTATGCCAAGAAGGTATGAAGACATAGGGGAGCATGATTTTTGAGTTATTTCATAATTCTATTTGTTGAGATAGTTGTGTGTGAGAGAGAGAGTTGAGTGTTCTATGTGCATAAAGATGACCTTAAAGTCATAAAGGACTAAGGCACATGTTTTATAGTCTCATTTTTCATCTCATGAATAGTACAAGTTAAGATAGAGGTCTATCATAGTGAAGCATGTAAACACAGACCTAGTTGATAAAATTATGTAAAGAAGATGTCATGATGAGTTATGTGCCATGGTGGCTTGAGGAATGTGAAGAAGATAGACTGATGTAAGAATAACATCTGAGATAGCATATGGGCATCACATGAATGATCTCTACCCCAACATGGAGTAGATTGTTCCCTTGGAATAACATCTTTGATTACAGATAGACCTAACAGAGATGGTGGATAAGTGTTGACTATAGAGATGTTATATTCTTATATGCATTGAAGTATGATTGCTCTAGGCATTTGAAGCTAACCTTTGGGTCATGTACCATAGGTCTATATGCTCAATATGCCTTAATTATATGAGGTAAAGGTGATCAAACAAGATATAAGTATGAAGATAATGAACTAGGTGTTTTATAGACCTAATAAACATTGATCTAATTAAAAAAGGGTTGTCATGATCTATATGGATCAGATATGGCTTATGGATCTAAGAGAATGATAATAAATTCTTTATGGTGTGAACAAATGTTGAAGATCTAATCAAGAATTAATTAGGTCATAAAAAGGTTTTTATTCATTGTGTGACTCAAATACTATAAGGACAAATGGAAAGCTAATAAAATAATTCATGAGCTTAAAAATCAGGTGTGTAGTATAGAAAAGGTGTGCAAAATCATGAAGACAAGTTGGATATCATTCATCTTTGTGACATTAAGGTTCATAAAGGAAGGTAATTAGTCTTGTATACCTAAGTCCATTTGAAGAAGATCTTTGTTAGATAAGAATAAATGAGATAACCTAGTAAGTTTGAGTCATATCAATCATGTCAAGGACAAAATGTATGGTCTTGTGATCAGAGTTCATTTAAAGACTATGCTTGATCTAAGGGGGATATTGGTAGCTCTAAGTCCTTTTATAGTTTTTAAGAATAGTTTCCAAGGAAGGAGAATGAATGATTCTAAGAATTATAGTATGTATGATCCTTTATCATTAATTTCAAAGGGGGAGAAAAGTTTATGAAGGAAGACTTACCATATTGAGGGGAGAAGAGATTGATTAGTCTATAATGTGTTTTTCCGTCAATGATAAAGGGGGAGTTTATTGGCATCGTGTTGTCATTGATGTCAATTTGATGTCATTAATGTCAAAGTATGCTAACATAGTGTTTTCATTGTTATTATTGATGCCTAATGTGATAAGTAGTTACTATGAAAGAGAATGTAGTCATGATGAATGAGGTTGATGTCAAGTAGTTGTTTTGAGACTGGTGTCTAGATGAGAAAATATAGTTGGCAGTGTATATTGAGACAAGCTAATAAGCATTGAAGGTATGTAGTGATTGTCATGAGATAGAAAAGTATAGTTCCAAGTGTCTTCTATCTACTTGTTTGATGTTGTGTTAAGGTCATGATGTGGAAAGAATAGGTCAAGGCATCAAGGTGTCTTGTAAATCCTTGTCTAGACCTTGTGAGAAGGTATGTGTAAATATCATGGTAAAGTGAGTAAGCTTAGGCATATAACAAGTTTTTTGGAATTATATGGGATTGAGAGTTGGGTATAAATCCTTCAAAAGTGTTGTAAGGAAGATATTTAAGTACAAGTGCTTAAGTATCCTAAGCATAGTCATATCATGAAGAGACTTTGTGTGAAGGAAATGGCTTGGTTGCTTAGTGAGATGAGTGGTCTCAGGCATGTGAAATGATGTATGGCAATGGGTGAGCATGGTAAGATGTTATATGGCATGATATTGAGATGTTGAGCATTATAATGAGGTGTTGAGAGAATGAAAAGAGACATGAAGGTAAAGTGATTGAGTAACCTAAGATTAATCATGGTATGAAAAGTCCTTGTTGTGATCATAGAAATCTAATAAGGGATGTTAGATCAAGTGTTAGTTTAAGTAACAAAAACTCAAATAAAAACACACTAACACTTATAATCTAAGCCTATAACTTAGGGAGTGATGAATACATAACTAAAATGCAAAAGACAATAAATCCTTTACCTTCTTTGGGAGATCTAAATGCATTGTTGAGTGGCTTGCTTAGCTTGTACATTAGAGATTCTTTGGCAATAGAGGTTATGTAGCTCCTTTTCTCCTTGGCACCATGGCTTGTGATATGGCTTGATGCACATTGGCTCAAGATTTTTGTTAGGATCTAGGAAGCACAATTGATTACTTTTCTATAAGCAATTAAACACGGAATTGAACCAGAATGATTAAGTAACTATAAACTTGAAACAACAAAGAATATGAGAAATAATACTATCTATATTAACACTTTTCTTTAATAAAATAAATAAATATGCTTCTCCTCCTCACACCTCTTGGGTGTACAGTATTTCACTTAAGAGTTCTCTCTCTCTTTCTCAACCATAACTAACTCAACAACCTGAGTTGTTATACCCTCCTTGATAGCTTCAGCTGATCTCCTTGACCTTACACCTTATAGATCTCCTTTGACCTTGCTTTCTTACTTCAATGATTTACTTTCCTTAATTACAATACATGCCTCATGGGTCTCTTAAATAGGATCCCAAACATACAATAATTAGACTTCTAATTACAATAATTAGAAACACAGACTCAAGACTTAAATTAGTCTTCAACATGCAAACACTCTCAGACCTCTTAAAATTAGACGAGTCTAATTCTAGAAACATGTTCTATAAATGCATGTAAATGCATGTACATGCACAAGTGACTGACATTGGTTGCTGTTGGTCTACTCCTGATCGATGTCGGCTGATCCCTGGTCCCTGCCTGACTGATGTCGGTAATACTGCCGATGCTGGTTACTGGTTAAACTCAACAACTACCTGATTAGCATCCTGGTGAAGCTTTTAGCTCTACAACTTAACAATATCCCACTTGGAGATAAACAACTGCACTTGTACAACAACCTCCACTAATCATCTTAGGCACCTCCATCTTTAAACTCAATCTTGAAGACCAACCACCACACATCTTGTGATGCTACACCTGTCATCCAAGTAACCTGCCACATCTGAACCTACATACCATGTAGAGAAGTGCTTGACCCTACATAAATACCTATTATTGGTCCCTCTCAAATACCTGAGAATCCACTGAACTGCTCTCCAGTACTCCTTCTTTCTCGAATTGGCTTCAAACTTTCTAACAACTCCCACTGCTTGGGAAAACTTAGGTCTAGTACTCATGTACTTAACCTCATCATGTGAATTGGGACACTATTCTATGAACTGTCCATCCATAAGTATGCTAACCTATTTTACATCCTGCATCTTAAATTTTGCCACTGCCTTATTCACACAATCATCTTGAGACAACATCAACCTGTGATCTTCCCTGTCTCTAGACATACTTATGCCAAAAAATCTTGCTACTCCCAGATTCTTCATGACACCCATCTAAACTAACTTTACCTTTAGCTCAGAAACTCTCTGCATGTGTAACCCTACAATAAACATACACACTACAGTAATAGGATAATGTAGCTAATATTATCCAACCTAGTAAAAGAAAACACAATGGTTAAACCTCCATTGTCCTGCAGCCTACTCAAGACCATATACCCTGGCCTTCTGTCTCATGTGTCCATCCACTCTCTTCTCTAACCTGGGAATCCATTCATCTGTCAGTGATTTTATCTTGGCTGACAACTCTACCAAAGAATTCATGCCATGCCCCACTGTTTCCTGGATTCTACCTGCATTGCCTCTTCACATCTTCTTGGTTCTTGACCATCAGTACGCAACAAGTAATATAAAGAAGGTGAACAATGAATATGAGGTCCACTTACCCTTTCAATCCTCCATATGGGCATTTGAGACTCCTTAACAGCTTACTGTCCGCCCAACATCTATTCCAATGACCGATCTTGGCCATCTCTCAGTCTGCACCTGACCGGCATTGATTCCATGCGACTGACCCACCTGCCGACATCAGTTCCCCCTGATCGACGTCAGTCTCCACCTACCCAACATTACTTACTCTGCTGGTCTGCACATGACCGATATTAGTACCTTCTTGATCAATGTCAGTTCCATGTGACTGACGTCGGTAACTGTGTTTTCCTGTAAGTGATAACTTCTTTACCTGCAAGCTCATCTTGGATCAAAACCCTGTCCATACTACCTTGCTCAGAATTATTTAGCCCCTGTGACTAATCTTTGTCCATCATCTCCTCCATAAACACCAAGGCTTCCCTGTTCTTGTCAAAAACATCAAATTTCCTTTTCCTGTAATGAACATGATCTATGCCCTCTGAATATGAACTCATACCCTTTGACTCAAGAATGTCCATTCCCTTCTTATTCATGTGACCAAGCCTACTAAGCCACATCTTTGAATCTACAGCTAAAGTAGATAAACCAGAAGTAGAATTAGTAATACAAGTAGATAGATAAAGAGTACCTAATTTCTTACCTCTTGCTAAAACAAGTGCACCCTTAGAAACCTTCCAAGAATCTTCTGTGAGGGTTACTGTGCATCCCTCATCACCCAATTTTCCTATAGAAACCAAACTTTTCTTCAAGACTGGGACATGCATAACCTCCTTCAACACCCATGTGTTGCCCGTCTGTAATTCCAACTACACTTTCCCTTTGCCAACCATTTGACAAGGCATACCATCCCCTAAATAAAGCTCTCCAAAGTCTCCCTGGACATACTCATGGAATAAATCTCTATTTGGGGTTGCATGAAAAGAAGCACTAGAATCTAAAACCCATGATTCTAGCTGACTATCCAAAGAAAGTATGAGAGCATCTTGTGCCACAATACCTGCATCTTTTGCTTCTTCATTACCTTCATGTTGATTTTATTTATCCTTCAACCAACAATCTTTCTTTGTGTGTCCTCTCTTTCCACAAAACCAGCAGGTGATACCTTCATTTCTGGATTTGGATCTCTTTCCCATCTTTGACCTTGATTTCCCTTGCTCGACCTTCTCTCTTTGCCTTCCCCTGCTTTCAGCACTTAGAGCATTCCCTGATGATTCACCTGTGCTTTTCCTGCGAATTTCTTCATTCAAGATTTCACTAACCACATCATCAACTTTTAAGATTTTAGAAGTAGACACAATATTACTTACTGCCATTACCAAACTATCCCAACTTTTAGGTAAAGAGAATAATATTAAGAGAGCCTTTATTTCATCATCAAAAACAATATTGACTGAAGCTAACTAGTTTACCAAACCATGGAAATCATTAAGATGACTATATACCGATCCACGCTCTTGCATTTGCAAAGTAAATAACTGCTTCATAAGAAATACCTTATTTGAAGCTGAGGGCTTTTCATATAAATTTGCCAAAGATTTTATCAACTCTTTCATTGTCTTACACTGTGATAAGTTGGAAATCACAAACGATGCAAGGCTCAACCTTATAGATCCCAGAGCCTTCCGATCAAGAACATTCCATTCTTCATCCTTCATATCTATGGGCTTGCATGTAACCCTACCCAATGGTAAGTACAATTTTTTTGATACAGATAATCTTCTATCTGCATCTTCCAATGTTGATAATTCTTTCCGTTAAACTTCTCCATTCGTAACTTACTTTCTTCTGCCATCACTGTACTCCCACTCAATCAAAAACCCTTGAGAATGACCTATAATCAACTAATAACTTGCTCCCTACAACCTTGCTCTGATACCACTTGTCAGGATCTAGGAAGCACAATTGATTACTTTTCTATAAGCAATTAAACATGGAATTAAACTAGAATGATTAAGTAACTAGAAACTTGAAACAACAAAGAATATGAGAAACAATACTATTTGTATTAACACTCTTCTTGAATACAATAAAGAAATATTCTTCTCCTCTTCACACCCCTTGGGTGTACAGTATTTCACTCAAGAGTTCTCTCTCTCTTTCTCAACCACAACTAACTCAACAACCTGAGTTGTTATCCCCTCCTTGATAGCTTCAACTAATCTCTTTGACCTTGCACCTTGCAGATCTCCTTTGATCTTGCTTTCTTGCTTCAATGCTTTACTTGCCTTAATTGCAATACATGCCTCATGGGTATCTTAAATAAGATCCCAAGCATATAATAATTAGACTTCTTATTACAATAATTAGAAACACAGACTCAAGACTTAAATTAGTCTTCAACATGCAAACACTCTCGGACCTCTTAAAATTAGACGAGTCTAATTCTGAAAACGTGTTCTGGAAATGCATGTAAATGCATGCACATGCACAGGTGATCGATGTCAGTTGCTGTCAGTCTGCTCCTGACCGACATCGGCCAATTCCTAGTCCCTGTCTGACTGATGTCAGTAATACTACCGATGCTGGTTACTGGTTGAACTCAACAACTACCTGATTAGCATCTTGGTGAAATTTTTAGCTCCACAACTTAACAATTTTGGCATTATAAACTCACTTGCTAGTCATTTTTGGATTATAAAAATAACCTTACCAAAAATTTGAAGTCATTTATGCATTGTAACTTTGCACCAAAATAGCTTAAAATTCAATAGGCAAGGCATTATATTTATAGGATTAGGAACCAACCCCAACCCAAGGTGAGTCAAGGTGTAGTTTAAACATGGAATGAGTTCAAACCTAACCTAGGTGAGTCAAATATAACCCTAATAGAGTTAATAGTCATCAAGTAATAATTATTTTCAATGAATAGGTATGGCTCCCCAAAATGAGATATTTTCAAAGGGATTGACAACTCACAAAAGGTAATCATGAAAATCTAGGATATTTCATATTTTTAAATTTATTCATTAATTTCACATGGATAACTCAACTAGGCATTTAATTTGGTTTATAATGTTAATTAATTTTGATCTGTTTTTTTATCTCTTTCAAGATTTGATATTTGTTCATGTGCCCCATTTAATAGGTCCATAGACCAAATTGACTGTTATGATGTTGCAAGATGATTGGGGATGAATATGTGAGAGTTTATTATTGAATATGGTAGGATACCCAAATTAGGGATGCCTCAAAATTATTTTGAGATTTTATGAATGATTCACAAGCAAATTTGGGACATTAAATTATTATTAGGATTAATTTTCAATGGTTGGTAGGAATTGGTCTGAAGTCTGGTCAGAAGCCAGTTGTGTTCAGTTTTAGGTGTCTACACTTGTAAGGAGGTTTAAACATGGTGTCTTGGTGAGATGAATTCATGGAGGCAGTATAGGATATGTAATGCTATTTGATAATGCATATGAGGCATTGAAAGACTCAAGATAATTTCAAGGTGATCCTATAAAGGTATGACCTACAGATCTAATCTATAACTAGACCATTTCTTGAACCTACCTGGCCTAATGAGACATCATGAGCTATTATCAAGACATATGAAGGATGATTAATATTTTTTGAGAATGATAAATTTTTTTTGAGATTTTTTATAAAGTGTTTATGGCTTGGACAGTGGCTAAAAAATCATTTTTAAGACCTAATGTGACTTACAGGTCAAGGCTTAAAGAGCAAAGAGAGATATGGTGGCTAGATTGGGTATCAAGATCAGTTTCCAGGGAAAATATGAGTATGTGATCATTTAAATATGTGTTTCATGTTGTTTCAAGTATGTTGACCAAGTTTTAGGTCAAAATTTTATGGGTAAGGCATGAAAAAGTGTTTTAAGGTCTCTCAAGTGCATAGAATGAAGAGTTGTCTACTCGAGAAGGCTTTTCAAGTGTTCATTTGCATGTGAATCATCATCATGAGGACCTAATATATTCATGGTATATTTGGAATGGTCTTAGCTCAAATTTCTAATCATTATTTTTTGGAATGAGGGGCTAAGCTTTATGGATGATAGTTAAGACTAGAAGAAGGTTTAAACACTCAAAGAACCCTAATAGTAACCTAATATGAAATGAGTTGATATAAAGTGATAAATATATTGGTATGGATAGTTAAGTGATTTGAGTTTGTATTCAACTCTATTGGGAACCTATAGGTGTGATTAGTTTACCAGGCATATGAGTAAACCCTATAAGAAAGTAATATTTTCTTGGAAAATTATTGTAGCAGATAGAGTTGACCAAGTCAGATTATGAAAATCATTAGAGGAAAAATATTGAGACTTTTCTTTTGTGTCCATGGTGTTTTATGGATAGGCTATATCCCTTAGGTGTGCTAAATTAGTCATATAATTCAACCTATTGCTAACAAGCCTAATGGTGCAAACATTGAGAAACCTATAAGACATTTTCATGATGAATATATGTTCTATAGATCAGTGAATATGATGGAAAAGTTACTCATAAATTGACTTGTCTAGCTTAGTGAGGTTTGTACATAGTGAGGTTATGAGATTGGTATGCAAGACTAATATTTAAATTTGACCATGGTACATTTCTATCTAATATTGTCATAATGATATCATAAGAATATATAAATGCATTTTAAGTCTCTAAAATTGGTCATACAAATGTTGAAGATCATTGTCATCATGATTCTGCTTCAAGTTAAACTGGTAGATCTGGGTAAGCAAGTTGTACTAATGAGTTGGAGGCTCTTTTCCCTAAGTTGACGTATGTAATGTACATGGTTTTATTTTTTGTGAATTTAATGATATATATATATATATATATATATATATATATATATGATTTTAAATATATTTTAATTCAGTGTAAGAGGTTGGAACATTGAAGCCAAAATGGCTTGTCTAGTTGAGTAAGGATTGTGAGAGAGAAGGTCAACAAATTGGTCTACAAGTCCAATAGTTGCCATTAGATCTTATGATAATTTTGTTGGATAATATTATAATTATGTTTTAATATTAAATTAATTAATTTTAATCCCTTTAGTATGTTCTTTTAGATGTCATAAGTTCAAGTTTCCATGACTATGTTTTGAGGCTAGTTGGTAGTTCAGAGTAAGCTTCTTGCAGAGAAGAGTTTGATATTGTATACCTTGAGTTGAAGCATATAATTAGGTTTTTGATGAAATTGAGGTCATTATTTATATTTATATTTGATTTTTTTCCATTTTTTTCAACAAAATTGTGTTTATGCTTCAGTTGTTCAAGACAATGTTTTTTGTGTATGCACAAGCCTATTGTGAACATTGTTTTGAGAAGGGGTTCAAGTGGTGATTGGAACTAAAAGGTTTTGTGGACATAAATAGAATTTGGATAAGGTATATTTGAATTTATCCTACTATATATGGATTTTTTAAGCATTCAAAGAAAGACAAAATGTAACATGCTCTAATGAAGGCCTAATGGGATTAGGTCTCCTTAAGGCCTAAAAAAGGTTTTGGTCCTATATGATATGACTGACCTATTGTATTATTTGATTAAAATTTTAAATGCATTTTAAGACCTATTTTAAGGGTAATCCAATTATGAAATTGTGCATGGTTTACCAAGGTGTGTGAGATCAAGTGACTTGTATAAGAGCAAGACTAATTAGTCCTATTTGTGAGAGTTAGTGAAGTGTGTGTGCAAAAGAATAAAAGAGAAAAAGGGGAAAAAGGAGGTAATTTATACAATAATATGGGTGTGTATATATATATATATTAATGAATATATAATATAAGGTATGAGTATGGATATCAAGGTCATATGACCTAATAAGTCTTGAAGAAACCTAATAGAGCAAAGAAATCTAGAGGCAACTTCGAGAGGAATAGAAGTATGTGAAGAGATGAAGAAGAGGACCATCATATATTGAAGATTTAAATAAGGAAAAATATGTAAGGTATATGTATAGTTGGATGAGTGGGTGCTTGGTTAAGAGGTGGCTGAGTTGGTGCTAAGTCAGTAAGGGAGTTGGTACTTCCTTACAAGTGGGTGCTTGCTAAAGACTCTATCAAGTTGGTGCTTGATAGATTGGGGTTAGTGCTCCAAGTTGAATGGGTGTTTAGTTAAATTTGATTCATTTATTTATAGTAATATTTTTTCAAGATATGGTTAGTGAATTTTATTCCCCATGAGGGTTTCCCACTTATATGATGTGTTCATATTTGCTATGTGTATATTCTCATTACTATGTTGCTAGACTAGTTGATATTGATCATATGATGATGTTGATTTATGAATGACTAGAAGATATACTGAAATGAAATCAAAATTTAATAAGTACACTAATTGACAGCCCCCTCTCATTTACTATATTTACAACACCTAGTTATGAGTTTATGGCTGAATATATGGATGATAATGAAAGAATTTAGTCGAGAATATTGAACATCATCCAAATCAAAGATGCTAGAGATGAAGCCCTCAAGAATTTTAGAAAAAATCAGGATGTAGTCAAAATGTGGTTTGAAAAAAGTGATAAAATAAAAACATTTTAAATATCAGACTTGGTCTTACTCTAGGACAAGGCCCATGAGGAAAAAATCCAGAATGATAAATTCATGCCCCTTTGGATTGGGTCATATCAAATTGTAGAGATACTAAGTGATAATGGATTAAAATTGAAAGAATTACAAGGACATGACCTAAATTTATCATTGAATGGATATTACTTTAATCAAAACTTATTGGCTTCCCCTTTTACCCTAGCCAAAGGACTATGAGTTGGTTTAGTGTAGTAGTAAGTAGGGGTAGATTAGTTTCCTTTTTTATTTGCTTTATTGTTGTGTGTTTGCTTTCATTTTTTTATTTTATTTAGAATATTCATTGAATGTTGTATCTTAGCATTAATCCATCTAGGTAAGGTCCTAGGTTTCTCTTTCATTTATCCAAAATTCTAAAATCTGAAGAATTGAGGTGTTGAAGCTTGTGTACAACCCAATAGATGTTTATATAAAGTAAGAAATTGTACTATATGTTGATTTAGAAAATTTAAAAGGATATAATTTTAGGGTTTCCATTTCAAGGATTATATGCTTTTATTTTGAAAATAATCTAGTTCTAACAATCATACATTTGGCTAGATGAAGGTATTAAAATTATGAAGGTCCATACACACTGACACTTAATCTCACATCATAAGATTGTCTAGGCAAAGCTCAATCACTAAAAGTGAATGGTTCTTAAAAAAATTCTAAATTTCCTTAAAACTTCACTAACAAATTGGTCTCCAACCTCTAAGGGTTTGCCAAAGAAAAAAGAAAAAACATGTGTATCAAGTTGAAATAGAATTGACACTATAAGATACATTCTCTTGAAGGTGAGTTAGGTAAACTCTACTGAGGCTATGGATGCCTAGATAGAAATGGAATAAGGCCCATAGTAGATCCAAAGGCATCTCTATTGAGGCTATAGATGCCTGATTGGCAGCAAAGCAATGCCCAAACCATCCCCTTTAAAACTAAGAATAAATATATATATCTAAAAAAGTTTCCCTAGAACCTATGTTCAAAGACATAAATTTTGAAGCCACTGATTCTGAAACCTAAAGGCATGTTGGTAAATCAATTCAAAGCACACACATATTATGAATGATTTTCAAGTTTTTAGTTTGTAATCCTTCAAGTGAAAAGTTTTTAGTTATAGAGAACCAATTATAATATTTGTTACATCTGCCAAGTGATGATTACTTAATAATTACATTCTAAAATAGGATCTCTGAGTTGTAACAAATTGCTATGTTTCTCACAAATGTCACCATTTGTTGAGATCAACACACCCCAATTTACTAAAAATGGGGACCCTATGGAATTCTGGGTCATTCACCCTAGGATATACCTTACCATTGAATCCACATGATTAAAAACGCTTTATATGACTTAAAAAGTTTAAAAGTCATGTTGTTCCATGAAAAATATTAATAAGAACCTTTTAAAATGTTTCATTAATGTCTAGTTCATTGATTTTATAATGATCTAATTTGTTTAAAAGTGTTGTTACAAGGGCTTACAATTTGAATGCTCAAGGTATGATCCCTAACACTTGATCAAAATTACTTAATTAAAGTTATCAGATCATGGTATTAGTTTGGCTATGTTGAAAATCATAATTCAATACTAGGATCTACCTTGATTTTAAGTTTTAGATTAGGTCCAAGTTAGATTACATACTCAGAGTTTATGAATTTTGGCTTGTCTCTTTTCTTTAATTAGGTAATTTGATAACTTTTGCATTCTTTCCTTTATGCAAAAAATTGATGCCAATTCAGCCTCAATTTACACATGGTATATCAAATGTATTGGTCACTCGATCATATAAATTTAGGGGGTTTGTTGCATACATTTTATCTTTTTAAAGCAGTCACAACCAAATAACCCAATCAGGGCATGCCACTTGGCACTCAATCATAATGTTTTAAGTTCAAAGGGAAATTATTAAAGATTTGTGAGCCCATAATATATTGGAAGTCTACCACTTATCACTCAGTCATGACCTTCCAAGGATCCTACTATTTTATCAAGTCTCATGAATGATCCAATGGGGATGTGCCACTTGTCATTCAATCATTTTATTTAAACCTATAAAAGAGTTATAACCCAATCAAAGCATGTCACATGGCATCCATTCATAGCCTTTCAAGATCTTGATTACCTTCTAAAAGTCCCACAATAAAGTGACCCAATCACATCATGCCACTTTAAACATCTTTCAATCCACTCAAATCATCCAATTTTTAAAAATAAAAGGTTAAAGTGTAAGAAAAGGTGCCAAGTATCAAACACATATCAAGTATGACACCTAGGTGGCACATAATTATCTATAAAGAAACAATTGTTTGTATAAATTAAATGTTAATGGGGCTCATTTTAGTGGTTATAAAACTAAGTCACTTTATGAAAAAAAGTCAAGCCTATGATGAAAGGCCACATGGATAAGCCAAAAATAATGATTGGTTGATTTTTCAAAGAGAATTTTAGAAGTCATTAAAAAAAACTAAAGAGCCACCTAGGCTTTAAATCAAAGCAAGTTAAAGATTTATGACTCACATATTTTAGTTCAAATTCTAAAATTTAGAATTTAAAACTTTTTGTCTCAAGGAATTACATTCACTTCCAGTTATTATCTGCTAAAAACTTTGAAGTATTCTATGATTGTTGCTAAGGATTTTTGTGCATTCACTCACCATTAAATTAATCCACAAGTTAATTAATTAGAAAACTTGGAACCATGGCCAAAGCTAGATCATTTAGAACCAACAAGTAGGAACCAGTTCCATTCCTCTATTCATATGGAATGAACATCATCTTTTGGGACACCAATTTAAATTAAATTATATTAGACATTGAAGATAAGCATTAAAATGATCTATTCTACCATGTATAAAGGACTATAGACAAAGACAGTGATGATGAGGAAAGATCTAACGATGAAAAAGATAGGTTGGACATCTTGGCACTCAAATCTATTAGATTACACAAGGATGCATCCAATCCAAAGGTACTCCCTTGTGTATATGTAGTATACCAAATGTTTCTCCAATCCAGGTGTGTTAACAAGATGATTAAGTCTTTTAATTCAAGTAACAACATTGATTTCATAATCAGACTAACCTTTCAAGCTTACTATGATTTACCTAGACTAGAGATTATTTACAATCAAGAAACTATCACTCAATGTCTTAAAACACATAACATCAGAGAAATTTTAAGATAATGGGTAATGAATAAGGGAGCCAAACCCCCATCACCCAATTCAAGAAATAAGTGATGATGGGGATGGCTATGATGAATAGGCTACATGGGGCTGAGGACACAGACCATGTAGATGAGAAGTGGGTTCCACTTTTATCAATGATAATAGATGATGCCAAGACTCCCCCTTTGGGAGAAATCATATCCTACAACTTGGAAGCATAACTTATGAAAGTCATATCCAATCAAGGGGATCATTTTAATATGATTTCCTGCTTAGTGGATGACATATGTGTTACCCACAAGTTCCCCCAATTCACTAATTGGGATATGAAACTAAAGTGTACCATCCTGCATACCTTATTAAAGGTAATAATCTACAATTACAAGCTATAAATGAGCATAATTGTCAAGTAATTCTATCCAATAGTATATAGGGCCATCCATGAGAAGCCTATGGATAGGTTATCAAAAGAAATCATAATAACTTTAAGCACCTTTTGAGCCTACTAGTACTATCCAGACTACATAGTGATAAGTATATTAGAAAAAAGATATCCCCATTTACATTTCCTACCATAGTGCCAGACAAGTTGGCTAAATAATAAATTTCATTTCATCTACTTTCAGGGGTGGATGGACTATGCAAGAATAAGAAAAGAAGATTGGTTCATCTTCAATTATCTAACATTGTCTAGTTTAGAATTGAAAACTAGAACTCAATCATTAATGCCACCAAGCAAAGGACCACATTTGATTTGGAAATAGATAATAATAGTGAATGGGACCCTTTCCATGTTGTATTAAATTTTTTGAGAAAAAGAGTAGCAAAGGCAATAATGCTCATTGAGGAAATAGGGTCCAGCCTATTTACCAAATTAAACATTTGAATGAAATAATTCACTTCTTTTATAATCCAATAGTCCTTGTTCTTTTCTTAGAATGAAAAATAAATTATATTATTTTTTTTTTGAAACTTCCAAATTTTTTGCAAAATCTCTTAGAAATGAATAAATAGTTGAGAATATTATGCAAAATAAATGTTAGTGGGAGCCTGCCCCCATCTATATAGTTTTTTTGGCCAAGCCCTATCTATTTGGTAATGTACCATTATCATGAACCTCATTTAAAAATAATAAATCATCTAAAGACTTTATTAGGATTTAATAAGAGAACACCCAATAGAATTGAGAATTTGGTTATAGAAAACCTTCTAAATTGGTCATTGTCATATCTATAGATAAGGTACCCCATCAAAGATATAGATAGAGATAGAGTATATATTCTCTATAGGGAGTATGGCAACCCCATCTAACCTTTAACTTTCAAACACTGTATCAAGAATAGGGTAGATCTAAGCATCACATACCATCATGAACCTGAAGATAAAGATAAGTTTTACATCAATGCATCCAATGACATAGAAGTGAAGCAGAGGTTGAAAGCTACCAATATCCCACAAGTCAAGGGGAGGTTCGAAGATGTAGGTCTTTATCAGGTTTTCAAACATGAGGATACTCAAGCAAGAGCATCTACATTTTTAGTCCATATTGTTAGTGTTGAGGAGGAAAGGCTAATTGACCCCTTAGCTTAGCTGGAGGATATTACATGCATTATCTCCTAATTTGGAGAAGGGAGGAGCTGAGATTGAAAAGTGTACCAATTAGGATTCTATCTCAAGATGAACATTTATCATCCATTCTAGGCATAAATTATTACCTCAGTGTAGGCAAGACCTTCAGTGGAGGTAGTAGTTACACCCACTCCAACACTAGTCACTTTAGCATCAAGGTTGCCTCCCCTATTTCCTATAAGAGAGGAACTAGATATAATAAGTTAAAAGCATGTTTATTTACCTCTTTCATTCTTATATTACCAACCCTTGAGCATATTTGGTGAACCCCCAACACCATACCATATAAATCTCTTTCCCTATAAGCCCCTCACTAAACCTGTGATTAGGCTTGTGATTATGTCATTGCCCACTATCAACTCTTTCATCATATCTTCCATTTTTAGGGTCTCTGTGATGGAAAAATTGCCTCCAATTTTACCCAAGACTATGCCCAGACTAGCTTCTCCATTACCAAATGAAATTACCACTATTCTCATCCCCCAAGTTCCTCTATTTACAACTAGTGCTTCAGCTAGCACTAGCTCTTCTTCATCCTCAAGAATGACACTTTCAATTTTTCCCCCCAGTTCTACATTTATCTTAGTCACCTCTATAGTTGGTTCATATACATCTACCTTTTAGGGATTAACACTAGATAAACAATCTCCTTCATCTACATATCCTCTGAATGGTTCTTTAGATAAATCATGGATAAAACAAGTGCATTTAGCTACAATTTAGAACCAAGATTTGGTCACATTGGACCCTCCATAAGTCACTTTGGAATTTGATAAGAAGGCTAGAGTAATGAAGAGATTGACCAATAGTAAGGTCACCCATCTAGACCAAACAATTGTATATGAGTTAGAGGAGACCTTATTTGGTCTAACCAAGAAGAAGAAAACTAGGCCTAGCCAACGACAATAGTATGAAGAGGACCCCCTCTTGGATTTAAAGGTATCTGGTGATGTAGTTGTTGAATTGGGAAAAGGAATGCAATAGAGAATAATTGAATTGGAATAGAAACACAAAGCCACATTGTTAGAGGAGACCATAACCAAGGTATAATGGGTGGTGGAGGAAATGTTTGATGCATTGAATATCTTGTCCTAGTACAAGGTAAATGGGGATGAAATATACAATAGGATTCTCAAGGTAGAAGGCACATATGGGGTATATGACAACAAGATAATCAACTTGGTGAAGTTGATTAGAATGAAATTTTTTGAGTATTTGAACCTAATCCACTTAGAGGATTTGGGAATTACTCAATCCTATATAATCAGAATAAAGAAAGTGTTAAATTAGTGGATTGATGAAATGAGATCCCTAGTTCAATATTTCACCCAACAAGGTGATAGAGTCATAACTCTACTTAAAGAGGATGAGATAACAAATCTTGCTAACATAGATGGTTCCATTGTTAGCAAGAATTCCATCAAAACCCAATTACAAAACTTTATTGTTAATTTTAGTAAATAGACAATGGCTAGAGGAGGACCTTTAGGTAGGAGATGGTAGATTTGGTAGCATCTGCCAATTAGAGAATTGAAAATGCTGAAGGACCTTTCTTGAGTAGGCATGATGCAATGGTAAGACTTATCATAAAATTATTGAAGGAACCTATTATTAATTTTAAGTTACTTGACAATGATTATAAAATATGCTCCAAAGCATGGAGAGGGTAGATATAAGATGAGAAATAAGTAGGATACAAGCCATAAATGGTCACTATAGCAGCTTCTTCCTCAGCCCCTCCTGGAACTTATTCTACGAACACACTAGGAAGTACTCCTTTATCTGTTGTGGGTTCACATTCATATTATTCTACATATGGAGCTTCATCATTGACCATACTAGTAGGATCCTAGACTAGCACTTCAAGAGCGAGATACCCTTCTATTAGACTTGCTCTTGATGAATATCATGTCCTAATTCCCTTCAATGCATTGTAAAATATTCCCCTATTTGAATAAAGAATATTATTTAGTTTTTAACACATGAGTAAATTTGTCCACTAAATATATGTCATACATCTAGTTATTTTGTAAACATCTTAGGCATGAAAAGGCCTATATATAGGGCTTTTCCCCCTTGATTGTACTTTAGAAAATAATTTTGTGAAATTAATGCAAATAGAGAAAATAATTCCTATAATTTGTTCACTATTTCATCATTTTCATATTTTGTTATTTCTCAAGCTTTGCTAATGACAAATATTTTCATTTTCTAATGGTTAAGTCTGATAGTATTGTTTCAAATGCACCTTTCTAGTTTATGCTTTCTGTTCTCCTAACACAATATGTTATGTATGCTCTATTTTCCTTCTATTCTACTAATGAATGTTCTGAAAGCAATTTAGCACTAGGATATCATGAATGTTAGATTTATTTGCACTATTTTCAGAAAGAACCAGAGGAGATCTATTGGTCTTTGTTGTTGCAAATAAAACCTTATTTTTGGCTCTACCCTGCTCCCTTTTTGAACTTTTTTTTAACACAAATCACTTTAGATTAATACTCACTATAAATATTTAATTGTTTGTTTAAATTTTGGGGCATAAATTGAAAAAGTATAAACATAATTTTACATCCTAGCAACACAAAGAAATTTTAGATATATTGTGTCACTACTGAGTTCTTATTGTCCCTATAGCAGGGTCTGCTTCCATACTAAAGGTAGTGGCAACATAATCATTCCAAAAAAACTAAATTAAGCCCTAAGGTCTTCCAGTACCTACACTATAAATTGATAAATATTATTATATTATTCACATTATATCTTTGACATAGATATACATCAACAAAAATATTTTACTAATTATAAAAATTAAATAGAATCTAACACCACTACCATGTTGTGAACATGTCCCATCAAAATATAAATACCATAAACTATCTCTAGAAAAAGTATTTTTTTGTTGTTTTTTAGGTTCATCTAAGGTTAAAAATTCATAAGTATCAATTCTAGTTTCCATATAAGTAACAATAGTAGGAATAGAATAAATAGGATTACCAAACCAATCTTCTATTTGTATAAAAGAAATTTCATTACCCACTGGGACCTAAGTTGTATCTTTTCCTACGAAATCACTTGTTTATTTTAACCAATATATTCATAAAATCAAAGCATAATTACTAGGAATATATAATACCTAAATATTGGTCATGCATCTAAATCTTTCATCTTGTGTATTTTTGATAACAATATCACAAAACTTACCACAACTCTTAGTTTGTCATGAATCAAACCCTGTAAATTTTATATTATCAATTTAATAAGAATTGTCTAATTGGTCATGAATAAATTTAGGCATTATATTCTTAGAAGCATCAGTATCTAGAATACAATTATGGATAACTTTGTTAATAATTTTAACAAATATAGAAAAAAGAGGTATATAATCAACAGGGGGATCATAAATCTGAACAAAAACAACATACTATATTTGTTTATTATTATTTATTTATTCTTGAAATCCTAGCACATCCTTAGAATTTGGATTTTTAATGGCGTCATTAATTATATCAAATTATCCAAGTAAACTAGTAGCCTATAATAATGAAAAACCTTATTTAATGGTAGTCAAATCATCCATAATATTATAAACAACAATATCTATATTATGTATATGCATGTAGTTCAAGGGCTTATAAGGAGGATATTGAAGAGTATTAAACTCAATTGATAAAATATTATTTTATTAGGAACTAATTACAGTATTATTAGATGTATCATTTTTATGTGTACATTTATATTTATCAAGATTTCTAGAAGAAGATGATGGATTATTAGCTATTCTAGAACTATCCTTTTGATTAGATTGGTATCTTTGTCTAGTATTAACAATATAATCATTTGTGATTTTGATGTCATTTAAAGATTCATAAAATCCACATATGTTTATATTATTAACAAGATCAATTGAGATACTATATTTTCCTTGAATATATCTTTTAATTTTTTTCGCAGCTATACAAGTGATACAAGAATGATCTAATTCATATACATTACAATAATGAAGTTTTTCTTTAGTCTTACAATTTTGAAGAAGGGAAGATTTACCTAATGAGATGGCTTATCATCAAATTACACTTAATGGTGACCAACTCATTGTAAGACTATGAATGGATTTAAAAATTTCTACAATATCAGAATTTAAACTTATTACATCTCTATTATTAAAACCAACATGTTTTAATTTATTTTCATATTCAGTACAAAAATTTATAGTTTCAATGTAATCTATAATATCTTTATCTTCTAAAACAATTTTATGCTTTAAAGGCTAAGCATTACAAAAATATAATCTAGACAATCTTTTTGAGGGTTTAACATCACGTGTAATATTTTGTCACAATCTAGTGAATCTACTTATTAATCGATAACTATCTCACCTAGATCTATAGAGATATTAACTAATTTATTGACTAAATTTATATCTTGTTTAGGTTTTCCAAAACAGATTTCTAACCATTCCTCTATATCATTCCAAGTACTAATGACACGCTTAAGAAGACTAATAAAATAGTGATACGCTTTACCTTCTAATATTTGCAAGAAAACTCTAAGAGAATTTTTTTCCTTCACAATACCAAGTGTAACACAAACCAATTTGAAGGAATCCAAATCATCCTCCTAATACTCACTAGGACTTTTAGAAAACTTAGGAATATTAAGTCTTTTTAACAAAAGAAATTTACTTGGACAAGCACTAATGTTAATAGGATTTTTGTGAATCCAAGGATTTATTAAAGATTGAGTAGCATCATCATCAAAATATATAAAATTTTTAGTTACTTTATCTTGATTTATGTTGTTTTGAAGGCCTAGAATCAGGTCTCAAACTCTCTAGTGTACCTATTTAATGGTGCTTGTTCTTCCATTAGAAGTTTTAGTACATTTATCTACTTGACCTGGTTGTTTTAATTCTATAGTTGTGTTAAGGTTAGTAGGGATAATAAAATATTCAATATGAAAAGAATTATAAAGCAAATTAACTCTAGGTTGAGGATTAATAAGCAATATTTACTCTCTTTTTTGTCTAACTCATCTATTAGTTTCTTAAATATGATATTATGTTTCTTATGTAAGATTTATATACTCATAATATTTTCAAACTTTATCAATTACTAATGTTTTCTATCTTATAAGAACTCATCGAGTCTCAATCTCTATGAGTGCATGTCTTAAGGGGTGCACTAGGAAAGGGGTGGGTAGACCATCATTGCTTCATAGGATTATTGTCCCTTTTTAGCACTTGTTATCTACACACCAACTCCTAAAACCATTACCCTAAGATTTTATTTCTATTTTGCACCCTCTTCTAGTCATTTTCCACCTTTATTAGCCCTTTCCCTAACCTAAACCCATTTTAGGTAGTTTACATAACTATGTCGACCACTCGACCTTGTATTACTATTTACAAAAGTTTAATAAGAACTAGGTCAACCATGGTCGACATAATTCATAACCTAGTTAGTTTTTGCCAATTTTAGTACTAGGTTGACCGATTCGACCTTGTCAACCTAAATTTATGGAAAGGTTTAGGGTTATATCTATGTATATAAACACATTCATTTCACCATTTCTAAAAGAAGAGAAGAAGAAGTAAGATATATTGTGCATCTGCTTATTTACCATTCTACTTGAGGAGCAAGCTTAGGGTTTCATACTTTCTTTAGATATACGAATCTTGTCTTGTGGATTAGTATTTTGGATGCATTGATAGGTTATGTAGCCTAGATTTGATTTATCCTTGTCATCCTTACATACCACAACAACCTCTTGTGTACCACCTTGGCCAAGGGAGAGATTGAGGCTTAGCAGGTTCATCTTTGAAAGTAAGTATTACTAACTTTGTTCCTACTTTATAATAGTAGATATATATGCATTTTCACTTCTCTTGCATGCATTAGGATTACGTATACATTGACATGAGTATATGTCTTCTATGCATGTTTTCTTTTTTTTAATTTATTACCCCCACTTTGTGCCATAAGATTTGGTGAACATTAGATTAAATTTTGATTTACTTGTTATTATTTTAGTGAATATGAAAACATAGGACCTAGTTAAGATTATTGCATAGATTTGCTTGATTGAAGGCTTTGAAACCCTCCATAATGATATTATTGTGGTAAGAGATCCCTTGGCTAGGTCTAGTACATCCATATTGGTCATGACCTCAATTTTCTAAGTCAAATAGGTTGACTTAATCTATCAGTCAACATCTAAATCGATAAACTAGGTCAGATAGATTGACTTAGTCTTTCAATCAACATCCAGATCAACAAACTAAGTTGAACAAGTTGACTTAGTCTTTCAATCAACATCTAGATCAACAAACTAATTCAAACAAGTCAACTTAATCTTTTAGTCAATATCTAGATCAACAAACTAAGTTATAAAGGTTGACTTAGTCATTTAGTCAACATCTATATCAACAAACTAAGTTAGACAAGTCAACTTAGTCTTTCAATCAACATCCAAATTAACAAACTAAGTTAAACAAGTTGACTTAGTCATCTTATCTTGCTTCAACACATAGGGTTTTGTAGAACTAGGTCAAACTAGTCAACTTAATTTGCACAATTTAAAAGAATCATTCAAGGCACTTCGACAAAAAAAAATTAATCCTCATCATCCTCTAACCCACCAAGGTTCCTCTCTTTCTCTCTTTGTTAATTCAATACTTCATTACAATTCTATTTTATACAAAATTGTATTCTTTAAAACTACAACCCTACATCAAACTAAGTCAACCTCATCAAATTAGTTTTGTATCATGTCTTCTATCTAAAATACTATGTTGACCTGGTCAATTTTATTCTGAAAGGCTCTTGCTTCCACATAACAGTAGTGACTCATTCGACTCTATTTTGTAATGTTTTCATATAGTGTCATCTGAACTGACTCTATACCATTTTTAATTTAGGAATTAACATATTTGTAATTAATTAATTCACACTTTTACTTTCAAATGTTTTCATGCTTAGAGTAGCTCACATAGTCTAGTTAGGTCATTTTTCAAATTACTATTTAGTTACACTATTTTTATCTTTTTACACACACTACCAAATCACACAATATTCAAAATGCATTTAACATTTGTTTTCCCAATGCCTACCTACTTGGATTTCATCACCAAGGGGGAAGTTGACTTGATTTTATCGCCAAGTATAAATACATGGTTAATGGTATATATTGGCAAAGCACCCGATACCCTTATCATTGTGGGATTATGAAGTGATGAGTTGGGCCCCAATACCAAGATAGTACCATAGCTAATATAGATCCCTTTTAGCCTAAATGTCTCAAAACCATCCATATATTACTTTTTAGTTCCCTATTTTCAACCAACTACCCTTCACACTTAAAATAACACTTTATAATAATCTAACAACATTCAATATGATCACTTAGTTAGCACTTACTTTTCAATTGATTGATTGCTCTATGATCATTGTGTATTGTATTAAAAAAACTTGTATTGGCCAACATTGGTGTAAGGTTTTATGTTGTGTACACCAATTGGATCATTCTCATTGATCCAATTATTTGTGTTTACTTCTATTTTGTGCTTCAATTACATTGTAAATATTTCCTTATTTTTAGCACACTATCATTTTATTCAACACAATATTTTATAGACTAAATTTCCCATATTTATAGTACTACATCAACCTGGTTGACCCTATACTCTTTTTTTCCAATTAGGTTACATTACTAAGTCAACTTGATCAACCCTGTATCCTTCTCAGCTCAATTTCCTACCCTATTTACAATACTAAGTTAACTTGGTTAACCTTGTACTCTATTTTACTAGTTAAGTTATGGTACTAAGTTGACCTAGTCAACCCTATATCCTTATCATATTGTGTTTCACCCTATTTTTAGTACTAAGTTGACTTGATCGACCCTGTACTCTTTTTTTCCAATCACATTATAGTACTAAGTCAACTTGGTTGACCCTGTATCCTTTTTAGCTTAGTTTCTTGCCCTATTGATAATACTAGGTCAACTGGGTTAACCCTATACTCTTTTTTGCTAGTTAGGTTATAGTAATAGGTTGATCTGGTTGACCCTATACTCTTATTTGTCCCTTAGATTATAGAACATAGTCAACTTGGTTGACTCTATATTCTTCTTGTTTCTTTCCTTTTGCATTAGATTCATCTTCTTTAATATTTATACCTCATCATGAGATTCCTATTTGAAGGCAAGAATGAGTTAAATTCCATATATATGATGAGTTTTACCAACCCTAATAGGTTCTCCCATAAATAACTTATAGTTATTACCCTAGATGAAAGTAATGTGCATGTATCCACTTGCACTATAAACCATGGGACCCCTTATCATTCCTCTTCAATTTGAAATCCTCTCTTCTCATTTGAAGATCAACTTGAATCAGAGTATACCCCATAAATGCTCTTCTTCATCAATGGGTTTCCTAAATATTGAGGAAAAGATCCTTCTACTATTTACCATCTCATGATAAGTGGTCAAGTCAAAGAGCCCCATTCACCTTTTCCCACATTCTCACATGGATTTTGGGATGCTAGCTTCTTTGATTCTAAACATCTTCCCTCTATTTTGAACCCTTATCATACCATGGCATCTTCCTATTTGATTTCTCCCACCTACATCCTAGTATCTCTACTCACATGGCGAGTTCTACATCTAGTGGGCCTCTTCCAAGACCCACTCTTCTCAATTCTTCCACCAGTGCATCATTTTCTACCCATGGTAATCATGCCTTTAGTTTCATTTCTTCTCATCACTCTACTAGTACATCCTTTTCCACACAATAAAATCATGCTACTAGTGCCTTTCTTACCAAAAAATCTTCTCAAGCTACTACTAACACCCATAGTGGTACCCAAGCCATTGCTACCAATTCTAATGCTTCAAACAATGCCCATAATACCACTCAAGCCCATCAATTTATATTAAAAAATCTTAATCAAATGAATGCTTTTATAGCTAACAATGCCAATCAAATGATGCAAATGCAAAATCATCTTATCCATCTTCAAAACCACCCTCAACAAGTTCCATGGGGAATGCATAACCAAAATGCTCCCCCATCTCCTCTTTGGGATTCCCATGGTAATCTTATCCCTTAACCTCCTCTTGTTAAAAAAAGAATAAATAACCTTAAAAATGAGCCTCTTACACCTCAAATTTTTAATATCGATGTAGGAGGCATCACCCCTACCATTACTTACAATGGGTCAACCAATCTTACTCTCCACTTAAAACATTTGGAAAGCTATACAAAGATTGGGTCAAATTAAATACTTTTTCCGCTATCAAGATATTAGAAAAAATTCTCATGGGTGATGCTTTAGATTGGTATAACCAACTCAAATTTCACTCCATCACTAGTTTGGAAGATTTAGTCAATGCTCTCATCCAAGAAAGTCAAACTAGTGATCTCCCTAAAAATACCTTGGCCCATTTTATCAATTATAAGCAACTTGAGACTGAAACCACACAAAATTTTATCAAATGGTGGAAGACCTTGTCTATAAAATGTGAAAATAATATGGCATATTACAACCTCTTTCATCTATTTACCAATGCTCTTTATCCCAAGTTGAAATATTGGGTCTAGAATCTCTCACCATGAACTTTAGAATAAGCCATTGACCAAGCAAAGCATCAAGATTTCATCATGCATCAATATGAGCCATCCCAACCTTATATGGGTACTCACATGTTAATCAATAATAAGAATAGTCATGCTATAAATGATTTTGTCACTGATTCTTATGATACCATTCATATTATTCAAGCTATTATTCCTAATCATGCTCTAGAATAAGTTTCGTCTCCTAACCACATCACTAATCCTCATTTATCTTCAACAAATAATGTCAATGTTCAAAAACCTTTATCCTTAGTAGAATTACAAAAATGTCTACCAAGGCCTCTTCCATGAGAACTTGATCCCACTCATCCCATGAAATCTTGGTATGATCCCAATAAATTTTGTTGGGTTCATGCTAGTTGCAGTCATTCTCATGAGACTTATAGGCAACTTCATAATTTGGCTATGGATTTCCTTCTTGGCCCCAATTTTGACCATGATTTTATCATTTATAAACATCAACAAGCCTATGAAATTTCCTTCAAATTCAATGGAACACAAAATAAAACTCAAGCTTTGAACTAGGCTAATGATCATTTGGCCATCTATAAATATCCTATTCCAAATCACCAAGACAACCCATACATGCCTACCCCTTATACCAATAATGTTGATAGTCTTCTTGACCTAACTCTTGAAGAGAAAGTGGTCAATATGACTAATATGTGAAGGTTGGTTTCCTTCATTGATACTTATCCCATCTACACTCCTCAATTATCTTACATGTTTTATTTTATCTAAAACTCTTCCCCAAATTACTTAACATAGTTGGGGAAAGAAGACCTTATATCATTTGATGAACTAATTATAACACCTCCCTTAGATATCACTTATCATACCATTTATACCACTCCTCCAACCTCTTTACCCATCACCAATGATACTCAAACTTCTCTTAATTCTTATTCCAATCTATCTCAAACCAAACCTGCATCAACTACCCCATCTTCTCAAGACAATCCACAAACTTGTCCTCCAATTAAACCTTTTGCATCTTATCAAAATAAATTCACGTGTACTTCATCTTATCCTTCTAAGAACCTCTTTCAAAAATATGCACATCTTTCCAATAGTCCTCTTATGGCTTATGATAAGTGGGATGCTATTATGAAGCTTACTATTCTCCCATATCAAATCCCATTTCTCAAACTCATGCAGACATCTTTACACCACCATAATCATCTTATGTAGCTTTTGTTTGAAATGAACATCCATCATCCTTCCCTATCAGGACATGTAGTTAACTTATTCAGATCATAAGATAACTTTTTACAATAATACAAATACAATTTCATACATGATGAAATAATGGACACTTATCTTTCCCTCAAACTCCCCATTGCTTCTATGATCCCCAATGATATTATGCTTCATGTGGATGATACTCCTCTCTTTATTAGTGTACAAATTGGTGATATCCAAGTTAAACATGCCTAGATTGACAAGGGTTTAGGCACTTGTGTTACCTCTCTCAATTTTATCAAAACCCTTGGATATTTTGAGTGTAATAATAAGTCCACATGCAACACGTGTCAAGGTTATAAATAAAGGAAAATGCCTCCCCTAAGATGTGTGTGGTTCCTTATCACTATCCCACCTATCATCATTCATGTGAAGGTGATGATATTCAAATTTCCTCTATTTTATAACATTTTTCTTGGTAGGCCATGGATTCATTGCATGAGAGCAGTTGCCTCTTCTGCTTGCCAATGTGCCAAATTTCCTTTCAATTTAGTAATTTATAAGATTCAAGGTGACACTAACCCTTAGAATTTTGAATTATTATAAGAGCATGGTATATTAAATATTCTCACCCTTAAACCCTTGACAAGCATTCCCTTTCATGAATCTCAATGGTTTAATTTTTCTATCAATTCTACTCGAGGTTATAATGGTCACCCCAAACTCATCAAAAATATACCCCATAACCTCCTAAATTTTTATGATGAGCCTGATGAGATCAATCTCAATATTAAAACCTTGGATCTCTCACCTCATCTTATTTATCATCTTATTGATTCTTTGCAACCTCATTCCTGTCACCACCTACTGATGATATACCCATTGTCTTTACTAAGACTCAACATTTTAATCATCACACCATGTCAGATGATAAGGTCGTCCCTACCTATCCCATCAATATTCATACACCTAATTATGATGATGGATATACCTTAGATGATTCATTCTTAAGAGGTCTTATTCAAGCCTACAATGTTAAAATTATTCATTATCATTCCTCTTTGCTTCAGTCTTTAAGTATTTATTTGAGCATTCCATCCTATATCATTCCTAATTTTAGCATTTTTCTTCTTGATCATAGGGTAAAGATGATGTGCACACCTCCCATTTTTGAAGAGCATCATAGGAGTATGATTATGGATCATGATATGACTGGTCCCTATCACTTTGATTGATACCAAGACCCCCTAGCTAACTTATCCCTAAGATGTTTGCAACTATTTATCAGCCTTCTATGCATCTCACCCCTCCCTCAGTAAATCTTAGTTTAAATCCTATCCCATTCCCTCTCTAGCTGAGTCTCTTCTATTTTTAGATACTATTGATCTTTTAGTTAAGCCTTACCCAATCTCTCCACTAGCCCCACCTTCCCTTGGTGATGGTTTTCTCCCTTTACCATAGCTTGTTCCTTTGACCACCAAATGGGCTGACCATCCATATTGTGATATTCATAAATTTGATGTTCATTAGACTAGATAATATTCATTACACTATCCTTCCTTAATTTTCATTTCCACTCCTTCAATTAGTACACCTATAAAGTCTACTAACAAGCATATCTATTGCCTCCATAACACTGATAATCATTCATCCATGCATTATCATAGGATACGACAATATATCAATACCTTAAATCCCACCACTCTTTATCCCACAAATAAGGTTATACCCCTGAAGGTATTACCTGAATATCTTCCCAAATATGGAGATGTATATTATCTCTAAAACCAATGTGGTACACATCACACAGATTGTGTCTACATCTTTCAACAACATCTCAAGGATCATCTCATGACCATTCCTACACCTACTACCCTTCCTCCTATTGGTCACCATCACAAAAAGGATCCCCCTAATTCCTTTATGGATCCACCACCTATGTTCCCTTCTCCACCTACCATTTCTCAACCTATAATTCCCTCCCCCATGGATCCTCCTTTCCTAGTGGCCCCTTATCGACTAGTAAATCCTTCACATGTGGCCCATTCTCAACTGGTGACCCCTTCCTCTCCTATAGTGTCCCCTCCCATTACTTCTCTTGAGCATCCCATACATGATATCCCTCATCATCATGATATTTCAAGCATTCCCACCTTTTCCATCGAGGAGATTTGACATGATGTATTTTCTCAACTTTCCCTAAAGATCATTGAAACTTTGGTTACAGTCCAAGTTCATCTTTATAGAGACTTGTCAAATGTTATGAATAATGTGTGTGGATAAATATATTAGTATTTATGAACACAATCATGGTTTTTTTCAGTTCTTTCTTCATTTGGATTGGATGTGTGCTCCAAATTTACATTTCTCTATTATATATCATTCGATGTTGTGTCAAATTCTTATATATCTTACATGATGAATTTTATCTCACATTATATGTTATTTATGATGATATCTTATGGATTATTTTTCATGATTACATACTTATTCTTCAAGAGTTCCTTTTCTATGGTTATCTTGTTCTATTTCAAGATTTTTTGCAATCTTATCTCTATAAACATGAATAATTGTTATTGTGACTTGGTTATATAAACCTTGCTCCCTTTAATCATTCTTCATCTACCATGTGATCAGTTAGTAGAAAAATCATCTCATTATAAATCTCCTTTTATCGGTCCACCTCATATATCCCCTTATTCCCCTTTATTACCTTTTGCAAACTAAGCATGCACATGGTTGAGACTTGAGATAACATGTTGGTTCATAGTTAAGCCTAAGTGTTTTATTCAGTCATATATTTAGATACTTCACTTCCTTTAGCATAATTATAAAGTTCATTCATGTGTGTCACTTTATCTCTCATTATTGGTAATTATAAGTTTATATGGAAGAGTAATCTTAAAATCCAAATCATTTAACAAAAGACAATGATCTAAAAGGCAACATTCAAAATTTTCAAAAGTCAAATCATACTAAAAAATGTGATTCTAAGCGCACCTTTTTATAATCAAATCTCAAACTCCATAGTTGGCCTCATGATAGAGTTGAGTTCCATTTAGGTGTGATAGGCCAATATATTGGAAAATGAGAATAAAAAAATATTTTAGTGTTACCTACTTTCTCATGAAAGTACCCAATCTTTGCATTAGACCTACAACTCTGTAAGGAGTCTTTAGGAATGGGGAACACATTGTGGGAATATAGGTCCATTTTATTTTATTTTTTTAAAAATAACCAACATGAGTTGATCTTATTACCACACTTATTTGCCTACATAGCTTTGTGCCTATAGTGAATAAGTATCCTTTGTATATTGATGGTCACTAGTCACTTAGTGTCTTTTCATAGCCTTAGTGTGCCTCATGTCTCCTAAGGTATTCTTATAAGATGCCTACGTTATGATTATTAAATTAACTTTTTAATTACCTACAACCCTAATATTTACCTTGAGAAATATTATTTTATTCATTGATCACTCCCCTTAAGGATTCCATTTGTGAGTTGCAGTGTAAGATCTTAGAAAGGACCAAGCCTTCCTCACAAATTACCAAACTTTTACATTACCATTCTAAACATATCCTTTTACCATATTTTAACATCATTTCCACCTCATTGGTGTTCCTTTTGAAAGTTTAAATGTAAGACCATGGATAGGATCTGACCTTTCTCACAAAATTTTATCATACCCAAGTCACAACAAAATTACATGTGTCAAATATAAGATAAGATGTGATTGATTGATTATGAGTTACATGTCATTTACATGATTCCCATCTTGATATAGTATGTTTTATGCTTAATTAATTAATATTTCACTTTTATCTTCTTTTTTTATATTTTCTTGCAAGAATACAACCATTTATCTTAAGTTTTTCATACTTCCCAACTTGAATTAGTGTGATTAATTTAAGACTATTTTTCTCAATTTTGTTTCTCATTTATACTTTCCAATGTGATTTAGTATGATTGATTAACTTAATTGTTATGTTTTTATACCATTGGTATTTCACATGCTTTCCATTTTATTACATTATTTGTATACTTCCTAATGTGGTTTAGTGTGCTTTTACTTGTTTTAATTTGGTGCCAATATTTTTCATGGTTTAAAAACATTTTGTCCTCTTGTTTACCACTTTTTGGTTTATTATCCTTAATCATCTTTTGTTATTACACATTTTCCATCATGAAATAGTATGTAGTGCATTTGTTTATGATTAATTATAATTTTACAAGTCCTTTTCACCTGTTTATTTTTAACCAAGCATGTGTACTTAATAATGCTAGAAAATAAAACATTCCACATATATTTCTTATATAAGATACAACAAAAGAAAAATACATGTGTTAGAAATAAATATATCCATGCATCAAAAACCATAACCAACATATAACTTATGAGATCAACATTCAAATAGAAAAAAAATCTATCTCTATATATCATGTGTTTTTATAAAAAATATACAAATACATCACTCCAAATCTATGGCTAGGCTCCATCATGCCTATCTCATAGCCTAGCCACACTACCCATAGATTCCCTAAACTATCTGCTCTACATAGTATGATTTAATGAGGTAGTTTGAAATCTCAACCTGCTACCTATTCCTATAGGTTGGCCACCTAGGCATGTACCTATCCAAACTGGATCATGGTAGCCATGTGTGTGAATCTATTATAAGTTAGGGCTTACCAATCCTATATCTCTCCTACTCCCACTCCTATCAGTGGTTGAAATCCATCTCTACATTTATGTAGCTACTTCATGAACTCCCCCACCAATCTAAACCATCTCACCTAAGCTAGGGTAGACGGTACCATAGGATCATCCAATGTGGTGGGGTAAAATTGTACCAACACTCTATCCAAAATGTCATGGACCAATACCATAACTAAGGACCCCATCTGATCTCCTTTGTCATAGGGTCTACAAAAACTAAAACCTAGATATATATCAGATCACATATATCTAAAAAATCTATCTAATATACAATCAAATATAACTATTATTCTATTTCAAAGACAAAAATCCAACATTTATTACCTATCCTAGTGCCACAAACTACCATCTCCCCATCTGTTCATCTACTAAACACAATCTTTCCATTAACCCATTCCCTAATCCCCTCATCCATGGGTTACCTCCCAATCAAATTAAATCCTATAATTACCACCTATGCATGCCTCAAATCTCTCCTCAATGGTACCTCTATTGACTAGCTTTGCCCTAGGCTAATTATTGGGTCATCTTGCATGATAACTCTCATCTATGATTAATCCTATCAATGGCATATTCATTGCTAGTGTGCTCAAGCTGTTAGGTTGTGGAGCTAAAAGCTTCACTAATGCAGACACGGAGAAGGCCATTGGAGGGGTTGCTAAAGGTTGCTGAGCGTCAGAGCAACCGGTGTCAGTTTGATCAGCCGACGTCGGCAGGACAGTGAAGTGAAGCAACCGACGTCGGTCATGGGTCGGCCGGCGTCGGTCACCTCCAGGCAGATAGGGACCGACGTCGGTTGCCTATGTGGTTTGACTGCGAGCTTATTACGGGCAGTTAGCTAACGAACCAAGTGTTTGCATGATTAGATCTATTTTTAGACTGAGAGTTACGAATCTAATTATGGTAATTAGATGTCTAATCATTGTTTGGATGAGATCTATATAATAGACTCATGGTTGTATTGGAAAAGTGTTCTAGTTTGAGTTGAGCAAAGTTTGTTCCTTCTGTGTGTGAGGCGAGCAAGGGTGTTCCTCCTAGTTCCATAGTACCAGGTGGGTGCTGGTTTTAGAGAGTCAGCAGGATTCTTCAGGTGTGTAGGATCTTGGTCACAGTTGCATGGCCTATATAGGAGATCTACATGGTAAGTAAGATCATTGATCTATAGGTGTATGTGTGTGCAAGGTCAAGGTTCAGAGGTGAGCAGAACTGGGTTTGATTTGCAGGTGTGCAGGATCATATAGACAGCAACACAACAGGGAGTAGTATCAGGCAGGATCTACTTAGAGTACAGGTGTGTACTCAGATAGAGCAGAGAGGAAGGCAAGGGAGTTCCTTCCATAAGTATGGTCTGTTGAATTGTAGGTTGTTGCAGGTTCATGGGAGATCTACTTGAAGTACATTGAGTACTTGTGGAGTGCGTGGAGCACTTGTGGTGTGCGTGGAGCACAGGAGGTGAACACCAACTCTGTATTTGAGTTGGGTGTTGGGACCTGAGAGGGAGAGCTTTGGGGAGAAGATTTACTGTTCACTTGAGGTGTGGGAAACCTCTGTAAGGTGGTGAAGAAGAAGTGGCATCTTCTTTATTGTATTCTTTTCTGTATAAAGTGTTAATACAAGTTGTTTATTGTCTCTCATATCATGTGTTATTCTGAATTCTAGTTACTTGGTGAATCTGGTTTATTTCCACATATTAAGTTGCTTGGTTTGGTAATCATATTGTGCCCTTTTGGTGGAGCAAGATCTTGACAAGTGGTATCAGAGCATTTGGTTGGGATACTAACAGATTGGTTTAGATTTGGGTAGTGTGTTTTGATTACAGGTCACTCTCAGGGGTTTCTGATTGAGTGGGAGTAGAGCAATGGCAGATGAAAGTAAGCTAAGAATGGAAGAGTTGAAAAGCACAGATGGTGTCTTAAGGTCCTATGGAAAGAAAGAGCAGGTAAAAGATTATTGTTGGTTGGTAGCAGATCAGCATGAAGGAACTGAAGAAGCAGATGTTGCAGGTGTTATTGCACAAGATGTTCTTGGAGGTTTCTTGGATAAAGTTGAATCTTGGGTAAAAGATTCGGTTGCCTCTTTCCATGCAGCCCCAGGTAGAGGAGCTGGTGAGCCTTGCCAAAGAATTGGCAAAGGGGAAGTGAAGCTGAAATTGTAGGCAGCCAACACACAGGTGTTGATGAAGGTCATGCAGGTCCCAGGTTTGGAGATATGGCTAATTTCTTCAAAAATATTAGGTGATGAGAGATGCACAAGAACTCTCACACCAGATGCACTTGAATTAGCTGGTGGTAAGAAAATAGGTACCCTTTATCTACTTGTTTATATTACTGATTCTTCTTTTGTTGCGAAGACGTGGCTTCGTAGGCTTGGTCACATGAGCAGGAAGGAGATGCATGTTCTTAAGCGGAAGACAGATATATTTGACAGGCTTAAGAACTGGAAAGCCTTGGTGTTTATGGAGGAGATGGTAGACAAAACCCAGTGGATGGTGCTGGATACTTATGAGCAAGGTAGTTTGGACATGGGATTTGATTCAAAGGAGCTCACGGGTAAAAATTCATCACTCACAGGCGAACACAGGTACCGGCGTTGGTCAGGAAGAACCGGTGTCGAACAAGCAAATGCTGATGTCGGTCATGTGCAGACCAAAGCCAGTGATGTCGGGCAGGGTAAGACTAACGTCGGTCAGGAGGACCGACGTCGGTAGTAGGTAAGACCGATGTCGATCAGAGGACCGACGTTGGCAGCAGGGACACTGCAGGGTCGGTAGTCAGGGACAGACGCATGGAACCGACGTCGGTCGGATGCAGACTGTGGAGTGACCGAGGTCGGTCACTGTAACAGATTTTGGGTGGAAAACATGCTGTCATGGAGTCTCAAACACCCATACAGAGGACTGAAGACGTAAGTAGGTCCTCAAATTTGTTGTTCCTCTTCTTTATACATGTTGCTGATTGTAGAGCAGGAAGGATCCAGGAAACAGGTGTGAGCTTGGCATGGATGAGGATGTGATTCCTTAGAGGAGAACCAAACAAGTGTTTTTTGGTAAGGTTGCCAGCTGGTATAAAAGCACAGAGATGAATGGATACCTTAGTTGAAGAATAGAGTGAACAGATACGTGAGACGGAAGACCAGGTCATATGGTCTTGAAGAGCTGCAGGACAGTGGTACAGGTTTTGACAGGTGGAGGACGAAGCATGGTTTCAGTCAATGTCAGGGTAACTACTATGGTTTGCCTTACCAGGTGGATGATGAGTCATAACATCATTCTGTTGCTGTATGTGGATTGTATGTTTGCTAGTAGGATTGTACATACAAGGTTTTGCTGAGCTAAGGGTAAGATTAGTTCAGTGGCATGTCAGGAGGAGTTTGGAGCAGCGAAATTTTTTGACATGGGAGGCATGGAGATCACAGGTTGATTTTGTCTCGAGTGGGAGCTGATGTGAATCAGGTGTTGGTGAGGTTCAGGATGCAGAGCTAGAGCACACTAAGGGCTGGACAGGTATAGTGTCTGAAATCACATGAGGTCTGGTATAGGCCTGAGTATTCCCATGCAGTGGGAGCTGTCAGAGAGTTAGGAGCCAATTCAGGGAAGTGGGTTCTCAGGTATTTGAGAGGGACCAACAGTAGGTATACATGTAGGGTCAGGACTTCACTACATGTGTTTATAGGTTTGGATGTGGTAGGGTACTCGGATGACAGGTGGTACATCACAGGTTGTGTGGTGGGTTGTCTTTAGGATTGATCTTGAAGAGGGATACAAACTAAGAAATAGATTAGACAGAGTACAGGTACAGGTACAGTGCAGCTATTTATCTCCAAGTGGGAGATTGTTAGGTTGTGGAGCTAAAAGCTTCACTGATGCAGACACGGAGAAGGCCATTGGAGGGGTTGCTGAAGGTTGCTGAGCGTCAGAGCAACCAGCATCAGTCTGATCAGCCAACATCGGCAGGACAGTGAAGTGAAGCAACCGACGTCGGTCATGGGTCGGCCGGTGTCGGTCACCTCCAGGCAGACAGGGACCGACGTCGGTCGCCTGTGTGGTTTGACTGCGAGCTTATTATGGGCAGTTAGCTAACGAACCAAGTGTTTGCATGATTAGATCTATTTTTAGACTGAGAGCTGCGAATCTAATTATGGTAATTAGATGTCTAATCATTGTTTGGATGAGATCTATATAATAGACTCATGGTTGTATTGGAAAAGTGTTCTAGTTTGAGTTGAGCAAAGTTTATTCCTTCTGTGTGTGAGGCGAGCAAGGGTGTTCCTCCTAGTTCCATAGTACCAGGTGGGTGCTGGTTTTGGAGAGTCAGCAGGATTCTTCAGGTGTGTAGGATCTTGGTCACAGTTGCATGGCCTATATAGGAGATCTACATGGTAAGTAAGATCATTGATCTGCAGGTGTATGTGTGTGCAAGGTCAAGGTTCAGAGGTGAGCAGAACTGGGTTTGATTTGCAGGTGTGCAGGATCATATAGACAGCAACACAACAGGGAGCAGTATCAGGTAGGATCTACTTGGAGTACAGGTGTGTACTCGGATAGAGCAGAGAGGAAGGCAAGGGAGTTCCTTCCATAAGTATGGTCTGTTGAATTGTAGGTTGTTGCAGGTTCATGGGAGATCTACTTGAAGTACATTGAGTACTTGTGGAGTGCGTGGAGCACTTGTGGTGTGCGTGGAGCACAGGAGGTGAACACCAACTCTGTATTTGAGTTGGGTGTTGGGACCTGAGAGGGAGAGCTTTGGGGAGAAGATTTACTGTTCACTTGAGGTGTGGGAAACCTCTGTAAGGTGGTGAAGAAGAAGTGGCATCTTCTTTATTGTATTCTTTTCTATATAAAGTGTTAATACAAGTTGTGTATTGTCTCTCATATCATGTGTTATTCTGAATTCTAGTTACTTGGTGAATCTGGTTTATTTCCACATATTAAGTTGCTTGGTTTGGTAATCATATTGTGCCCTTTTGGTGGACCAAGATCCTGACAAAAACCATAACTAAGGACCCCATCTGATCTCCTTTGTCATAGGGTCTACAAAAACTAAAACCTAGATAGATATCAGATCACATATATCTAAAAAATCTATCTAATATACAATCAAATATAACTATTATTCTATTTCAAAGACAAAAATCCAACATTTATTACCTATCCTAGTGCCACCAACTACCATCTCCCCATCTGTTCATCTACTAAACACAATCTTTCCATCAACCCATTCCCTAATCCCCTCATCCATGGGTTACCTCCCAATCAAATTAAATCCTATAATTACCACCTATGCATGCCTCAAATCTCTCCTCAATGGTACCTCTATCGACTAGCTTTGCCCTAGGCTAATTATTGGGTCATCTTGCATGATAACTCTCATCTATGATTAATCCTATCAATGGCATATTCATTGCTAGTGTGCTCGAGCTCGCCATCACTCCTAATATAGTTCCCATTTTATTACCTATTACACCCCTACATCCACATCCATTCCCTCCCCTCCTCTGAATGTTGGTTATTATGCTTGAAAAATGTCATGGACCAATACCATAACTAAGGACCCCATCTGATCTCCTTTGTCATAGGGTCTACAAAAACTAAAACCTAGATAGATATCAGATCACATATATCTAAAAAATCTATCTAATATACAATCAAATATAACTATTATTCTATTTCAAAGACAAAAATCCAACATTTATTACCTATCCTAGTGCCACCAACTACCATCTCCCCATCTGTTCATCTACTAAACACAATCTTTCCATCAACCCATTCCCTAATCCCCTCATCCATGGGTTACCTCCCAATCAAATTAAATCCTATAATTACCACCTATGCATGCCTCAAATATCTCCTCAATGGTACCTCTATCGACTAGCTTTGCCCTAGGCTAATTATTGGGTCATCTTGCATGATAACTCTCATCTATGATTAATCCTATCAATGGCATATTCATTGCTAGTGTGCTCGAGCTCGCCATCACTCCTAATATAGTTCCCATTTTATTACCTATTACACCCCTACATCCACATCCATTCCCTCCCCTCCTCTGAATGTTGGTTATTATGCTTGACTAGTCCACGGTCTCACATGTTGTGGTCCAATATTGGATCTCTCAATTGGTGTTCCTCCTTCTATCCCCCTCAGATCTCTTACATGTCATTCCCAAAATGTAGGCACTACTATAAGATCTATTGGGTGTAGGATTCCAATCTATCCTAACAAACATGTTACTTCTTGTGGCTCTCCCCACTAGATATAGTGGCCTATGATCCATTCTTGATCTAGCCTTGGTGCCATAGTCACCTAACTCAACCAAATCATAGTAATATGTGCATAAGGCTACCACATAATCTCTCCTCATATGATTATTTCTAGCACTAAAATGTGGGGTATGACCCATGTTACTTGGTCCTATATCCATCTAATAACCCAAAGTAACCTATAATCGACCACATGAGGTAACCCAGTTAGACAATACATTGGAAACCTTTCATATATCCACGCACTCAGCAATACCATTAGGCCCATGGTCTTTGACCCTCTTGATAACATCCCATACATATCATGCATGAGTTGGACCCAGATGGTAGACCTAAAATCATAAAGTGCTCCCTGATCTAACATGGACTAGCACAAGGCTATCATGTATAGTAGTACCCTTTTATCTGAATTATGACACAACACTCACACTATCACAAGTACTATCATAGCCTTTGGGATATCCAAAATTTATGCAATATACACATCAAATAAGATCACCATCAACCTTAGATAGATCGTATCTGAACCTATTACCCACCTATATAGTGTTCATCTCTCCTTTAGATCATCTAGTGACCCTCTTATAGGTAGTCCAAGAAACACAGTCATCTTCTAGTGTGATACCTATCTCTATGGTATCCCCATCTACCACTCATAAAAAAATATTGATCAACCATTCTTATGCTCCAAGGAACATGGCAATGAGATCAACACTCAACAACATGCATCTCATCTCCATGATTCCTCCCAATCCCAATGCTACTAATATTGATCTATCCACATATTTTAATTGCTCTAACAAATCAGGTAACCATGAGGCATCGATAAATCACCAAAATCTCTAGCACCTTTGCAAAATATCAAACAATAAAGGATATATTCGACCTCCATATCATTTATAATCAAAATACATTCTTATGAAATTCATAAAAACAAACTGGTTTTACTTCAATTTTAACCATTTTGACCTTTTTCATTACTAATTCATCCCCTTTTAGCCTCTAAAAAATTAAGTCAGCCACTTACTACTAAGTTTGTCCATTAGTTTTTCACCTAACCAACTAATCCAACCACTTATTACTAAGTTGTCCCACTAGTTTTTCTTATCTTCTACCCATTACATTGACTTGGTTGACCTTGTTCTTTCACTACCATGACTTTTTGCCTAACTTTCCATAAATGCTTTAGGTATTTATTACTCTAATTCCTTTCAACCCAATACCCCATTTAACCCCTAGTGCCCCTACAACTTTACTAGGGTTCATTCCAATATCTAAATTTTTCCTAATCATCCAATTTATATAAATTAATCAATTTTAAATAAAAAACTCAAAATTTTGAAATTTTTAGTTGCTTACTTATGTTGCACTCATTGTGACTGCTATGCATACTACCCATCTCATATGTCATCTCCCCACCATCCTCTCTCTCTAGGTCTCTCATTCGATCTATCATAGCTCTATTATTATTAGAATATAAAATAATGATAAATTAATTATTTTTCACCCTACTTATATTGACTATTTCAAAAAAAATTTACCTTTCAAAAATTTACCGTTAGATTTCTTATTATGCTCATATCTTTATGTCTACTAACTCTTTTTCCAAACTATAAAATGTTATATAATCCTAATGTCATAGAGAATATTTTCAACTATTACATGTACATATTTTATTTTTTTTGATTTTTCACTCTTTTTCACTAATCTCTACAGGTTTGCCTAATGTTCCTCACATTGGACACCTTCACATTTTCACATCTCCTTATTTATCTAAAATACTAATTTAAGTAAAGGTATGTGTTTTTTTTCAATTCTATCCTTTCATTTATTTTATTTTCTTTTTATTGCACTTTATTTAATTTCATCCTTATGTGTCACTAT